>ML663555.1:4817845-4844586 GCA_007570785.1 Antilocapra americana
CGCAGGGACCTCCCCCCAGGAGCAGGGACCGCCCCTCCGGGGGCAAGGACCGCCCCCACCAGGCCCAGGGACCGCCCCTCGAGACCCGGGGACCGCCCCTCCAGGCTCGGGGACCGCCCCCCAGGCGCAGAATCCGCCCCCACCAGGCCCGGGGACCGCCCCTCCAGGCGCGGGGACCGCCCCGGCTCCGAGACCCCGCCTTGCAGCCCGCCCACTGGCCCCGCGGGACCCTCTCCCCGCCCCCGGCACGGCCCAGCCACGCCCACCCCCCGCGTTACTCACCCGACACCTTGTGAGTCCGGGGATTGTTGCGTCTGGCAACCGAGCTCAGACCTCCGCCAGGCTGGGCTCAGCTTTCCCGCTGGTCTCCCCGAAAGTGACAGACGCTTTCGTATCGCGCGAGCCCCCTCCTGGTCGCCCCGAGAGTCCCCCTTTTTCTGGGTGCCTCGTGGGGATGCTTTTGGCGGTCCTCGTGCTCCTGCTGCCCGCAGTCTCCGGTAGGCTGCGCCCTGGTGGGGAACCGGAGCGGCTCGCGAGGCCGGCCGACCGGACCCGAGGGTGGGAGGAGATTCGCTTTTTGTCTGTCGTGAGAGTCGTGGGGCTGGGTCCACTCCGGGCTCGTGAGGAGTTGGGGTAGAAAGCGTGAGCAGAGCGTCCGCGGGTCGTGCTGCGTGGAGGTCTAGGCGGGTGGGGACCGCATAGCCTCCGAGAAGTCTTGCTTGCGGTGGGCACTGGGCAGCGCCGGGTGATGGGCGCAGCCGGGACTTACTAAGGGGTAAAGTGGGTCACTAGCAAAAGCTCACAGGGTATTTCTGGGACTGCTGGCCTGTTGGTGATGGTGATGGCTTGCTCTTGAGTTCCCAGATGCCTGGGAAGACTGTTAGGCTGCTGCTGTGCCTCTGTGTGTGTGTGTGTGTGTGTGTGTGTGTGTGTAGGAATCGGAGAGGGTGGGCGGGGAGGTCTGCTCTATGTACTCTGGGCAGGGTGATAACGTGAGTGGAGTATTTGTATAATCCTGCTGGGCTGGGCTGGTGGAGTCCGCGCAGGGTGTTCTCTAGTGTGTCTTTTTGTAGAAGTGCCCCCCCCCCCAGCGGTGCCAGGTTGGGAAGCTTGTGTGGTGCATGTAACGATCAGGTGGGGGAAGTCGCTGGGTTCTGTGCCTACCCCTCCACGTTCCCAGCCCCGCTTGGTGATGGAGGTTGTGGCTCAGGAGCCAGGAGGCAGCATAAAAAGTCACCATCCTTGTGCCCCCGGTGCTCGGACCATTGATACTGGCAGCAGCAAGCCACCAGTGACCACAGAAGCATAAGAAGAAAAGGTGGCCCCTGGGCAACACCCCTGACAGAGGCAATGGAGGGTGAAAAGCGCCCATTGCCTTGATTACCAGAGGCAGCGCTGGACTTCCCAGGGGGCTCAGTGGTAAAGAATCTGCCTGCCATACAGGAGACACCAGTCTATCCCTGAGTGGGGAAGATCCCCTGGAGAAAGGCATGGCAACCCACTCCAATATTCTTGCCTTGAGAATCCCATGGACAGAGCAGCCCGGCAGGCTACAGCCCATAGTGTCACAAAGAGTTGGACACGACTGAAGCAACCTCGCATGCATGCACGTAACATCAAGCTGACTGTCATAGGTCACCCAGAGCCCCCAGCCACCCCAAGACCCAGTCTGGCCCACCAGAAGGCTGAAGACAGCCTTACCTAAGAGTGGGCCCACATTAACCCTAGGATCCCTGGCACCCCCAAACCACGTGTAGAACAGGGTCTTGTCTGCCAGGAGGTCAGCATAGATCCCTGACCTGGCCTAATCCATGAAAAGATGGATACCAGCCCCAAGAGCCCTGAGCCTCAGCCCACCCACTGTGTGTTAACACCAACTTCAGGACCCTGTTTCTGAAAGCAGGGTCCCTGGGACCTGGTCCTGCCCACCTTGAGCCTGGTACTGCTCACCAGCACTAATGCTAAGACCCATGGGGCCCCAGCCCACCAGCAAGCTGACACAACCTCCAAGATGCCTTGTGCCCCTCAGCCAGCCATGTTGGGATCTGACCCTACCCATCAACTGATCAACACCAGCTATGGGACCCACGTGTGCCGTGACCCCAGCCACTAGCAGGCTGACACCAGTTCTGGGGCCCCTGACCCTGCAGCTGCCGCCCTGAGACCAGGTTCTATCTGCCCCCCCCACACACACATCTCCGCATCCAGCCGCTTTGTGACCTGGTCCTCCCTATCAAAGGGCTGGCTCCAGGACTGGGATTCCCCTGACCTTGCAGCCAATCATACTAAGATCCAGACCTACACACCAGTGACTAGCAGCCTCGACACAGAACAGAGCCTGGCAGTCATCCAGCCCAGGAGCCCAGCATTCCTACAGCCACGCACACAGTAGTCAGACCGCCACAGCAGAGGTGTGCGGACAGCCCAGCTGACCATTTCTGAAGACGAGATATGGCTTGGCGTTCAGTACCTTTTCTTTACAGTTGGTGATGTGTCTGCAATCCACGTTCATCTTCCCCACCAACTAGAATCTTCTTTCTGTGGCACTTTTTTGAGGTTTGATAAAAAAAAAAAATTGTTCAGTGTTGTAGGATACAGATGCTCTTGCTTATATCAGCCTTTTAGAATGCTGATTTATTCAAACATGGACTTTAGTTTCAGTGAAATTTATTTTGGTATTCATTTAAAAAATAGTTTGTGTGAACAGTGAGAGAAGGGACAGAATGGTCAGTTTCCATTGAGGTCCCACTTTGATCAGAGACCATAATTATCCTGAAGTTACCATCTGGGCAGGGATCTGGGTTTGTGCTTGAGTATGAGTTATTTTTAAATTTTGTAAGCAGGTAGAGAGTGCTTGCCCAACTTTTGTAAGTGTACTGAAGGTGAACAGTTCTCTTGATACGTATAGAGGCTGTTTCATCCTCCTGAAACTCATCTGGAAACTTGAAAACTTGGGGGATTTTCTGAATGCACTCTATCATATTCTACAATGGCATACTATATAATGCTTCCTGTAAAGGTATAGCATCGCAGCCCAATAATAATTATACTGTAAACCATCTGGAAAAAAAAGTCTTAGTCAAGATATGTTTACTTTGAAAATTCTCACGGGAATCAAGAATCCAGTATTCTGAATAAGACAAGAAGTTGGACTCTGTGGGAGAGGGCAAGGGTGGGATGATATGGGAAAACGGCATTGAAACATGTAAATTATCATATGTGAAATCAATCACCAGCTCAGGTTTGATGCTTGATACAGGGTGCTCAGGGCTGGTGCACTGGGATGACCCAGAGAGATAGAATCGGGAGGGAGGTGGGAGGGGGGTTCTGGAAGGGGAACACATGTATACCCATGGCAGATTCATGTCAATGTATGGCAAAACCAACACAATAATGTAAAGAAAATAAATAAATAAATAAAATTTAAAAAATAAATAAAACACACACAAAAAGAAATTATTCAGATATATAAAGCAAATCAAATACATAAAACAAACAACACTTGTATAATTTAATTATAGGAATGCCATTAACTTGATTTCTTCCTTGGTTCCAGGAAACTCTGAATGATGTTATACATTTCTATCTACAGTGAAATTGTATAGCATTTCTAGTCCGTTTAATTGTATTTGCAAAATCCAACTCTATACTGATCATTAAGCAGTGTCTTTAGTAACTGCATCCTTCTGTTTGTTTGTTTTTGCTTTTGTTTTGGGCAGTTGATAGAGGTGCATTCATATATTAAGATCAAAACACTGGGAATGTTGAGAACATTATGCCAACAGGTGGATTTCAGCAAACAGTGTAAATGAAATGTCAGACAGAGTATCCAGAGAGGAATCTGGAATTTAGAAAATGATGAAAAAAGGAGAATAATACTTCACTTGTTTAGAGTTTTCTCTTGACTAGTCTGTCAATCTGAAGACCTAGATCCAAGAAGTAATTACAGTAAAGATTCCTCAGGGATCAAAATAGATCTATCTCCCTTCTCCTTTAGGTCCTTAACCTTATAGGAGAGGCCTCTGCATTCTTTTAGCGCTTTAGGATTTTAAATATCATAATATTTTACATAATTTCTAGCAGATTCATAAGATTTTCAAGAGCACAGATAATTAAAAGGAAGAGGTCAAGCAGGAATAACACTGTTCTAGGGAAGAACCACCCCCCCCACAGAAATAGGCCAAAGGGAAAAAATTCTAAGATCATAGCAATATAGTTTACCGTCAGGATACATTGGATAAACAGCCCAAACAGTTACTACAGGAAGCTTTTAAGGGCATGTACAATCCATTAATCGGTAAATGAAGATTAAATTATGTTTACAGTAACGTCCAAGGAATCAATTTTTTATGTAAGGTTATTCAAAGTAATAAAATTTTATATTTAAAGCATATCCATTTATTTATAAAATGTTCAATTCACTAACCTAGGCAGCGTGTTAAAAAGCAGAGACATTACTTTGCCCACAAAGGTCCATCTAGTCAAGGCTATGGTTTTTCCAGTGGTCATGTATGGATGTGAGAGTTGGACTGTGAAGAAAGCTGAGCACCGAAGAATTGATGCTTTTGAACTGTGGTGTTGGAGAAGACTCTTGAGAGCCTCTTGGACTGCCAGATCAAACCAGTCCATTCTAAAGGAAATCAGTCCTGAATATTCATTGGAAGGACTGATGCTGAAGCTGAAGCTCCAATACTTTGGCCACCTGATGCGAAGAGTGACTCATTAGAAATGATACTGGGAAAGATTGAAGGCAGGAAGTGAAGGGGACGGCAGAGGATGAGATGGTTGGATGGCATCACCAGCTCAATGGACATCAGTTTGAGCAAGCTCTGGGATATCGTGGAGGACAGGGAAGCCTAGCATGCTGCAGTCCGTGGGGTCGCCAAGAGTCGGACATGAGTGATTGAACAACAGCAACAACCGTTCACTAATACAAAACAAATAGAAAGAAGTTACATTTTAAAATATTTTAGTCCATAATTATTTTGACCTATGAAATTCACAATGTTTATTTGGCATTACCTCTTACTCAGTGTGTACAGAGTGTAGTACAGAAAGAAGGCATACAGAGCCTAAGCTATGGAAGAGTAATCCAACCAGAGCGCTGTATACTATGCAAGACTTCTTAGGAGGAGGTGAGATTTGCAATGATGAATTTAGAAAGAAGAGGGAAGGACCCATACCTATAAATACATTTTAAAACCCCAAACATAGATGCTATCTTTTCAGCTGTGTTGAATGAAAGTTCACCTTATTCCTCAAAGCACCAAAAAAGCTCGTAGATGGTTATTCAAAGTAAGCAAGGCACATCCTTTGCTACTACCATACGGGTAAAAGCATGGGTGTGTATGCCTGCTCTCTTTTGTCCAATTTTTTTCGACCCCATGGACTATTATAGCCTACCAGGCTCCTCTGTCCGTGGGATTTTTTCAGGCAAGTATACTGGAGTGGATTGCCGTTTCCTCTTCCAGGGGATCTTCCTAGCGGAGGGATCGTACCCAGATCTCCTGCGTCTCCTGCATCCTCAGGAGAGGATTCTTTACCGCTTAGCCACCTGGGAAAGCATGAGACAGTCACTGAATCTTCCTATTTATTCTGCAGTACCTACCTGAGGCCAGGCCAAAGCCCCTGGCTGATGGAAGAGATAAAGTATTTCATTGGCATGTTCTTATTCTCTCTGTTCGTAGAGGCTTGTGGTGATCCACCAAGATTTGGCACTATGAAGCTCCAGGGTGAGCCCAAACCCAGTTATCATCCTGGGGAATGTGTACAGTATGAATGTCGTCTAGGTTTCAAGCCCAAGGTTCCTGCTCTCCCCAGCTCTGCTGTTTGTCAAAATAATAATACATGGTCATTTCTCCAGGAGGCCTGTACAGGTAAATAAACAAACAAAAGTGTTTTACAGCTCTGGATAGTCACACACATCTTAGTATGCCTATCCCACTACTTTAGTGACTATTTTATCATGTGAATATAGGTTTTTAGGTATCTTCTCAGGCTTTGAAAAATCCCCAGGGAATCTTTTTCTTGGTAATTGTTTACCTGGGTAAATATGAATCTTGTTTGGCCATGTAATATGGAAAGAAAATAATAGTTTAATGAATAATAAGATTCCCATGAATTCAAACAAGCAATGTAGACTTTTGAATTTGACTTAAATCTTTTTTTTGAAATTAGTATAAACCAACATATTTGAATATTTTCTTTTAGAAAAATCATGTCCTAATCAAGGAGATCCTGTGAATGGCCAAGTTAACTTTGTGAATGGAAGTGCTCTGTTTGGTTCACAGGCTCACTTTGCTTGTAATCCGGGGTAAGTAAGATGCTCATTACAGAAAATAAGGTTCAGTATTACTAATTCCATTTTTGTTTTTTTCCTCTTTTTAAACATTTCTGTAAACTAGATTTCGTTTTCTATGTGACAAGTTGTACTTGTAGCCAAACAATTATTGCACTATTTATGAAGACCTGAAAAATGTGTAATCAGAAGGAAGTTTAAATTGAAGTAAAGCAAAACTTACTATGTGTGTGTTTAGTCGCTCAGTCATGTCCAACTCTTTGAAACCCCATGGACTGCCAGGGTTCTACCAGGCTCCTCTGTCCATGGAGTTTTCCAGGCAAGAATACCTGGGTGGGTTGCCGCTTCCTACTCCAGGGGATCTTCCCAATGCAGGGATCAGACCCGCATCTTTTGTCTCCTGCATTGACAGGGGGATTCTTTAACACTAGCATTACCTGGGAAGCCCATATAACTTGCTATATATAATAATAAACCTATTGTATACATTAAAAATGTAATCATGGTAACTTTATTCTTGACAATTTAAGATTGCCAATTCTTAGAGATGAAATGGGGCTTATGGAATTAGGAAGTAGAACTGTCAACCAAACATACTCTCATATTAAGAAAATCTATAGTTTTAAGGACCTAAATTGATCTGCTTGGCCTGGATGATAATGTTGATCATAACCTCTTAATGGGAAAACTTTATTTTTGACGCTGCTACAAAGGAGTGAAACATCTCAAAATACTGAGCATTTAATAATAGCTTTTTTTTTTTTCCTACAGGGCTCCTTTAATATTACATATTGGAGATACTGGGCATTTATTTTAAAATATGATTTTAGAATTAAAATGTAATACACTGGAAATGCAACAGGTTTTCTTAATATTAACTTTAATCATATTTTTCTGTAATCACTTAATAGTTCTAATATTTTTGTGTATGTGTGGAATCTTTAGAGATTTTTACATATAAAATCATGCTACATGCAAACAGTGATAAGCTTAGCTTCTTTCTTTCCAATTTGGATGCCTCTTATTTCTTTTGGTTGCTTAATTGCTCTGCCTAGAATTTTCAGTACTATTTTGAATAGATGTGGTAACATCTTTGCCTTTGTTCATCTTAGAGGGAAATTTTTCAGTTTGTGACCATTGAGTATGACATTGTTCTGTGTTTCTCATGTGTGGTGTTTACTACCCTGAAGCAGTTTCCATCTGTTCCTAAATTGTTGAATATTTTTTATCGTGAAAAATGTAGAATTTTGTAAAATGCTTCTGCTTCTTCAATCGAGATGATCACGTGGGTTTCCCCCTTCCTTCTGCTGGTCTTCATGTTGAACCACCCTAGCATTCCAGGAATAATTTCTGCTTGGTCATGGTTTTTAATCCTTTCTATATGCTGATGAATTGTTTGCTAATATTACACTGAGGCTTTTTACATCAATATTTATAAGGAATACTGTTCTGTAGCTTGGTTACTTATAATGTCTTATTCTAGCTTTGGTGTCATTATTACACTGGTATCATAGAAAAAGTTCAGAAGACTGCCTTCCTCTTCAATTTTTGCCAAACTTTAAGAAGGATTGGTATTACTTCTCTTAAATGTTTGGCAGAATTGAGCAGTGAAGACATCACATCCAGGACATTTTTCGTTATTGGGAAATTTTTGATTACTGATTCAGTCTTCTCACTAGTCATAATCAATTCATATTTTGTATTTTTAATGAAGTCTTGGTAGAGTTTGTGTTTACATGAATTTGTCTTTTATATCTAGACTATCCATTTGTTGTCATAAAATTATTCATAGACATCTCATAACATTTTTTAATTCTATAGAACTAAGGGAAATATCACCATTTTCAGTTCTGGTTTAGGTAATTTGGATCTTCCTTTTTGTCTTAGTCCATCTAGCTAAGGGGATATCAGTTTTCTTCCTCTTTTGGAAAACCAACTTTTAGATTCATTTGGTATTCTCTACTAATTTCTCTTCTGCTCTAATCTTTATTGTTTACTTCTTTCTGCTAGTTTTGTGAGTATCTTTGTTCACTAGTTCCTTAAGTTGTAACATTAGGTTGATTATTTTAGAGCTCTCTTCTTACTTTTAATTAAAGACTAGTTTACCTACAAACTAAATTAGTCCAGATGCATCAGATAGGGATTTTGTATTTCTATACATTTCAAAGTGATTAACATGATAAGTCTAGATACAATGTATCACCATATAAGGTTATTACACTTCATTGACTCTTTTCCCCAGTATATCCTTGTAACTTATTTCCTTTGTAACTAGAAATTTGTACCTCTTACTTTGGCTCATTTAGTTAATGTCTCCCTCCACCCCTTCCCAGAGCAAACACTTTTTTGTTTTTTGCAACTGGAGTCTTTTCATACTGCTCATGGGGCGAGGCCTGGCGTGCCGCAGTCCATGGGGTCACAAAGAGTCAGACACTACTGAGCAACTGAACAGAACTGAGCTGGACTGGAGTCTGTTTTTTTTGTTTGTTTCTTCACTTGCTTTGTATTTAAATTGCAAATATAAATGATTTCATGCAATATTCTATTTTTCTGTCTGACTTGTCTCACTTAGCATAATATTCTACAGACCAATCCACATTGTCACTAATGACGAGATTTCCCAGTTTTTATGGCTGACTTATAGTCCATTGTGTGTGTATTTATTTATATGTTCTTAATCCAGTTAGTTTATTGAAAGGTCTTTAAATAAATATAATCATTTTGTCTTAGTTCAATTCAGTTCAGTTCAGTCAGTCGTGTCCGACCCCTTTCGACCCCTTGGACCGCAGCACGGCTGCGGAGTCGGACACAACTGAAGCGACTTAGCCTGCATGCATGCATTGGAGAAGGCAATGGCACCCACTCCGGTGTTCTTGCCTGGAGAACCCCAGGGACGGAGGAGCCTGGTGGGCTGCAGTTCATAGGGTCGCACAGAGTCGGACACGACTGAAGCAACTTAGCAGCAGCAGCAACAAGCTCATGTCAGTCATGAAGCTGCAGCTTGAATCCAGGCAGGCAAGTTCTAGGGCCCTGCTCTCGGCTCAGTCCTTACTGAGCAAAATGGTGTGAGCAAAGAGTGGAAGTCAGTGTGTGATACGCTTGCCGGAGGGAGCAGAGGGGCTTCCCCGAGAAGCGTGATGGTAGTTTACACATTTTACTGGAGGCCAAAGTGGGTCCACATGCAGAAACTCTTTGTTTGATTGAGTTGCAGATTTAGGATATCCATCATATTAAGAGATTTCTCACTCAAATTACTATTGTACAGAAAAACCATCATATAAAACATTTTTGATTATTATATACATCTTGTAATTGCTTAAAGGACAGGCTAACTTTTTTCTCTCATGTAGTTTTTATCTGATTGGAGCAAAAGTTCTACATTGTGAAATTTCTGGCAATAATGTGGACTGGAGTGATAATCCCCCAGTTTGTGAAAGTAAGTATGTCTTCCCTTTAGAATATAGAGCAGCGGGTTTCAAACTTTATGACCTCTTTATGCTTTTAAATTAGCATAGACACCAAAGAACTTCTCTTCATATGAGTTATGTCTGTTGATATTTACTATATTGTAATTAAAAATGAAAAGTTTTAAAAATAATTATTAATTCATTTTTAAGTGTTAGCTGCAATGCATATAAATACACACAACATATTTTTATGAAAAATCAAAATTTTCCAAAACAAATAATGAGAATTGTGTCATTGTTTTATGTTTTTGCAAATTATTTCAATATCTGGTTTAAAGGAACACATTTGGATCTAATCTACTAGAAAATCAAACAGCTGAAGCCTATGAAAAATTTAACCATACAACATACCTCATAGGAATGAAAGTAAAAAATGACAGTAATACTCCGTATTAATGTGAACAACCAATTTGTCAATGGAGATATTTATAAATCATTAAGTACGTTTCAACTAGCACTGAGTTACCTTTTTAATCACAAGTATATTTTAGTATTAAATTATCAGCATCTTTCATGATGATAAGAGCAAAACTTAGCATGGCCTTGCAGATAAATGTGCATTTCATATTTCAGAAAGTAACTTTTTTCTAAAAGTTAATTTCTACATTAATGGTTTGAATTTGGGATAATACATATTCACATAGGGTCTTTCTTCTAAACGGATATTGAATTCACAACCGGATTATATTAATCATATGCTAATGAATTATATGAAGGCAGTTCATAGGACTTTGCTAATGCTGTCTTAATATTTTACTTTTACTTCATGTTCTTTTTCCTTCCTTTTTAAGTAATTTCATGCGCAGCACCTGGAAATATAACAAATGGAAGATTCACCAGTTATAAGGAAGTGTATCAGTATAGTGAAGTAGTAATATATAGGTGTAATCCTTCAGATGGACCAGATGAATATTCTCTTATTGGAGAAACCACCCTTATTTGTGTTGATCATAACAAATGGAGCAGTGACCCACCAGAGTGTAAAGGTAATAATATTTCCATGTATTTCCTCCTGAATCTAAATACTGTGGAAACGCTTCAAAAATATTTTTATCTACAAGTAAACAAAAGATTCCTATGTACTTGCTCATCCTGCAAAATTGACTTATAATTTAATTTGATATTGCTCAAATCAAATTAAAAGACAGTTCTAATTGCAGAGTTCCCCACCAGTCACTCAGCGTGTTCTTGGCATTTCAAATTATGCATCATGAACTACTGTGTATATGCATGAGCTAGAACTTTTGGATTTGTTGTTGTTGTTGTTATTGTTGTTTGTTCAAAAGCATCAGAAAACTCAACACAATGTGGCTTAAGAAATAAAGTTTTATATTTTAATATAAGACCTCAGAGTTTGGGCTACAGGAACATTAAAAGGCTAACCTTCTCACTGAGAAGATGGTTAAACTCTGGACAAAGCTCATTTGAACAACAATGATTGATGACTTCAGGTAAACTAAAAGTGGGGAGACACTGGAGGGGGTGTGACTCTTGGAGAAGGACCCACTGAATGATAGCAAAATATTTATTTTCTCCCAACCTTTGACTGTGTAGATCACAATAAACTGTGGAAAATTCTGAAAGAAATGGGCATACCAGACCACCTGACCTGCCTCTTGAGAAACGTGTATGCAGGTCAGGAAGCAACAGTTAGAACTGGACATGAAACAACAGACTGGTCCCAGATTAGGAAAGGAGTACGTCAAGGCTGTATATTGTCACCCTGCTTATTTAACTTATATGCAGAGTACATCATGAGAAACACTGGGCTGGAGGAAGCACAAGCTGGAATCAAGATTGCTGGGAGAAATATCAATAACCTCAGATATGCAGATGACACCACACTTATGGCAGAAAGTGAAGAACTAAAGAGCCTCTTGATAAAACTGAAAGAAGAGAGTTAAAAATTTGGCTTAAGGCTCAACATTCAGAAAACACATATCATGGCAGCTGGTCCCATCACTTCATGGCAGATAGATGGGGAAACAGTGGAAATAGTGGCTGACTTTATTTTGGGGGGCTCCAAAATCACTGCAGATGGTGACTGCAGCCATGAAATTAAAAGATGCTTACTCCTTGGAAGGAAAGTTATAACCAACCTAGACAGCATATTAAAAGCAGAGACATTGCTTTGTCAACAAAGGTCTGTCTAGTCAAGGCTATGGTTTTTCCAGTAGTGATGTATGGATGTGAGAGTTGGACTACAAAGAAGGCTGAGTGCAGAAAAATTGATACTTTTGTACTGTGGTGTTGGAGAAGACTCCTGAGAGTCCCTTGGACTGAAAGGAGATCCAACCAGTCCATCCTATAGGACATCAGTCCTGAATATTCATTGGAGGAACTGATGCTGAAGTTGAAACTCCAGTATTTTGGCCACCTGATGTGAAGAACTGACTCATTGGAAAGGACTCCTCTGAGGGCAGGAGGAGAAGGGAATGAGAGAGGATGAGATGGTTGGATGGCTTCACTGACTCAATGGACGTGAGTTAGTTTGAGTAAGCTCTGGGAGTTGGTGATGGACAGGGAAGTTTGGCATGCCGCCGTCCTAGGAGTCACAATGAGTTGAACACGACTGAGTGACTGAACTGAACTGAAACCTAGCTTAAAGAAAATCATTCCACAAGTATCAGCAGTGTGGCACAGCAGAGAAGAGATCAGTGAACTTGAAATCAATACAATACAAACGTAACATGACTTCAAAAGAAATATTAAATGAGAGAGAGAGAAACTTATACACCTGTGGGAGAGTGGCAACCAGTAAACATCCATGTAATTGGAGTTTCATAAAAAAAGAACAATACAGACAATTATTTGTCTGTTTGCTTTATGTTGGAGTAATAGTTGCTTTACCATGTCGCATTAGTTTCCACTATACGGCAGAGTGACTCAGATGGATATGTGTGTGTGTGTGTTTGTGTCTGTGTGTGTGTGTGTGTGTGTGTACACACACACATATGTATCCACTATTTTTTAGATATTCTTCCCATTTACATCCCCCAGAGCATTGAGTAGAGCTCCCTTTGTTACACAGGAGTTTCTCATTGGTTATCTGTTGTGCACATAGGAGAGTATGTATGTTAATCCCCATCTCCCAATTCGTCCCACCCCTGTTTTCCCTTTGGTACCCATAAGTTTGTTCTCTATTTATTTTTTATTCTCTATTATTTGAATTTGATCCACAATATTCACCCCAGAGATCCACCCCAGGGAATTCATTGACCCTAGCAGGATAAATAAATTGTGAAAATTTACCCAAGAATCCCCATTAGACTGAAAACAAAACGAAAAGCTGCCAGTAAGAGGGGGAAAAGAGCATATTGCAGTCTTCTTCCTCACCTCCAAGAGAGAGTAACAGCTGACTTCTCCCAAGAAACTGTGGAGAACAGAAGACGATAGTTTCTGCTAATGTGCTGCAAGAAAGATAAAGCACTTATCCTGGAATGCCCTCTCAAGGCGAAATCTTTCAGAACTGAAGTTGAAATAAACGGAAACAATTTCAGATAAATAAGAGCTAAGAGAATTTGTCATTAGACAGCCTGAACTAAAAGAATTGAGAAGTTCTCCTGGTTGGACAAAAATTATACCTAATGAAAATTCAGATCCACAGGAAAGGAGAAAACATCTTTCTGGCTTAAAAGGCTATATTTCTGGCCCTCGTCTATGGCTCAGGTTAGTTGCACAAAATGTTCTCTTGAACTCACTGCCTTGCCCAATGTTTCTCTGGATTTGTTTTGTTTCCAAATTCTGCAAAACCCATTAGTAGATCTGAAGTCAATCTAGAGGGCCCTGACCTGTAAGTTACTTCTGGAGAGGTAGAGTGGAATGGAATATACCACAGTAGACTGTTGTGAGCGCTAAATATTAACTTCTAGCATTATCTCAGGGATATGTGCTTGCATAGTGGTTTAACACTTAAAACGTGCTTTAAAACTTAAAACGTGTTGCTCTCTGGGTTTACAATCCTAAATGTTTGGAAAGCGCTGCCCTAACTCCACTGACCTATATATTTCTTGAACATCTCAGTTTCTGTCTCCTGTTGCCACCTGAGAACTTTCTATTTCTTCTTCTTCTTTTTTTAATGGCTAGCCTCTTTTCAACTTTTAAATTTGTACTCAAGTATTACCTTCTCAAAAAGAGTCTTTACTATCTTTCTAAAAGAACATGGTACAGTAATTAGCGTCAGCATGACCTGAAAAAAATCCTAGAGCTAAAGAGCATCAAAAGTCATTTTTAAACTACCCTGAGTTTGTATCTGGTAGTCAGACCTTTCTCAATATATGTCTGTACTGGAAAAAAATGTAGGAAAGCCAAAAACTATATTATGACAGACTGTTTTGGTAGAAAAACCTTATTAGATTTCTCTACATCCGTTTCCCTGGAATTCAAATGCACAGAGTCTTGTGTTGTTTTATTTTATTTTTTTCAATAACCATCTTGCCTTTCATTTCTCATTTCTTCCCTTCTACTGGAAGTTATTATTTGCGCTAGATATTTGGTCTTATGTGAAAGAAGGCTTTCAGTAATTCTGGAATTTCTCCACTTTGCAGTGGTCAGATGTGACCCTCCAGTCACCGAACATGGAACAATAGTATCGGGATTTAGCAGAAAGTATTACTACAACGCGCAAGTTGTGTTTCAGTGTCTTGATGGGTTTTACCTTCACGGGAGCAGCACGGTCGTCTGTGGTGTAAACAGTGTTTGGGAACCCGAGCTGCCAACATGTACTAAAGGTATGAAGGTGGCTGTTTCCTTTTTCTTTTTTAAAAGATTTTATTTTTTCCACAATAGATTTCAATGATACAGAGCAGTTGGAAAGGAACAGTTTTAGTACTTATATCCATCTTGTATTCATTTCCATGTTACGTGTTTGACTTCTAGTTCACGAAGAAACTTGTTTTGATTTTCCTTTTATAGACTCTCAGCATGTCGTATACATCACACAGATGCATACATTTCTCTTGTTGAACATCTTTACATGTAAAATGGATAGTGAACATTTGTTAGTGTAAATTAAAGTGTTGGTCGCTCAGTCGTGTCCAACCTTTTACAACCCCGTGATGGACTGGAGCCCACCAGGCTCCTCTGTCCATGGAATGCTCCAAGGAAGAATACAGGAATGGGTTGCCATTCCCTTCTCCAGGGGATCTTTCCAATCCAGGGATTGAACCTGGGTTTGCATTGCAGGCAGATTCTTTACCATCTGAGCCACCAGGGAAGCCCGAATTAAAAAACATGTGCATATTTACCTAAATAAGTATGAAAAGCATAATTCGTACAAATGAATATTAGTAGAAAGCAATAAATCCCAAGTAATTAAATGAGTTTATATGTATTTTTGTTTGCTTGTTTTCCAGAAATGATTGCTACCACCACGGTGTCTCCAACTTCCAGTGGCTCAGGTTTCATAAAGTCCTGCTTATATTTGCCAATATCCTTTAAATTCCTCGGGATTTTTTAAAATCCTTTAAATGTCTGGTGATTTACACTCACTGGAACTTTTAGTAATAAAAGGAGGAAGAATGCATTTATAGCCATTTTTGCTATTATACCTAGTGAATCTAAAATTATAGGTCATGGTCCACAGATGTAAACAGGGTTGTAACCTTGGGTGATTTATGCAAACTCGTTTATGTACATGTATAATAATTGAGTGCCTTCCTCACTGTGTGATATTAAAGTTAACAGTGGGATGCATTTAAAGTGCTTAGCACAGTGCCTGGTGTCTAGAGAGCTCGTAAAGGGAGCTCACGTAATTTACAGTTTCAATGGAATCAATATAGAAATCAATATTAATTAAGGTCCACAGCTTCCATTTTTTTAACATGTATGTTTTCTGTGTCATCAACATTGATAATTTATTCATTTTAAAAGTTTTCTGATGACACCTGTACAGGGTGTCATCCGGGTTCAGGAACGTGTTTCATTTTCCTGCCAACAACCAGTTTGGTTCTTTTTATCGAGTACAATTTTAACTGGGAAATTTCTACTGTCTCCAGAACAAGATTTGTATTTCTACTCCCCATCCCAACCTAACCGCCTCATACAATTATTTTTTTCCCTTTACTGGCTTTTATTTTTTTGGCAACAGAAAGGGAATTGTATAACAATGGAAGGGCAGCAAAAGTCCTTATTTGTGGAAATGAAATGGAGGATCTCTGCCAGGGTCTACTGAGCAGCCGCTCTGCCTAAGACTTGAGAGACTATTTTGATATGGTGAAAGGAATTATCTTCCGGAGTTCAGGCTGTTATCTTTGGCTTCTTCTTTTTGGATGCAACAGAAGCAAGAGAGCAGTGGCAAGAGCATTAGCTGAGCAGACTGCCCTGCTTACTCACAAAACATCATTTCCGTGGTTTCTAGTTTCTCACTGTTGAATGACAAACAGATGTCAACCACTGGCTTCTAATTTGTTTACTTCCTATTATCATATAATTTTAAGGGTTGAGGGGAATTATTCCTATTAACATGGCAATTAGAACACCTTTTAATAATTCCTGTAAACCTGGTACTCCGTAACCTCCTCGAGTACCTTGCGGTGGGGGGATGCTGTGAAGTTCAGTGGAGAAAGCAATGTCTAGGGGTGATACATAAAGATTGCAGATGAACTCTGCGGTCATTGACTCACCCACGTCTGCTCACACGGTCCTAGTGGGAACATGCACTGTAGTACGCCATGCTTATTGATACGCTCTTTTGAGAGTTGACCATAAGCATCTCATAAAGAATTTCTAAACCATGTATTCAATTTAGCATTGGAAATAACAGGAGAATTGTGAGGACAAGTTTATAGCAGTGATAAACTATAGGGATTTTGTTTTAAATATCATAGATCAAAGTTCTTTGTGAGGTTTTTAATCATTTTTTATCAGTAAGAGAGTATGAAGAGCATCATTAGTGACATATAATTTTGATAAGATTGATTATGTAAATGTGAAAAAACTGGGGCAAATACAAAGTGACAAACTAAGAATACAAATTATGTAATATGACACAATGTGGATGGCA
This sequence comes from Antilocapra americana, assembly GCA_007570785.1. NCBI lineage: Eukaryota > Metazoa > Chordata > Mammalia > Artiodactyla > Antilocapridae > Antilocapra > Antilocapra americana. The sequence goes on from ML663555.1 coordinate 4,834,614, forward strand.
TTTTTTTAAGATTTGTAAACTTATCTGAACACGTAATTTCTATGATTTATTGTTTGCTAATTTCCGGGGTTTCTGCTGTGTAATACAGAGCCATAGGGCTATTCTTATGCATACATTCTAATGTGCTTACATAAATATATATTTAGGTTAACTTCCCAGAAATAGAAGAGCATAGTTTGGAAAGTACGTATATTTTCATTCTGAGAAGTAATTCATTTTGAGAAATAATTTTCTTCAAAAATGAAAATAATCAAAGTTAATTCTACATTTTTGCATTGATGAGACTGGTGAATTGAATCAAAATTAATTTTTCCAGGTCCTCAAACAACTAGAGCTTCAGAGCCAAGTCCTACAGGTTCAGTGCCGCTTTATCTTGGTAACATTGTTTAGAACTTAAGATGGTGGGTGAAAGTCATGCACTAATTTGTATACTGAAATTATCAGTGAAACTGAAATTTTTTGGTTTACAGTCACTTATATTGGTCTTTTGTTCACTTTTCTATGTGATTTCTGAAATATTTTTCATGCTGATTTAACAAAGCTCATTATAAGTTAAAATCCTTTTAACAGGAAGCAGATTTTTTCTCTAGTTTGTCATTATTAAAAGTCAGTTTTCTTTGAAGATTGTATACTATTAAAAATTGATTGCTTTCTATACCTTTTAATTATATTAGTATACTAATCTGAGGGGCTTCCCAGGTGGCTCCCAGCAGTAAAGAATTCACCTGCCCCTGCAGGAGATGTGAATTCAATCCCTGGGTCAGGGAGATCCCCTGGAAGAGGAAATGGCAACCCATGCCAGTATTCTTGCCCGGAAAATCCCATGGACAGAGGAACCTGGCGGGCTACGGTCCTAGGGTAGCAAAGAGTTATATACAATTGAGTGACTGAACATGCACACATACTAATATGAATTTTTAAAATTTCAGATATTACAAAAGCATACATAGTGAAAAGATTGGTTCTCCACTTCTTTCTCTCATTTAAGTACTAAAGCTAATATCTTTATAGTTTAGGGAGTCTTTTTAATCTACTTCTACATGTAAACATTCTTATTTGTGCTTTACATATTTGGCTTTATTCTTATCCAAAAGTGTCATCATGCTGTTCATAGTTTTCTGAAACTTGCACTTTTTCCACTTAATGTCTTGAGTTGGAGCTGCAGTTAGATTTATTCCCATCTAAAAAGATATGATTTTAATATGTACCATATTTCACTTGACTTTTCTATCAGTGGTCATTTAAATGTAGAGAATATTTATATTAATAGGAAGTTGGATGTGTTGATGTTTTCCCTAATGGCTAAGAGTGTTGTGTTTTTCTTACAAAAGCTTTAGGTCTTCTCCATGCTGAATTATATAAACGTTACCATCATAGAGCTTGTGTGATTGCATCAAATCATTGATTCATCTCACTTTCTCTAGAGTTTCTGAAATGAGATTTTCTCTTTGCTCCACTTTCATCCAGTATGAAGTAGCACTTTTTGTTGAGTAAGTCCTTTTCTTTCCAGCTTTGTTGAAAGTACCAGTTTTTATCACACATTAAATTCATACGTGATCTGATTTTTCCGTTCCCTTGAATTCTGCCCATTCCTGCCCCAGCACCAAATCAATGCTTTGATTACAGAACGATGATATGTTTTAATATCTGGCAGAACACTTCCTTTTCAGATTCTCAGGCTACTCTCTTTGCTAATTCTTCTAGACCAACTTCTATTTTATTTTACTGACAATTTTAACTAATTTAATTGTACATTTCAGTGGCATTAAGTATATTCAAATTTTTGTGCAACCATTACTACCATCTATCTCTAAAACCTTGAATCACCTCAAAATGAAACATTACACCCATGAAACAATAACTCTCCATTCTCCCTCTTCCCATCTGTGTTAATCACTGCCTATTTTCTGTGTTGATTAATTTGGCTGTTTTACATACTGCATAGATTTGGAATCACTTCTGGATTATTTCACTTAGCAAAATGTTTTCAAGGTTCATCCACCTTGTAACATGTATCAGAACTTTATTTCTTTTATGACTTGGTAATATTTCTTCATGTATACCACAATTCCTTAATTCATTCATTTGTTGAAAGACCCTTTGTTTGACTATGCCAAAGCTTTTGACTCTGGATCACAACAAACTGTGGAAAATTCTTCTAGAGGTGGGAATACCAGACCACCTGACCTGCCTCCTGAGAAATCTATATGCAGGTCAAGAAACAACAATTAGAACTGAACGTGGAACAATAGACTGATTCCAAATCAGGAAAGGAGTATGTCAAGGCTGTTTGTTGTTACCCTGCTTATTTAACTTATATGCTGAGTACATCATGAGAAACGCTGGGCTGGATGAAACACAAGCTGGAATCAAGATTGCCGGGAGAAATAGCAATAACCTCAGATATGCAGACGACACCACCCTTGAGACAGAAAGCGAAGAACTAAAGAGCCTCTTGATGAAAGTGAAAGAAGAGAGTGAAAAAGATGTCTTAAAACTCAACATTCAGAAAACTAAGATCATGGCATCCTGTCCCATCACTTCATGGGAAATAGATGGGGAAAGAGTGGAAACAGTGAGAGGTTTTATTTTGAGGGGCTCCAAAATCACTGCAGATACTGACTGTAGCCATGAAATTAAAGACACTTGCTCCTTGGAATAAAAGTCATGACCAACCTAGACAGCATATTGAAAAGCAGAGACATTACTATGCCAACAAAGGTCCATCTAGTCAAAGCTATGGTTTTTCCAGTGGTCATGTATGGATGTGAGAGTTGGACTATAAAGAAAGCTGAGCACCGAAGAATTGATACTTTTGAACTGTGGTGTTGGATAAGACTCTTGAGAGTCCCTAGGACTCCAAGGAGATCCAACCAGTCCCTCCTAAAGGAAATCAGTCCTGACTATTCATTGGAAGCACTGATGCTGAAGCTGGAACTCCAGTACATTGTGAAGATATGAAGAAATGACTCATTGGAGAAGACCCTGATGCTGGGAAAGATTGAAGGTGGGAGAAGGGGATGGCAGGGGATGAGATGGTTGGATGGCATCACCAACTCAATGGACATGAGTTTGAGTAAGCTCTGAAAGTTGGTGTTGGACAGGGAGGCCTGGCGTGCTCTAGTCCATAGGGTTGTGAAGAGTTGGACATGACTGAGTGACTAAACTGAACTGAACTGAATATTTCTTCATATATACCACAATTCCTTAATTCATTCATTTGTTGGAAGACCCTTTGTTTGTTTCCACCTTTTGACTATTCTGAATAATGCTACTCTGAACATTGCCATTCAGGTACCTGAGTCCCTATTTTTAATTTTGGTAGTTATATACCTAGCAATAGAATTGCTATATTATATAGTAGTACGTTGGCTTCTCTGATGGCTTAGATGGTTAAGAGTCTGCCTGCAATGTAGGTTTGATTCCTGGGTCAGGAAGATCCCCTAAAGCAGGGAATGGCTACCCACTCCAGTATTCTTGCCTGGAGAATTCCATGGACAGAGGAGTCCTGTGAGCTACCATCCAGGGATGGCAAAAAGTCTGACATGACTGAGTAAATAACACTTTCACTTTTTCTTCACAGTATTACTATGTTTATTTACTTTTTGAGGAACAACCAGAGAATCTTCTGCAGTGGCTGCACGGTGTTACATTCCCTGCAGTGATGCACAAAAGTTTCAATTTCTCCACCTTTTGCCAGCACTTGTGTTTCTTTTTATTTTTTGGATAAAAGCCATACCAGTATATGTGAAGTACTATCTCACTGTGGTTTTTCTTTGCATTTCTATAATTATTAGTGATTGATCATCTTTTCATGTGCATTTTGTTGGTCTTTTGTACGTCATCTTCAGAGAAATATCCATTCAAGTCCTTTGCCCATTTTTTAATTTAATTCTTTTTCAACTTTTATAGGTTCATAATATATTTTGAAGGTTAATCCATTATCAGATATTAATGCTGTTTCCTCCCATTCTGTGGACTGCCTTCTCTCTGATGACACTGTCCCTTCTTAAACAGCAGTGTTTGGTTTTGATGAAACCCCGTGTATCTATTTGTGCTTTTGGAGTCACATCCAAGAAGTCACTGCCAGACCCAACATCCTGAAGCTCTCCTCCATGTTCTCTTTAAGAGTTTCATAACTTTAGCTCTTAAATTTATGGTTCGTTTTTGTTCCTTTCTTCTTTTCCTCCCTTCACTTGTGGTTTAATGACCATCTTTAATGTTACGTTGGATTCCTTACTCTTTCTTATGTGTATATCCTTCTCATGAGGTCTATATGTAGCTGCTGCTGCTGCTAAGTCGCATCAGTCGTGTCCGACTCTGGGCGACCCCATAGACGGCAGCCCACCAGGCTCCCCGGTCCCTGAGATTCTCTAGGCAAGAACACTGGAGTGGGTTGCCATTTCCTTCTCCAGTGCATGAAAGTGAAAAGTGAAAGTGAAGTCACTCAGTCGTGTCCGACTCTTAGCGACCCTAAGGACTGCAGCCCACCAGGCTCCCCCATCCACGGGATTTTCCAGGCAAGAGTACTGGAGTGGGCTGCCATCTCCTTCTGCATATAACTACATATATCAGCCATAATTATGCATGTGTCCCCTCCCTCTGGAGCCTCCCTCCCCTCTCCCCATCCTACCCGCCTTGGTCATCACAGAGCACCAGGCTGGGCTCCCTGTCCTGTACAGCAGCTTCTTACCAGCTTTCTGTTTTATACATGCTAGTGTTCTTATGTCTGTGCTATTTTCTTCCTTCCTTCCACTCTCTCAGCCCTTCCTTTACGGTGTCTACAAGTCTGTTCCCTACATATGCATCTCCATTCCTTCCCTGAAAATAGGTTCATCAATAACATTTGCATAGATTCCATATATATGCATTAATATCTGATATTTGCCTGTCTCTCCCTGACTTTCTTCACTCTGTGTAACAAACTCGAGGTTCATCCACCTCACTGGAATCCAATCTTTTTTATGGTTGAGTAATATTCCATTGTATATATGTAATCTACAAAAAGCAAAACTAAACTGTATGTAATTTCAAAAAAAAAACATTTAAAAATATGTAATTTAAAAAACAAAAGCTAAAGGCATAATAAAGAACCACTTGCCCCCAAAGCCCACAGCCCCAGGCTAGTTCCGGGGCTTTTGTGGGCTGTACCCTTAGCTGCAGCGGCGAGTTCCCTTCGGTGCGCTCACGCAGCCCCTGGCGCTCTGCTCCGGTTTGGGGCCTGCCTCGGTGTGCAGGCCTCCTCTGGCGTCTGTTTCCCACCCAGACCAGAGCAGGCGATGGCAGTGGCTTATCAGGGTCCACTTGCTCGGCTGGGCTGGGGAGAGGAAGGGGTATGGCGGTGGGGTGTTTGGGGAGGGCCTGCTGCAGCTGAGGCCCGCGGGAAGTGCTCCAGTCTGAGGCGGGCCGTGCGCTCTCCCAGGTGGACTGGGCACAGGTCTTGTGTCCCTTGGCAAAGCCAAGCTGCGCAGGCTCCCAGGAAGGTGTGAGCCATAACCTGGGCCTGTTCTGGGCTTGCTGACAGCTGCAACCTCTGGGGTGGGCATTTTGTTCCCTGCCTCAGGCACTCACCCTGGCTTTTGATGACACTGCCTTTAAGAGATGCACTGAGATTATGCATGTAGGGAAGGTGAAAGTATCAGGGGTTTTGTACAAAGGCAAAAAAAAAAAAATCAAAGCCCATAAATTTATAGTTCTTTAAGCTTTATTATTTTCTTCCTCTACCTTTTATTCTTAATTCCTTTTTTTTTTTTCTTTTTTCAGCATATCCCAATCCAAGTGACGATTTACAGCCTGAAGGTTTTGAAGATTTAGATATTATTTTGGTTACATTATAAAACTCTAGAGCTCTACATGGAACTAATGCAATCATATATAATTAGAGAAGAAATAACATCACAAATTGGTGTTAATTGGCAATTATGTTATTTTAATAGTGCAGATCCCATGATAAATTTAAGTGGCGGTATGTAAAGTGAAAAGTGTTAGTTGCTCAGTTGTGTCCGACCCTTTGGGACCCTGTGGCAGCCTACGAGGCTCCCCGTCCCTGGGATTCTCCAGGCAAGAGCACTGGAGTGGGCTGCCATTGCCTTCTCCAGTGTAGACCTGTCACTTCCACAGTTTCAAGAAGCGCCCCTCCTTAGGGTTGGAGCGAGGCGACTTTCTTCAGTGCTTTGGCCACGTGCAGGTTAAAAGATGCACTATGTGACCTGTTTATCACGGGACAGTGTTCTTTTATGATGGAGATTTGTAGATAAATTTTCTTTCTGTTGGTATATTGTGTTCCCAAGCGTTATGGACCAAATGTTGGGATAGTTTTTCTCTAACGGGCAGAGGTAGGGCACTTCAGGTGTCTCCCGTAGTCACACCAGACATGTCAAAGAGCATGGTGAAGTAAAGCTGTGAGGTTAGATGGAACATAACGATTCCTTGATAAGAAAATGAAGAAAAGATCTATTTTCTTTATATTGGAGTGAGGTAGTCGAGTTTATCTTTTCATAAAATGCACTTCAGGCTTGTTATGTTTCCTTCTGAAAACTGTGGTCAAGTTGCCAGGGTGCCAGGTGAACCCAGTGCCATTTCGGGGAGGAGTAGGGGGGGTAAAGCTGCTTGAGCTTTTCTCCTTTCAAATGTATTTGTGTAGTTTCATTTTTGGTGGCGCTGGGTCCTCGCTGCTGCGTGCAGACTTCCTTTAGTTGCGGCGAGCAGGCACTCCTCCGTTGTGGCACACAGGCTCCGGGCACAGGCGCCGGGCACATGGGCTCAGTGCTCGCAGGCTGAGTCGGTGAGGTTCATGGGCTCTGGAGCTCAGTAGATGCGGCGCCCAGGCTTCGTTCCCCTGTGACATGTGGAATCTGCCCAGACCAGGGGTCAAACCTGTGTCGCCTGCATCGGCAGGAGGATTCTTATCCGCTACACCACCAGGGAAGTCCTAGTGTCATCGCAAGATGGCTACAGTTAACATTTATGAAATAAAAAGAGCAGAGCTACTATGACATTTTATACTCTGAGTTAAAGGTAGAAGCAGAGGTAATACGGACAAACATTTATAGAAACATTTGTTAGTATTATTGCTGGCTCTCTGGATTGTCAAAAATGCATGTTTACATTTTTGCACATAATTTTTATCCATGTGCCCTGATGTTTCATTAGCATTATTAGACAAAATCTTCTTGTAATTAGGGCCGTGTCTTAATCTGGGGACAGGGAAATAAGAGGGGTTGATGGTAAGTTAAAGCATTGTTTGTGAAGACTGCACATAGCATTTGTGTGATAAGAGTTATAGAGCTTTATTGTCATTTATTCAAAAATCACACTATTGGAATAGTGTGTTAAATTCTTAATAAAATCAGAAGGACTAGATTGAATACCAAACTACAATAGGATAATATACTGTCAAATAATTTTCTTCTAGTGAATTCTGATTGTTTCAGCTACCTTACTAACTAACCTGGTGTGGTCGCTACAGCACGTGGTGTAAAAAGTAAGGTTCCTGTTAAGAATTTCATGAGGTAGACCCTAACCCCGGAATGGATTTTGAAGTGTTCTGTGGTCAAAATGACCCGGATGCACTAGCAGTCACGCTAAAGCTTGATTGATGATTTTTTTCTTTGCTGTAATTATAGCTGATCTGTGATCAGATCATTAAAATGCAGTAGCTATTTGAAGACACCTGTGTGTTTAATTATCATCAAAACTTCTTTTTATTTTTCCCAGATGTAGCACTCATTACTGCAATTGTTCTTTCTGTATGTAAGTATTCCAAACTTTGATACCACTTAAATCAAGATATTACTGTGAAGTACGTTATCTTTTTTAGTGTTTTTTCCGTTTCTTTAATTTTAATAGTATGAAGTTAAGTAAACCAGTTTATGAAAAATAGCCTTTTATATAATATACTACTTTTTGTTGGTGATCGTACATGCTTTTATGTTCTTTATGTCCACCTACTAACAACTATAAATAATGCATGTTGTTTCAAGATGCATAGCCATATGAGTTTGCATCCCAAATAGGCTTTGAGTAATTTTCTAAATTAATCAAGGACTGCTCTGACTTACTGTGAACTGTTTTAAGTGATTCCAGGGAACTGGATTCAAATAGTGACGAGACCAGACAGAATAAAAATGTATATGTGGGTAAATAAAATATCGTTTTCTGACCACGGAAATCTAACCAACATTTTTCCTTATGCTAGATTTTGAATGCTAAGCAATGATTTTTCAACTACATGCCGTTTGTTTCCTGGTTTCTTGTAGTCGGTGCTGTTGCAGTGGTTACTGCCTGTCTGTACAGATTGTCCACACGGCGGACAGAGAGGGTACATTAAAGCATTTTTCTTTAATTTATTGGTCCTTCTCACTCTAACATAATTTTATGCAGTTTTGTTTGTACTCCGTTTTATATGCCAACTTAAAAAAAAAAAGTGCCTGCATGTGTATGCTGTTTGGGTTGCATTTCTTTACTAAAAATATTTTTAGCTGCTTTAAATGTCAATTCAAGAAGATAATCCATGCTGGTCACTTCAGCTATTATGATGTAAGAAAAATTTCTGTGGGATTTGAGGTTTAAGTGCTGCAGCAAATCATGGACGGTCATGGGGCCTTCCCTTCCCTAGATATACCCTACCGCCTAGATTGGGCTAATATCCAAGATTAAATTTGCAACAGGTCATTGTGGACTGAAAAATGCTAGTCCCTGATACTTTTATGGTAAAAGTTTTATTTGCCTGTGTAACTTAGGTAGTTATAAGAAGGTACATAGCTGTCAACTTCAAATACCTTGTTTTACTGTTTTCATTTAGAGTTGTAATTTATACAAGTTAAACTAGGGAATTAAAAGCAAAACTATTTGATTTCTCTCTTATGTTCTTTTAATTTGCTGGGCTGTAGTAAAGCTGATGAGGTTAAACTAAGTTGCTGAGTGGGATAAGATTTACACGTCACCTCATTAATATTGTCTATCTTTTTATCGATATAAGTGAACAAAAACGAAGGGAACTTAGATTTTTTTCAAAGTAAAAATGGATATATTCTAAGCAGAATAGGGTTTTTTAATCAAGCTTATATTATAATGAAGTAATTTACAACTCAATGAAAGACCTAGAATAAATCATGAAGCGTAGATTAAGATTAAGTGCTTTGAAGTTTATGATTTTTCATGATTTTTCCCCCTTTAATGCTTTGGAAATATTTTTGAAATCAAGCTAATGATTTTAAGACTTTTGCAACTCATGGTTTATTTGTGATTTTAATATATAATTTTATACTAATGGGTTTATTTGTGGTTTTAATATTATAATTTTTATATTGAAGACTGGGCTTGGACTAAGTATAAAAATATCTTCTTCACTCATACAGAGCCCAGATTTTTTCAGTATTGCTTGGTTATCTTTTTAAAATACCCACAGTGCCTTGATTTGAAACTTAAACCTTATATTTATAGAATACATGATGGGCGTATTTGGTTTCTCTGTCAGCGTGTGTTTTTATTTTTTTTTCTATTTTTTATTTATTTATTTATTTTTTTAATTGTTTTTGCCATACATTGTCATGATATCACCATGGGTTTACATATGCTTCCCCTCCGGAACCCCCCTCCCTCCTCCCTCCCCCCCGGGAAATCTCGCTGCACCAGTTCCGAGCATCAATCCTGGGCTGGCGATTGATTAGACACATGACAATTAACATGCTTCAATGCCCTTCTCCCATATCATCCCACCCTTACCCTCATCCACAAAGTCCACGAGTCTATTCTATACATCTGCGTTCCTTTTGCTGTCTCGCATGCTGGGTTCTCGTTACCGTCTTTCTAAATTCCATATATATGTGTTAATATACTGTACTCGGGATAATGGGCTCCAGTTTCGTCCATCTGAGTAGAGTTGCTTCAAATGAATTTTTTTTTTAATGCTGAGTAATATTCCATTGTGTATATGTACCACAGCTTTCTTATCCATTCGTCAGTTGATGGG
>ML663555.1:4849586-4865223 GCA_007570785.1 Antilocapra americana
TCCCCAGCTCTTTGTCTCTCCCTCTACTTTTTTTTTCTTTTCTTTCTTTTGTCCTACCTCCTCACGTCGGCAATGGGTCGCCTCTCCAGATGCCCGATGTCCTCTGCCAGCATTCAGTTCCTGTTTTTTGGAGTTTGCTCGGCCTTTAAAAGTTCTTTTGGTATATTTATTGGGGGGAGAGTGTTCTCCCCTTCTTATTCCTCCGCCATCTTAGTTTTCCCCCTCAGCGTATGTTTTTAAAAGCACACAGCGCAGCAGTCTGGATGGAGCATCCTGCGGGGGATGTTCCCTTTCATTGGCTCTGCCGGGTCCCTGTGGCCCGGGGGCTCTTCAGCACGCTGTGGGGCTTTCTGCTGCCACTTGCGGGCTGCTCTTGTCGCAGGCCTCGGGCCCTAGAGTGTCCAGGCTCAGCAGCTGTGGCACACAGGATTAGCTGCCCTGAGGCCTGTGGGATCTTAGTTCTCTAAACCTTCATCCCCTGCAGTAGAAGTTGGAGCCTCAATCACTGGGCCACAAGGAAGTCCTAGGTGAAATATTTTTGAAGGTCCAAAAGACTTGTGTAGAAATAACCTCTAAAGAAACAAAACAAAATAGCTTTCCACTCCTCACTCTCGTCTTTTTTAAAAAACATCACTGCACCAAAATACTTAAAAACTCTCAAGCAAGTATTAGCCAAGCTCTCTCTAGCTGTAATGAGTCTTTTAAAGTCAAACAATTATCTGAGCATCACACCCCCAGGACAAAGTACCAGTAGCGTTAGAGTTCTGAGATCCCATTTCTAATGAGTTCCCGGTGATGCTGCTGCTGGGTCTGGAGGACACTGAGAGAAGCCAGGGTATAGACTGTTACTGATGTGCCCACGCTCTTTAGCTCTGAAAAATCACCAAGCTAATTGGAAATGGTTCACCTGTTCAAGATAATTGGATTTTTGAAAGACTGCTCAGCTATGTGTGTGCTTTCCGAAGGAATGTGGGCGTAATAACCTAGCTTTAGTTTGCTTTCCATTTAAAAAGGTGAATATTTTTATTACATTATTTTCACTGTTGAATGCCCACTTTCTCTCCAAAATTTCATTTATTGTCCATTCAAATTATGATGAAAAATGGCCACAAGGTTAAAGCATTCTGCTGCAGCTTTCTCTTTCTTCGCTCTCAACCAAGACTAAACTATGGTCCAGGTTGGTCTGATGGGCTCCGTCTGCCTTTTCCCTTCCAGGCTCCTTTCTTAACTAACTCTTCTAACACACTTTCCAGACTTGGGAATCACAACCTTTGCCATCTCTTTTGCCACTGCCCGAGTCCTATCTTGCAAGTCCTGACTATGTGGTTCCAAAAACAAGGTACCTTTGTTTACATAATGTTTTCACTTATATGTAGTGATTTTTCTTGCATAAATGAATGATTTCACTTACTCCAAGTAAATCACCACAGGATAAAAAAGAGCTTGCTGTGTTCATTAGAATTATTCCATAATTTATATATTTTATAAACTGGGAAAAAAATTTCCATTAAGGAGATTTATTATTTGTTATAAATTTATTTTATTGACGTGTAGCTGGTTTACAATGTTGTATTAATTTCTGCTGCTCAGAAAACTGATTTGGTTATACATATAAATACATTCATTTCATATTCTTTTCTGTTATGATTTATTACAGGATTTGAATATAGTTCCCTGAGCTATACAGTAGGATCTTACTTTTTCACCCTATATAGAATAGTTTGCATGTGCTAATCCCAAACTCACAGACTATCCCACCTGCATCCCCTTGCCCTTGGCAACCACAAGTTTGTTCTCAGTGTCTTCCAATACACTGATCCTTTGCTTTGTTTTGAGTCCCTTATCGTATTTTTCAAATCAGTCATTGTGTTCTTTAGCTCTGTGACTTCCATCTTACTTTCTTGTGTTCTCCGTCTCCTACTTGGTGTTCTCACTAGGTTCGTCCATCCTTCTCACCAGTTTGGTGAGCATCTTTTTGATCATTGCTTTAGATTCTTAATCAGACAAATAACTTACCACAATTTCATTAAGATATTTCCTGAGACTTCATCTCATTCATTCATTTGAAGATATCCCTCAATTTCTTCATTTTTTTAGACTCTTTGTCTTTCAGGTAAGTTTAGTTCAGTCACTCAGTCATATCTGACTCTGCGACCCCATGGACTGCAGCATGCCAGGCTTCCCGGTCCATCACCAACTCCCAGAGTTTGCTCAAACTCATGTCCGTTGAGTCGGTGATGCCATCCAACCATCTCATCCTCTGTTGTCCCCTTCTCCTCCTGCCTTCTGTCTTTCCCAGAATCAGGGTCTTTTCCAATGAGTCAATTCTTTGCATCAGGTGGCCAAAGTATTGAAATGTCAGCTTCCGCATCAGTCCTTCCAGTGAATATTCAGGACTGATCTCCTTTAGGATGGACTGGTTGGATCTCCTTGCAGTCCAAGGGACTCTCAAGAGTCTTCTCCAACAACACAGTTCAAAAGCATCAACTCTTTGGCACTCAGCTTTCTTTAAAGTCCAACTCTCACATCCTTACATGACTAATGGAAAAACCATAGCTTTGATGAGATGGACCTTTGTTGGCAAAGTAATGTTTCTGCTTTTTAATATGCTGTCTAGGTTGGTCATGACTTTTCTTCCAAGGAGCAAGAGTCATTTAGTTTCATGACTGCAATCACCATCCACAGTGATTTTGGAGCCCAAAAATATAAAGTCTGTCACTGTTTCCACCGTTTCTCCACCTATTTGCCATGAAGTGATGGGACCAGATGCCATGATCTTAGCTTTCTGAAAGATGAGTTTTAAGCCAACTTTTTTTTACTCTCCTCTTTCACTTCCATCAAGAGGTTCTTTAGTTCTTCTTTGCTTTCTGTCATAAGGGCGGTGTCATATACATATCTGAGGCTGTTGATATTTCTCCCAGCAATCTTGATTCCAGCTTGTGCTTCTTCCAGCCCAGCGTTTCTCATGATGTACTCTGCATATAAGTTATATAAGCAGGGTGACAATATACAGCCTTGACGTACTCCTTTTCCTATTTGGAACCAGTCTGTTGTTCCATGTCCAGTTCTAACTGTTGCTCCCTGACCTGCATACAGGTTTCTCAGGAGGCAGGTCAGGTGGTCTGGTATGCCCATCTCTTGAAGAATTTTCCAGTTTGTTGTGACCCACACAGTCAAAGGCTTTGGTGTAGTCAATAAGGCCGAAGTAGGTGTTTTTCTGGAACTTTCTTGCTTTTTCGATGATCCAGTGGGTGTTGGCTATTTGATCTCTGGTTCCTCTGCCTTTTCTAAATTCAGCTTGAACATCTAGAAGTTCACAGTTCACATACTGTTGAAGCCTGGCTTGGAGAATTTTGAGCATTACTTTGCTAGTGTGTGAGATGAGTGCAATTGTGCAGTAGTTTGAACATTATTTGGCATTGCCTTTCTTTAGGATTGCAGTGAAAACTGATGTTTTCTAGTCCTGTAGTCACTGCTGAGTTTTCCAAGTTTGCTTGCATATTGAGTGCAGCACTTTCACAGCATCATCTTTCAGGATTTGAAATAACTCAACTGGAATTCTGTCACCTCTACTAGCTTTGTTCATAGTGGTACTTCCTAAAGCCCACTTGACTTCACATTCCAGAATGGGTGGCTCTAGGTGAGTGTAAGTGATCACACCATCATGATTATCTGAGTCGTGAAGATCTTTCTTGTACAGCTCTTCTGTGTATTCTTGCCAACTCTTCTTAATATCTTCTGCTTCTGTAAGGTTCATACCATTTCTGTCCTTTATTGCGCCCACCTTTGCATGAAATGTTTCCTTGGTGTCTCTAAGTTTCTTGAAGACATCTCTAGTCTTTCCCATTCTGCTGTTTTTCTCTATTAATTTGCATTGATCACTGAGGAAGGCTTTTGTATCTCTCCTTGCTGTTCTTTGGTACTCTGCATTCAAGTGGGTACAGCTTTCATTTTCTCCTTTGCCTTTCATATCTCTTCTTTTCTCAACTATTTGTAAGGCCTCCACAGACAACCATTCTGCCCTTTTGCATTTATTTTTTGGGGGGATGGTCTTGATCACTGCCTCCTGTACAATGTCATGAACCTCCGTCCATAGTTCTTCAGGCACTGTCTATCAGATCTGATCCCTTGAATCTGTTTCTCACTTCCACTGTATAATCATAAGGGATTTGATTTAGGTCATACTTGAATGGCGGCTGCAACTGCGCACTGAGAGGAGCTACTCTGGGCCGGAGGTCGGGGGCAGCGTTTGGGAGGAGCTACCCTGTGTCCGAGATCAGGGGTGGCAGCTGCACTTTGCTGGAGCAGCTGTGAAGAGAGACCCCGCATCCAAGGTAAGAGAAACCCAGAAGCGTGGCCAAGAGGAGCCACCTCACGCCTGAGGTCAGGGGCGGAGGCCGAGAAGAGCTACCCCACGCCGGAGGAGTGGCGGCTGCACAGGCACAGGAGGGCCAAGAGGAGCTACTCCAAGCAAAAGAGTAAGTGTTGGGAAAGGGCATCAGAGGGTAGACATACTAAAACCACACTAGCCAATCTGATCACATGGGCCACAGCCTTGTCTAACTCAGTGAAACTAAGGCATGCCATGTGGGGCCACCCAAGATGGAAGGGTCATGGTGGAGAGGTCTGACAGAATGGGGTCCACTGGAGAAGGGAATGGCAAACCACTTCAGTATTCTTGCCTTGAGAACCCCATGAACAGTGTGAAAAGGCAAAAAGATAGGATACTAAAAGTTGAACTCCCCAGGTCGGTAGGTGCCCAATATGCTACTGGAGATCAGTGGAGAAATAATTCCAGAAAGAATGAAGGGATGGAGCCAAAGCGAAATCGATGCCCAACTATGGATGTGACTGGTGACAGAACCAAGCTCTGATGTTGTAAAGACCAATATTGCATAGGAACCTGGAATGTTAGGTCCGTGAATCAAGGCAAATTGGAAGTGGTCAAACAGGAGATGACAAGAGTAAACACTGACATTCTAGGAATCAGCGAACTAAGATGGACTGGAATGGGTGAATTTAACTCAGATGACCATTATATCTACTACTGTGGGCAGGAATCCCTTAGAAGAAATGGAGTAGCCATCATGGTCAACAGAAGAGTCCAAAATGTAGTACTTGGATGCAATCTTAAAAATGACAGAATGATCTCTGTTCATTTCCAAGGCAAACCATTCAATATCATGGTAATCCAAGCCTATGCCCCAACCAGTAATGCTGAATAAGCTGAAGTTGAATGGTTCTATGAAGATCTATAAGATCTTTTGGAACTAACACCCTCAAAAGATGTCCTTTTCATTATAGGGGACTGGAATGCAAAAGTAGGAAGCCAGGTAACACCTGGAGTAACAGGCAAATTTGGCCTTGGGGTACAGAAAGAAGCAGGGCAAAAGCTAAAAGTTTTGCCAAGGAAATGCACTGGTCATAGCAAACACCCTCTTCCAACAACACAAGAGAACACTCTACACATGGACATCACCAGATGGTCAACACCAAAATCAGATTGATTATATTCTTTGCAGCCAAAGATGGAGAAGCTCTATACAGTCAGCAAAAACAAGACCAGGAGCTGACTGTGGCTCAGATCATGAACTCCTTATTGCCAAATTCAGACTGAAATTGAAGAAAGTAGGGAAAACCACTAGTCCATTCAGGTATGACCTAAATCAAATCCCTTGTAATTATACAGTGGAAGTGAGAAATAGATTTAAGGGACTAGATCTGATAGACAGAGTGCCTGATGAACTATGGACAGAGGCTTGTGACATTGTACAGGAGAGAGGGATTAAGACCATCCCCAAGAAAAAGAAATGTAAAAAAGCAAAATGGCTGTCTGAGGAGGCCTTACAAATAGCTGTGAAAAGAAGAGAAGCAAAAAGCAAAGGAGAAAAGGAAAGATATTCCCATCTGAATGCAGAATTCCAAAGAATAGCATGGAGAGATAAGAAAGCTTTTCTTAGCAATCAATGCAAAGAAATAGAGGGAAACAACAGAATGGGAAAGAGTAGAGATCTCTTCAAGAAAATTAGAGATACCAAGGGAACATTTCATGCCAAGATGGGCTCAATAAAGGACAGAAATGGTATGGACCTAACAGAAGCAGAAGATATTAAGAAGAGGTGGCAAGAATACATGGAAGAACTTTACAAAAAAGATCTTCATGACTCAGATAATCACGATGGTGTGATCACTCACACTCAGCTAGAGCCAGACATCCTGGAAGGTGAAGTCAAGTGGGCCTTAGAAAGCATCACTACAAACAAAGCTAGTGGAGGTGATGGAATTCCAGTTGAGCTGTTTCAAATCCTAAAAGATGATGCTGTGAAAGTGCTGCACTCAATATGCCAGCAAATTTGGAAAAGTCAGCAGTGGCCACAGGACTGGAAAAAGTCAGTTTACATTCCTATCCCAAAGAAAGGCAATGCCAAAGAATGCTCAAACTACTGCACAATTGCACTCATTTCACACACTAGTAAAGTAATGCTCAAAATTCTCCAAGCCAGGCTTCAGCAATACATGAACCATGAACTTCCAGATATTCAAGCTGGTTTTAGAAAAGGCAGAGGAACCAGAGATCAAATGGCCAATGTCTGCTGGATTATCGAAAAAGCAAGAGAGTTTCAGAAAAACATCTACTTCTGCTTTATTGACTATGCCAGAGCCTTTGACTGTGTGGATCATAACAAACTATGGAAAATTCTGAGAGATGGGAATACCAGACCATCTGACCTGTCTCCTGAGAAACCTGTATGCAGGTCAGGAAGCAGCAGTTAATTCTGGACATGGACTGCAAGAAGATCCAACCAGTCCTTCCTAAAGGAGATCAGTCCTGGGTGTTCATTGGAAGGACTGATGTTGAAGCTGAAACTCCCAATACTTTGGCCACCTCATGCGAAGAGCTGACTCATTGGAAAAGACTCTGATGCTGGGAAGTATTGAGGGCAGGAGGAGAAGGGGACAACAGAGGATGAGGTGTCTGGATGGCATCACTGACTTGATGGCCATGTGTTTGGGTAGACTCCGGGAGTTGGAGATGGACAGGGAGGCCTGGCGTGCTGCAGTTCATGGGGTCACAAAGAGTCAGACATGACTGAGTGACTGAACTGAATTGGCCCTCAGCAAGATGCTGACTCTTTCTTAGCTCCTCATTTTCTCTCAAATCTCTGTGCTTGGCCAAGCTTCCCACTATTTTTAATAGCTCCCAGCTATTAAGGAGTGCCAAGACGTGTCAGTGACCCAAAACGCAGGATCTAAGCACCTAGATTCAGACTGACTAGAAGCCAGACTGTCAGGCATCAGCTTTTAATGGTGTGAAATACATACAGTCTTTCGGAATTGCAAACGTAATCTCCACTGATCACCAGAGCCAGCCAATCTGGAGGTGCCCCCTGAGTAACCATCACAGACACTAGTGCACCAGACAAATGTGTAAACTCTTTTCTGTGTTATACTGGCAAGCTGAAGCAGGGAAGAAGGGGAATATCAAGATGCATATATAGTCTATGTTCCTTGAGAGCAGCTCCGTAGACCACTGTTCCACAGACCAAACCTCCAGGATAAGCACAGAGGGCTTTGTCACAGAAGGTCTGAGCAGTGTGCCCCAGTACACCGTCTGTGCAATGCCTTGAGAGTGGCAGCATGCCAATAACCATATCTCCAGTTGCCACAGTGCCATGGGACCTAGGATGCAAGACCTCAGCCATCAGAGCCAGGCCATCAAGGGACATCCCATGGAGAGCAGCCACAAACGCTGGGCTCTGAACAAAACTCAGGGCAACAATAACATGTAAAGCTTCCCTCCAAAAGACCCTGGTACACTGAGAAAGGCAGAGGATGAGCACAAAAATAGCATTCACCCTCCAGGCTCTCAAGAAAGGATTACAGGAAGCCCCAAGATCCTGCCAAGTGCCAGAGAATTGATGCTTTCGGACTGTGGTGTTGGAGAAGACTCTTTAAGAGTCCCTTGGACTGCAAGGAGATCAAACCAGTCAATCCTAAAGGAAATCAGTCCTGAATATTCATTGGAATGACTGATGCTGAAGTCCAATACTTTAGCCACCTGATGTGAAGAGTCAACTCTTTGGAAAACTCATTCCTGATGTTGGAAAAGATTGAGGGCAGGAGGAGAAGGGGATGACAGAGAGTGAGATGGTTGGATGGCATCACCGACTCAATGGACATTTGTTTGAGCAAACTCCAGGAGGTAGTGAAGGAGAAGGAAGCCTGGTTTGCTGCAATCTACGGGGTCACAAAGACTCAGAGACGACTGAGTGACTGAACAACAACAAGATCCTGCCTAGTCAGATTCCCACCCCTTGAGCAGAACACAGGATGACCAGTTTAAAAACCTTAGCAGAAAAACCCAACTCCTGAGCCTGTTGCCTCTTGCTGTGCCCAGAGGATGGTGTTTAAAAACTCTCTCTCCATTGATTACAGGCCTGTGATACCAACTGGGGTAAGTCCCACTGGCCTCCAGAGCCAGGTGTTGCAGAAATGTCCCCTGGCAGCAGTCTGAAAAATTTGGGCACCAAATAGAGATATGAGATCCTTTCTGGGTGACACCGAATATTAAAGAAACAAACATTAAAGAATAGGAACACAAGCTTCCGCCCAAGAAATGAGCCATGGATGAAGAGATGTTCCCAAGAAAGAAGCCACAAAAAGCAGGAGTGCTGGACACATGGAAAAGTTCCCCTCCAGGAGACAACAGTGATCTGGAGGACAGCAACAGGACACCACGAGGATGGCGTACAGCAGTCCATGTTCTCGGAGTGGCTGAGGCTCCAGATGCCTCCCCATAGGCCTGGGCTGTAATGTAAGTAGACGACCCTATTCACTTTCAATCTGGACACTATTGGCTGTCTATGAGCTGGGCTCTGGGGTGGACAACTCTGAGTGGGAGCCCTTTAAGAGTGGCCTCTCATATCGCTACCATCTTGTGGGTCTTGAGAAGTGATCCCATTGGCTTTCAAAACCAGATAATTGGAGGCTTCTCTCTCAAACATATGTCCCCAAAGTGGGTATGCCCAATGTGGGGTCTGAGATCCTTGCTCTTCAGGGAGAAACTCAAGGTTCAAAGGTCCTCCTGGTTGTGGAACACCATATTGAGGTTGGGTTTTTGGTAAGATGGTTTCCTGGGGTGTCCTACCCACTTCAATGTTCCCAAGTGAGTTTGGACAATGTGTCACTCAGCCAGGGCGTCACACGATTTAAGAGGAGATTGTTCCTATGTAGCTATAGGCTCAAGTGTGTCCATGGGAGGATATGAGTGCAAGACTTTCTATGCTTCCATTCTGAAACAACCTATTTTTAATTCATTTATAATACCTTGCATATGGTTAAGATAGAGACTCAAATGTGTTCTGATGCCATGAGCACACACCAGTTGGGCTGTGAATGGAGGCCGCTACAATTTGAGTCAAAATTTGCTCTACATAGGCACTTCCCAGGTGGCACTAATGCTTGTAATTTTCGGAATGTTTTAGTAGAAAGCAACACAGACAAGGTGTTGGAGAATCCTTCATATTCACAGCTCTGCCCCATGGCCTTAGTTTGCTTATCAGTAAAACATGGGTATTGAACTAGCAGATCTTTGAGATCCACATTTTGTAATCGCATCTTTAAGCTCCCTAGTAAGCGCAGGGCTTCCCTGATAGCTCCGTTGGTAAAGAATCCACCTGCAATGCAGGAGACCCCAGTTCAATTCCTGGGTCAGGAAATCCACTGGGGAAGGGATAGGCCACCCAGTCCAGTATTCTTGGGCTTCCCTGGTGGCTCAGCTGGTAAAGAATCTGCCCGCAATGTGGGAGACCTGGTTCCCATCCCTGGGTCAGGAGGATCCCTGGAGAAGGGAAAGGCCACCCACTCCAGTATTCTGGCCTGGAGAATTCCACGGACTGTATAGTCCTTGGGGTGGCAAAGAGTTGGATACAACTGAGCAATTTTCACTTTCACTTGAAGCACAGGATCCAGCAGGAGCTATTCCTCATGACAGACATGTACTTTGCTGCTCTTTCCTCACTACGTCGGCTGCCTCCAGAAATCCCAAGACACAAGAATGAATTTTGTCCTGGGAAGGAGGTATTTCACAGCTGTGAGCCTGGCTGTGGTCTCAGGGAGGATGCTTCTCTGCACTGTGCCTCACCGTGAGGGTGGAGCCCTCAGAGGGCAGCGCCCAGAGGTCAGGCGCCTATATGCTCATCCAGTTTGAGGAACCTGTCTCTCCCTCGTGTGGCTGTCTCACTCCTGTATTGTTTTTCTCTAGTGAAAGCACGTGCTGACTGCCTGGACCCACTGCTTAATGGACATGTGCTCGTTCCACTTCATTTCCAACTCGGCATAAAAGTATCCTTCTTTTGTGATGAGGGAATCCTAGAATGGAGACCAGACTCTGTGATGAATAGTGACTCTCTTGGGTTCTGGGGTTAGTCCACAAAGGAATGCTGACCTATGGACTAGAAGTACCCGGACTGACTGACTACTCAGCAGTTTTGAAAGAAAGAGGGCACCACTATTAAGGACATAAAGAAAATGCCACATGTAATTCAATGTCAAGTACAAGCATAAATATAGACACTGAGCTTGAATTCATGGTCAGAACTTGAAGTAAATGGGGAGATAGTAGTTTGAGGGCAGGAGCATGTAACTTTCTGGGAAATCTGCTATTATATATATAGGACATATATTGGCCATATAGGACAAAAATTGTTTGAAATGTGATAAATCAGGCAAAGGTTGTTTCAGGAAAAAAAACAATCAAAAGTGGAATTTTTAATAGTGTATGGATAAGAATTAGTTCAGTCACACGTTTGCATCAGCACTGTGTTGGATTTGGGGACTGTAACGGCCAATGCTATTGTTTCAGGTAGGGGCAGTAGTTGTGTCTCTGGATCTAGTACTCTCAGTAGAATGCGGTCTGTGGGAGCTAATGCCATTGGCCACTACGGTAGTTATGTAAACAATTTCCAAGGGATCTTGGATGTTTACAAAGTCTGCCACCCAATAATAAAGAGCAGATTTCATAAGAACAATAGGGTATGATAATAATCTGGGTGTTTCAGGCTGGCAGAGACCTCTGTGAGCCTCTTTCAGTCATTACAGCCACAGTGGTAAGAACAGGGTTGGTTCGTACCAGGTGATCTTGCTTTGCTTCCCCGACCAGGAGCCGTTCTTGCTCAGGACCCACTAATAAAGATGAGAGGGATGTCAGAGGTCTGGCACTGAGACACAGGGGGGAAGGGGGATCTCGGGCACGGGGGAGAACCCAGTCTGAGTTCAGAAACTCCTGAAGTGACACTGGGGTATGATGACTGCTCGACTATTAAGTGTATGCATTCTGATTGCTTTGTCTGTCACAGGACACCATGATACTTTAGCATAATTTGGCTTCTGAATTTCCGGCAGCTACTGAATTCAGGTTCCTAATGAACTGAGACTTCCAACTTGTTCTGAGCCTAAGAACCAAGTGGTATTTAGGCTGAAGTGAGAAAGCTGAGCATGTATCAGTGGAGAGACGGAGAGATGGGAATTTCTCCCCCACTTGCTACCCTTTCATCCGTAGGTGCCAATTAAAAGGCAGTTCTGCTAATCATTGTGTTTTGGTTGGAATGAGAAGCACTTGGAACAGCAGCATTCCTGTGTGGGAACAGCAGTGTTCCTATGAGTACAAAGAATAACTCTGCAGCCTGGGTATCTCGCTTTGTTTTTTTTCTACTTCATGAAATCGCCTGTTGCCTGGATCTTTATTTAACTGAATTACTGGCAAAACATGTTCTAAGAATTTGTAAAAGATCTGTTATGTCTTATGCATCATATGCTCGTGTTACTAATGTGTAAGTCATTTGTTTAATGCCAGTGTTGAATTTTGTAGGGAATATGTGGGGAGAAAGAAGACATAACTGTACATCAAACGTTGCTTACTCACTTTTTTTAGTTTCACTGTGAAGGCGTAATCTCTCTTAATTATGTCCTTTTATCCCCTCACATATTTGAACTATTTATTCAGCCTCTCATTTAGTCCATAGTATTTACCAAGGAGGGCTTCCCTGGTGGCTCAGTTGGTGAAGAATCCATTTGCAATGCAGGACACTTGGGTTTGACTCCTGGGTTGGGAAGATCCCTTGGAGGAGGGCATGGCAACCCACTCCCATATTCTTAACCTGGAGAATCCCCATGGACAGAGAAGCCTGGCGTGCTGCAGTCCATGGGGTTGCAAAGTCAGACAGGGCTAAGCAACTAAGCACACTGATCAAGGAAGGCTTTCCATGTGCCAGAAGTGTCCATGTTGGGAGAGTGCTAAATAGGAGAGTCTTATCCCTATGTTCATGGAGCTCATTTCTATTTGGGGAGGCAGAAAATAAACAAGAAAATAAATCAGTAAACAAGCTTAAAAATGAATATATAAAATGGCATGTTATGATAAAATATGATATGTTATAGAGAAAATAAAACAGAGTTTATCATAAATTAGTGTGGTGTAAGGAGTTGAGTCCCTTGGACTGCAAGGAAATCAAATCAGTCAATCATATAGGAAATCAGCCCTGGAGGGACTGATTCATTGGAAGGACTGATGCTGAAGCTGAAGCTCCAATACTTTGGCCACCTGATGCAAAGAATTGACTTATTGGAAAAGACCTTGATGCTGGGAAAGAGTGAAGGTGGGAACAGAAGGTGATGACAGAGGATGAGATAGTTGGATGACATCACTGACTCAATGGACATGAGCTTGAGTAAGCTCCGGAAATTAGTGATGGACAGGGAAGCCTGGTGTGCTGCAGTCCATGGGGTCACAAAGAGTCAGACACGACTGAGCAACTGAACTGAACTGAACTGAAAAAGGACTTAAATAAAGATGTCACCCAGGATTTCTGTTTACATGTTTGTCATTTTTCTTATGAAAGTGAAGTGAAAGTCAAAGTCGCTCAGTTGCATCTGACTCTTTGCGACCCCATGGACTATACAGTCCCTGGAATTCTCCAGGCCAGAATACTGGAGTGGGTAGTCTTTCCCTTCTCCAGGAGATCTTCCCAATCCAGGGATCGAACCCAGGTATCCCGCATTACAGGTGGATTCTTTACCAGCTGAGTCACCAGGGAAGCCCAGTCATTTGTCTTGCTTATTGTCACATATTTTAAGTAATATTTTTAATTTAGAAGGGCAATTGAGAATTTGGAAAATGCATGTGGAAGACATGTCAAACTAGTCAGTTGTGTGTAACTATACTACCTAGTGATAACCACTGTTAATAAATATTTTAATTCTTTTTCTGATAATCTTCCTTCATATGTTTCCTAATATACATACCTTTGTTAAATAGTTATTTTTAAATAGGTATTATTCTTTTACTATCAGAATATATTTCTCCAGATAGAGTAATACACGCTGTGTCAATAATATGCTATGTCAGTTCACACTTTCTCAAGGGAAAAAAATGTAATTTCTAGAGACATAATTTTTTTAACTTTAGTTATCTATAGGAAATATTTTATATACTAACTACGGGTAAAATACTATTTTGCCTAACTTTACTTGTATTATTGAGAGGTTCTGCTTACCTCTGGCATTACATTTTCATCTGAAAAGCAGGAATTGGAACAATAGGTCTTGGAGGTATTCCTAGTGATAGCATTCTAATTTTTTCTATTTCATTTGCCTTTTTGTACAGTTAAGTTTGAGTTGTAAGTTAAAGTCTACAGTGTTTAAATGTACTGTCTCCACCATTACAATGAGAAAGGAATGCAAGCCTACTTCTGGAATAGGGTTTGTAATGTTTTTACTATGTGAAGCTTCCAAAAGCCAAGAGGAAACAAAGAGAGTATGTGGTCCTTCTGAGAAATGCCCTCCTCTCTGTGCCTGGCTGGGTCCCGGATCCCTGTGCTGGGTGTGGCTCCGCAGTAAAGCTCCTACCAGGTGCAAGCGGAGGTGGCGGGGCTCCCAGGACCAACATCAGAAAGTGGCTTAACTGTCCATTGTGAAGCCGTTCTCTTTCAGGTTTTCACAGATACCTAACCTGGAGAGAGGGGCAAGCCCCTTCTGAGAGCGTTCACAGGTCCCTTCCTGCCACCGTGCCCGCTTAGGAAAAGCAGAATGTAAATATACCCATGGAGGAGGCAAAGGACCTCTAACATCATTTAATTTAAGGAACATCCCCAGACACCTCCCTCTACCTTACCACCATCCCTAAAGCTTGCAGGAGAGCTACTGCATGGTTCAAAGCCTGGTCTACAAACAATCATGGTCTCCATTCTCTCCTCATTTTTCTGCTGGCAGTTTGTTGGAGAGACCACTAGTGTTTAAGCCCCGACTTCACTCAAAGCCTAGTCCCTTGAGTTCTGTTCCTCTCAGGACTTTAGGAAGCTCACAGTCAATACCCTCGCTTTGAACTCTGTCTTTAAAGTGATCTCAAGGCTAAGGGTCAGGCAGTGAACAGATCCACTTCAGAGGCCAGCTTGTCTGCCTGATTTAGCACAGTTTTCTGTGCCGACGGTTGTAGCCCATTCCTTTCAGGACAAACCCTGCTTTTTCAGTGCCTAACCTTATTAAAATCAAAATTTCTCAGGATTTCCCATAATTTGGTAGATCCAGGCAAGGGGAGGATCAGCTGACATGTGTTAATCTCATTTGAGGCCACACCCGTTTCTTTCACTCAGTATCAGCCTGTACTTTTGTGCACCTAGCATAGGTCTGGAACTGTCTCAGCGCTGGAGATACAGCACGAGAAGGACATCTTGGCCTCATGGAGCTTGTTCAGAAAAACAGGGAACAAGGCCCAGAACCGGAACTTCCGCTGGGTCAAAAATAATTTCAGAAATCAATATGAAGTCTTCAATTATACTTAGAATGATTTGATGGATCCTAGGTGCAGAAATTTCACTGGTCATCAAGTTTCAATAAACACAACCTTTGAATCTAATCTATCACCTGTAAATAGAAAACCATGCTAAATTAAAAAGGAACTTACTTTGAGGCCTAAAAATAGAAGTTATTTCAGCTTTATGAGATATACTTTAGATGGAATATTGTGTACAGATGGGTTCAGCGAACACTGAAACGATTCCCTCTTCTCACAAAGTATTGCCAACCCTGAGCCACAAAGCATTTCCTTCATATCACTCTTTCACAACCATAAGAATTAAAAGAAATGACAGTGCCCTCTCATTATGTTTTCTTTCATTGTCTCCTTATTTATATCTCATTTAATTGTGTTATCATAGAAAGTCTGGATTTTTTTAACCCAAGATACTACGGTATGGTCTTCCCCAGTGGTCCATGGCCAAGAATCCACCTTCCAAAGCAGGAGACGCAGGTCTGATCCCTGGTCTCGGGATCTAAGATCCCACGTGCCCGTGGGGCAACTAAGCCCATGCTTCACAACTCCCGACCCTGCACACCCTCGATTCTGCACACCACAATTAGAGACGCCTACAGGCCACAAAGTATATGCTCTTCCAAGAATTAAAATAACTGTTGTTTTGGGAGGAAGAAGAAATCCCATGTTTGTTTATCCCAGAATATCTTTAGCATATTTCAGATATAAAACTGCTTGAATGTGTATAAAGTATTGTAATTCCACCCGATGCACTTGACTTTTACAGGGAGAGTTCCCATTTCCTCACTATCCTCTCATTGCTTTATTCTG
>ML663555.1:4868005-5052257 GCA_007570785.1 Antilocapra americana
CGCAGGGACCTCCCCCCAGGAGCAGGGACCGCCCCTCCGGGGGCAAGGACCGCCCCCACCAGGCCCAGGGACCGCCCCT
Source organism: Antilocapra americana (assembly GCA_007570785.1). Lineage (NCBI taxonomy): Eukaryota > Metazoa > Chordata > Mammalia > Artiodactyla > Antilocapridae > Antilocapra > Antilocapra americana. The sequence goes on from ML663555.1 coordinate 4,868,085, forward strand.
CGAGACCCGGGGACCGCCCCTCCAGGCTCGGGGACCGCCCCCCAGGCGCAGAATCCGCCCCCACCAGGCCCGGGGACCGCCCCTCCAGGCGCGGGGACCGCCCCGGCTCCGAGACCCCGCCTTGCAGCCCGCCCACTGGCCCCGCGGGACCCTCTCCCCGCCCCCGGCCCAGCCACTCCCACCCCCCGCGTTACTCACCCGACACCTTGTGAGTCCGGGGATTGTTGCGTCTGGCAACCGAGCTCAGACCTCCGCCAGGCTGGGCTCAGCTTTCCCGCTGGTCTCCCCGAAAGTGACAGACGCTTTCGTATCGCGCGAGCCCCCTCCTGGTCGCCCCGAGAGTCCCCCTTTTTCTGGGTGCCTCGTGGGGATGCTTTTGGCGGTCCTCGTGCTCCTGCTGCCCGCAGTCTCCGGTAGGAGCCTGCAGAGGCTGCGCCCTGGTGGGGAACCGGAGCGGCTCGCGAGGCCGGCCGACCGGACCCGAGGGTGGGAGGAGATTCGCTTTTTGTCTGTCGTGAGAGTCGTGGGGCTGGGTCCACTCCGGGCTCGTGAGGAGTTGGGGTAGAAAGCGTGAGCAGAGCGTCCGCGGGTCGTGCTGCGTGGAGGTCTAGGCGGGTGGGGACCGCATAGCCTCCCAGAAGTCTTGCGGTGGGCACTGAGCAGCGCCGGGTGACGGGCGTACCCGAGGCTTACCAAGGGCCAGGCTGGTGGTGTTCAGTCGCCAGTCGTATCTGACTCTTTGCAACCCCATGGACTGTAGCAAACCAGGCTTCCCTGTCCTTCACCATCTCCTGGAGTTTGCTCAAACTCATGCCCATTGAATCAGTGATGCCATTCAACCATCTCGTTCTCTCCCTTTGCCCTCTCTTCCTGCCTTCAACCTTTCCCAGCATCAGGGTCTTTTCCAATGAGTCAGTTCTCCTCAGGTGACCAAATGAACCACAGGACTGCTGATCTGGTGCTGGTGGTAACGGTTTGCTCGTGAGTTCCCAGGAGCCCGGGGATGTAGTTAGACTGTTGTTGTGCCTGTGGGGAGGGTTTGCCCTATATTCTCTGGGCAGTTTGATCACTTGGGAGTAGGGGTGTTTGTGCCCCTGGGGCTGGGCTGGGCTCGGGGAGCCCACACAGAGTGTTCCCTAGTGTGTACTTTGTAGAAGTGGCCACCCGGTGGTGCCAAGTGTGGGCCCAGGAAGCTACTGCTTGCTTTGTGTGGGCTGGGAAGTTCATTTGGAGGTCAGGTAAGAACATGCGCTGGGTGGGGCCCCACCTACTCCCCCCACCCTCCCAGTTCCTCTATGGTGGTGGAGGCTGTAACTCAGGATCCTGGAGGCAGCAGAAGTTACTATCCTTGTGCCCCATGTGGTAATGCCACTGACGCTGGCAGCAGCAAGGCACCAACACCCAAGAGGTATAAAAAGTAACAAGGTGGCCACTGGGCAAGCCCTGTGGAAGAGGCAGTGGAGGGTGAAAAGTGCCCGCTCGCGGACATTGCCAGAGGCAGCACAGGAGAGAGAAACCAGACTCTTGCTGTAGGGCCACCTGCTGGGGAAAAATTTTTTAATTTCTAACAGGTGGAATCACTCGAATCAAATATAGACGTTCGCGGCTTCAGAGGCACTAGCAGAGGACCCATGAAACATCAAGCCTCAGTGAGCACCAGAAGAACCACGCTAACACTTTAGCCCAAAAAGAAAAATGACAACTCCTGGAAACCAGACGTAAAGTCGCAGAATACTGTGATCTGGTAGAGGATTCAAAATAGCTCTCAAGAAGAAACTCAGTGACTATAAGTAAATTCAGAAGGCGGTTCAATGAACTCAGGAATAAAATTGATGAGCAGAACGAATGCTTTATCAAAGAGGTTAAAACTCTAAAATAAAGACTCAAGTTCTAGGACTGAAGAACTCAGTAAATGAGATGAAGAATGCCTTAGAAAGCACTGGAGGCAAAGGAGACCTAATGGAGGAGAGCATTAGTGAGCTCAAAGATGGAAATCTAAAATGGCACAAGCAGGACAGGAAAAAAATTAATAAGAAAATAAATTAATTTTAATGAATTATTAAATGAGAAAATCCTATGAAAACTATGCAGCTTTTTTAGGTACAGCAACATTATTGTCATGGGTATTCCAGATAAGAGGGCAAGGGGAGCTGTTAATTACTTAAAGACACAATAGCCTAGAACTTCCCAAACCTAGAAAAGAACTGGATACATAATTTTGTGAAGCTAAAGAGAACAGCTAATTAACTCAAGGCAAAAAGACTTTCTTCAAGACACATTAACATTGTCAAAAGTCAATGACAAAGAGTTTTGAAGTAGCCAGGGAAAAAGAGGATGGTCACCTATAAAGCACAACCCCCCATTAGACTGTCAGCAGGTTTCTCAGCAGAAACTCCAGGTCAGTAAGGAGTAGAATGGCATTCTCAAAAATATTGAATGATAAAAACTGTCACCCAGTTATCATTCTAATATGAAGGAAAATTGAAGCCTTTCTCAGACAAACAAAAGCTGAGGGATTCATCAATACTAGACCTGCCTTACAAGAAATATTGAAAGGAGTGCTTCTACCAGAAACAAAATACTTTAAATATTGATTGGCATAGGTAGTGCTTAAATTTGCTGTTTCTAATATGATTAATGCCATTCTTATTTTGTTAAGAAATAAGTTTTGAAATACTTTAGTGCCATATTTTAGAAAAAAAAATTAAACCTACAATATTTGGAGTTCACCTTTGATGTGTTGCTTCCCTGATAGCTCAGTTGGTAAAGAATCCACCTGCAACTCAGGAGACCCCAGTTCGATTCCTGGGTCAGGAAGACCCTCTGACAAAGGGATAGGCTACCCACCCCAGTATACTTGAGCTTCCCTTGTGGCTCAGCTTGTACAGAATCTGCCCGCAATGCAAGAGGCCTGGGTTCGATCCCTGTGTTGGGAAGATCCCCTAGAGAAGGGAAAGGCTACCCATGCCAGTATTCTGGCCTAGAGAATTCCATCAACTGTATAGTCCATGGGGTTGCAAAAGTCAGACACAACTGAGGGACTCTCACTTTTACTTTGATGTGTTAAAATATAATTTCTTATCATAGTGGTAATGGAGAATTGGTTCATAAAATAATAGAACAAAAGTATTTTAACATGAAACAGATTACACACCATAATAAAGGAAAATGTCTATTACTAAACTGATGGGGGGGGAAATGTGAAGACAGGCATAAAAACAGCAAAGAAAAAGTGATCACTTGCAGATAGCTCTGAAACAAGTTGAGTGAACAGTATAAAGAATTTGAGATTTGTTCTAAGAGTGAATAGAAGTGATAGCAGTGTTCCTTCAGCTCCGGCACTAGGAGCTAAAAATGCCATGAAGAATGAGGCATGGTCCTCAGAAAGTTACAGTCTCCTAGGGAGTACAAAAGATGGATAATTACAGCATGAAATGGGCTATGAAAGAAGTAAATTGTGGCACCGTGAGGACATTTGATCCAATTTTTTTGAGTGACAGAAGTTAAGAGCCTCAAAGAAGAAGTGGCATCTAAGATGGGACTGAAGTGAGTGTGGAGAATGGCAAGGTCTCTGGTCAAAGCTGAAGGAAAATGGTGCCTGGAGGTCCAGACTGCTACAGGAAGCTGAGGGATTTAATGAGCACTAGTGAAGTTGAATGTGGCTTAGAAGAGTGTGAGAGTGAGCAGACATGAAAGCTCTCTTAGCATGTCAAGGAACCTTAGACATCCCCGTGAGGGACTCAGGGAGCCATTGAAAGCATCAGGATGAGGGAATGGCCAAGATGCAGAGTGATGAGACGCTGAGCTCACCGCCTCCCACAGGCACACCAACATTACCGCTGTCTACCAAGTAACCTGAAGCCTAGCAGGCGAGCTCTTCCACAACTGGAGACAGAAAAAGGGAACCGAAAAGAGAGAAGTAGGAGGGGCATACATGTGGCTTAGTCAAGACACTTACCCCTGGGTAGGCAGCCCATAAATGGCAGTTGGATTTGCAGTCGTCATAATTACAACCGCGAGTTCTCCCCAAGGAGAAAGGTGACTGTGACCCACATCAGGCTCCCCAACCAAGGGGTCCGACACCGGGAAGATGAACCCCCCAAATGTTTGGCTTTTATAGCCAGAGGGGCATGTTTTTGGGAGAGCCAGGAGGTTCTAGGAAATAGAGGATTCATTCTTTAAGGATGAACACAAAAACTCACATGCTCCTGGACCCAGAGCAGAAGCAGGACCCACTGCTGGGTCAGACTCACTGGCTGATCTTGGAGAGCTTTACAAAGAGGTAGGAAGCAGTGGGGATTCAGGTACTCGGAACACCATTTGGGGAGCATAACCCAGTACAAGGACCCTGGTGCTATCAGGCACCGTTCTGACACCCATGGGATTCCAGAGACCCTGGGACCTGGTCCTGCCCACCGGAGCCAGCACCAGTGCCGAGATCCACAAGGCTCCAGCCCACCAGCAAGCTGAACAAGACACCTTGGACCCCTCAGCCAGCCACGTCAGCATCTGAACGCACCCATCAGCCAACCAACACTGGCTAAGTGAAGTCTGCCTGGGCTGGGGCCCCGCCCACCAGCAAGCTAACACTCGTTCTGGGTCCCCTGCCTCTGCAACTTGCCACCCTGAGCCCAGGGACCCACATCCAGACACTGTGTAGCCGACCCCACCTAGCAGAGGGCTCGCGGAGGTTTGGGATTCCCCAATCGTGCAGTCAGCCATGCCAGGACCCAGACCTACACACCAGTGGCTGGCAGCCTCAGCGCAGAGAGGCCTGACAGTCCTCCGCACCAGGAGCCAGCCGTCAGTCTGCCAAAGAGGTACCCACGAGCCCCCTAGAAGGCACTGCTAGAGCACAGAGTCTGGTGGCCAGAGAGTGCCGAGCTGCCGTGCCCCTTACAATGTCCCCTACATAAGGTCACTTTTCCAAGACTGGAAAACAAAACAGCCAAATGTTTCGAAATAAAAACAACAAATCAGGCAAAATCAAGCAACAGAGGAATACATTCCAAACAAACAGAGAAAAATAAGATAAACTCCCAGAAGAAGAGCTAAGTGAAGGAGAGATAAGCAACCGACTTGATAACAGGTTTCAGATGATGACAGTGAAAGTGCTCGAGAAACTTGGGAGAAGAAAGGATGAGCAGGGTAAGACGTTTCTGACAAAGAGGAAACACAACCGAAGACGAAGGATATCATAATTACTGAAAGAAACAGGAAACAGATCCAGGAAGCACAGGTCCCCAGAAGGATCAACCCCAGAGGACCTTAACAAGACACATTGCTCTTAAAGTGGCAAAATGAGAGAATAAAAGCAGTATGGGAAAAGCAACGAGTTACAGACAAGGAAGCTCCATAAGGCTGACAGCTGATTTCCTAGCAGAAATTCTGCAGGCCCAAAGGGAGTGGCAGGATATATTTTAAAGTGATGATGGGGAAAACGTCTACAACCAAGATTAGTCCAACAAATCAACAACCAATGACAGCCTCCTGGCAAGGCTATCATTCATGTTTGAAGGAGAGATCAAAAGCTTTTTGTCAGCATCACAAAATCAGCTTTATAATAAATGTTAAAGAGATTCTTCTTCTCACCAGAAAAGAACAGAACACAAGTAGAACAGAAAAAATATGAAAGGAAATATCTCATTGGTAAAGTCAAATATACAGTAAATATAGTAAATCAACCACTTATAAAACTAGTAGGAATGTTAAAAGTCAAAAAAGGGTAAAAAAACATCTGTATTCATAATAATAGGTAAGATACAAAAAGTGAAAGGATGTCAAAGACAGAACATACAAAGGGGGAATAAATATGCACCAAACTTAAGAAATCAGCAAGTTAAAATATACATATATGACTATATATGTAATCATATTTATATACATAATGAAATGTTAGTCATAGAAAATACTGAAATCTTGCCATTAGCACATCATGGATGGAATTACAAGGGTATTTTGCTAAGTGAAAAAAGTCAGAGAAAACAAATAATGTGTATTTTCACTTCTACATGGTTCTGAAAATAATTTAAAAAGCTTAAAAAAAAGCAAAAATAGAGTCAAAGACAGAAATCAGATTGTTTGTTTTCGGGGGGAAGGGGGTGGGGGGAAGAGATAAATGGGTGAGGAATGTTAAGCGATATAAACTTTCAGTCGCAAAATAGACGAGCCACAGGCACGAGATGCACAGGGTGCAGAATACAGTCAGTTTATGTAATGTCTTTGCATAGTGACAACTTCTAGCTGTGCTTTTTGTGTTGATCATTTTGAAAGATAAAGTGAAAGTGAAGTCGCTCGGTTGTGTCCGACTCTCTCCCATCTACTGTAGCCCACCACGCTCCTCCGTCCATGGGATTTTCCAGGCAAGAGCACTGGAGTGGGGTGCCACTGCCTTCTCCAGAGGATCTTCCCAAGCCAGGGATCGGACCTGGGTCTCCTGCATGGTAGGCAGATGCTTTACCATCTGAGCCACCAGGGAGTTATTGGTCGATTACACTTTAAAAACAACAGACTTAGAAAAAGAGATCAGTTTTGTGGTTATCAGAGCTGGAGGGAGGGGGAGAGAACTGGATGAAGGCAGTCAAACAGAACAAGCTTCCAGTTACAAGATAAGTAAGTACCAGGGTAGTAATGTATAACATGATAAATAGAATGAATGACCTATACATTATATATAAAATCCGTCAAGAGAGTAAGTCCTACCTAACAGTTCTCATCACAAGGAAATGACTTTTAAATTATTTATTTAATTTTGTAGCTACACAAGGTGATGAATGTTCACTACAATGATTATTATGGTGATCATTTAATGATGTATGTAAGTCAAATCGTTATGTTATACACCTTAAACTTACACAGGGCTATGTGTCGATTATATCTCAGTGAAACTGGACTGCTTTTGAAAAGGCATCTGACTAGAGCCTTGACCGTAAGTATTTTCATGTCGGTATTACTCTGGTGGCAATTGGGAAATGATCTGAATGAAAGGTGGCAAGACCAGTAAGGAGGCCTATTTGGAAACTTGTATTTGGCTTATATGTGAATAAGGATTGAAAAATAAAATCAATAGGTTAGACGCAAGCGTCTGCATTTGAGGAAGGAAAGAAAGTTTTAAAATAGTAAAATGAACTACCCCTGTCTTAGCAGACCCAACTCTGAGCATTCAAACTCTTTAGTGGATATTTTCATTCTCTTCCTGCCTTATTGCACCTAGTTACCCTCGTACTTTTTATGCGTGTTAAAGTTCCAAAGAAGTAAGTTAACCAGGTATAGGGGTGAATTCTAACTAATCAAAATGTACATGGTGTTTTATAAAAACATTAAGCCTTTTATACCCCAGCCTACCTGCTGGGGGCCTACCTGCAAAGGAAGGCAAACAGAAAGTAAAAAATAGTCATGAATTGTTTCTGAAGACTTAGGTCCAGTATCTTTTCTTTACAACTGAAGATGCATCTACCATCCAGTTTCATCTTCCCCACTGACTGGAACCATGATTTCATAGCACATTTTCCAAGTTTGATAAAAACATGTGCAGTGTTATGGAATGTAGACATTCTTGCTTACAAGCATTGTACCAGTCTTCTAAGAAGTTCATTAATCAAGCATGGACATTAATTTCAATAAACTTCTGTTTTTTTATATTCATTTTAAAAAGTAGCTTGTGTAGACAGTGAGAGAAGGGGCAGGATGGCCAGGTTTCAGTGAGATTTCACTTTGATCAGAGACCAGGATTTTCCTGCAGGTACTGCCTGGGCAGGGATCTGGTTTTGTGTTTGAGTACCAGAGTAATGTTTAAATTTAGCAAGCAGGTAGAGAGTCTCTGCACAACTTTTGTAAGTGTACAGAAGGTGAACAGTTCTCTTGATATGTAGTAGAGACTGTTCCATCTTCCTGAAACTCATCTGGAAAACCAGGGAATTTTATGAATGCAACCTATCATATTACATAATGGCATCTATTGTTAATATACAGCTTTGCAACCCAATGCTTATTATATTGTAAATTATCTAGAAAAAAAACTTAGTCACAATACTATTTTTCTGAAACTAGAAATGTTTAGTTCGAAAATCCTCACAGGAGTAAAGAATTTAGTGTTCAGAGTAAGAGAGGAAATTTGGTAATTAAAAAGCATGATATTGGACTCAATCGTTACAGTGTTTAAACCTGGTATTCAACTGGTTGCCAAAGCATACATTCCAAACTGTATATAGATGAAAGTGTGCCTTTCATGATGCTTGTTAGTGGGAAGAAATACTCATTACCTGAAAGTATGAAACCATCCCATTGTCATTTCTTTTCTTTTCATATTAGAAATTCTTTCTTCATGATATGGTTTCGAGATAGGTAGTGAAATCAAATGCATAAACAAATGAAACTTGTATAATTTAATTCTGGACATGCTATTAACTTGATTTCTCTCTTGGTTCCAGGAAACTCTGAGTGATGTTATATATTTGTATCTATTAATAGGAATTATATTGCATTTTTAACTCATTTTTTCCTATTGTAAAATGACGATGTATGGCTTAGAGTATTCAGTATATTTAATGTTATTAATAAAATTCAACGCTACACTGATCTTTTTGTTCAGTCACTAAGTTGTGTCCGACTCTTTGCAATCCCATGAACTGCAGCAAACCAGGCCTCCCTGTCCTTCACTGTCTCCCTGAGCTTGCTCAGATTTATGTCCCTTGAGTTGGTAATGCTACCTAACCATCACATTCTCTGCCCCACTGTTCTCCTTTTGCTGTCAGTCCTTCCCAGCATCAGTGTCTTTTCCAATGAGTTGGCTCTTCGCATCAGGTGGCCGTAGTTTTGGAATTTCAGCTTCAGCACCAGTCCTTCCAATGAATATTAGGATTGACTGGTTTGATCTCCTTGCTGTCCAAGGGACTTGCAAGAGTCTTCTCCAGCACCACAATTCCAAAGCATTCATTTTTTGGCACTCAGCCTTCTTTATGGTCCAATTCTCATATCCGTACATGACTACCGGAAAACCATAGCTTTGCCTATACATACCTTTATCAGCAAAGTGACGCCTTCACTTTTTAACACGTTGTCTAGGTTTGGCGTAGCTGTCCTTCCAAGGAGCAAGAATCTTTCGATTTCCCGGCTGCAGTCACTGTCCGCAGTGATTTTGGAGCTGAAGAAAATAGAGTCTGTCACTGCCTCTACTTTTTACACATCTATTTGCCATGAAGTGGCGGGACCTGATACCATGATCTTGGTTTTTTGAATGCTGACTTTCAAGCCAGCTTTTTCACTCTCTCTCACCTTCAAGAGGCTCATTAGTACTGATCTTTCAACAATGCTTTTAATAACTACTTCCTTTTTTGTTTGTTTGTTGCTTTTGTTTTGGGCAGCTGATGGAGGAGAATTCATATATTAAGACCAGAATAGTGGAAATGTTGAAAACATTTTGCCAAAAGTGGATTTCAGCACGTGGTATAGTGAAATGTTGGACAGAATATCAAGAGAGGCATTTAGAATTTAGAAAATGATGAAAAAGGAGGGTAACATTTCACTTGTTCAGACTTCTCTCTTGACTAGTCTTTCAATCTAAAGACCTAGACCCAAAGAATAAGAAAGAAAAGTTCCCTCAGGGATCAAAATAGTCTATCTCCCATCTCCTTAGGTCCTGTAACCTTAAAGGAGAGGCCTCTGCATCCTTTTAGCACTTTAACCAATGTGTCTCCACCAGAATATTTTACATTATTTTCTAACAAATTTATAAGATTTTCAAGAGCACAGACACTTAAAAGGAAGAGGACTTGCTGAAGTAGGAACATTGTTCTATGGAAGAACCCCCCACAAAAAAAGGACAGAGGTAAAAAAAATTCTAAAAGCATAGCAATATGACAGCTTTACTGTCCGAGGCATTGGATAAACAGCCCAAAGAGCTACTGCAGGGAGCTTCTAAGGGAACGCACAATCCATTAATCAGTGAAAGAAGATTAAATTATTACTACTGGAACATCCAAGGAACCAATTTTTACTAAGGCTATTCAAAGTAATAAAATTTGATATTTCAAAGGTTTCTATTTATTTGCAAAATGCTCAATTCACCAATACAAAACACATAAAAGGAAGTCATAATTTTAAATATTTTAGTCGATGTTTAGTTTGATCTGTGTTATTCACAAGGCTTCTTTGATATTTACCTCTTGCTATAGCATGTCTTAAGTACCCAGTGTGTACAGAGTATGGTACAAAAAGAAGGTATATGCTCTCTGCCCTGTAGGACCTTGCCTTCTGAGAAGAAGCTGAGCCCGAAGTGACAGGTGATCATATGTTTGTGTTTCAAACTATGGAAGCATAATCTGAGCAGAGTGCTGTATACTAGAGAAGACCTCTTAGAGGAGAGGTGAATGTCAAAATAATGAATTTAAAAAGAAGTGCAAGGACACATGCCTATAAACATATTTTAAAACCCCAAACATTGATGCTATCTCTTCAATTTAATGTTGAATGAAATTTCACCTTAATCCTCAACAAACCAAAAGGTCATAGATTATCACTTAAAATAAGCAAGACATACCCTATGCTACAATTACCACTTAGGTAAAAGCAAGAACAGTCATTTAAAGTCTTGCCAAGAATCTTTCTGTTTATTCTGTACTACCTACCTGATGCCAGGCCACAGTCCCTGCCTGACGAAAGAAACCACTTAATTTTCATGTTCTTATTCTCTTTATTCCCAGATGCCTGTGGTGATCCACCAAGATTTGAAACTATGAGGCTCCGCGGTGCGCCTAAACCCCGCTATCGTCCTGGGGACCGTATAGAATATGAGTGTCGCCTAGGTTTCAAGCCCATGATTCCTCTTCGTTCCAGATCTGCTGTTTGTGAGGATGACAGTACATGGTCAGCTCTCGAGGAGGCCTGTACACGTAAGGAAACTTTGTTTTTATTGCTCTGGAGAGTTTCCCACCTTTTGGCACTTGTATTCATCTACTACAATAATGGTTTGCTCACGTGAATATAGGTTTTAGATGGAAATGCGTTTTTTCAGGCTTGAAAAAGCCCCAAAGAATTTTTTTCTTGGCAATTGGTTACCTGGGTAGATATGAATCATGTTTGGCCATATAATATGGAAAGAAAATAATAATGAAATAAATAAGCTCTCCATGAAATTCAAACAAGAATTGTAGAATTTTGAATTTGATTTAGATCTATTTTTGAAATTGCTGTAAACCAACAAATCTTAATATTTTCTCTTAGGAAAATCGTGTCCTAATCTAGGAGATCCAGTGAATGGTCAAGTTTACTTCGTCAACCGAAGTACTCTGTTTGGTTCACAGGCTCACTTTGTCTGTAATCAGGGGTAAGTAAGATGCTACTTACAGAAAATAAGGTTAAATGTTACTAATTGTATTTTGGTTTTTCTCCTCTTCTTAAGCGTTCCTATAAACTTGATTTCATCTTGCTTTCTATGTGACAAGTTATACTTGTAGCCAAACAACTTTTGCACTTTTTATGAAGATTTGAAAGATGTGCAATTAGAAAGACATTTAAATTGAAGTAAAGCAAAATTGTATAATTTATGATATGTAATAATAAATCTATTGTATGCATTGAAAATGTAATAATCATGGTAACTAGTTTTTGACAATAAAGTGTACCCTATTTAAAACTGCCAATTCTCTAAGCTGAGGTGAGTCTTTTAGAAATAGGAGGCAGAATTGTCAACCGAACTCTGGCTTAAAATTCAGCATTCAAAAACCTAAGATCATGGCAACCGATGCCATCACTTCATAACAATAGATGGGGAAACAATGGAAACAGTGACAGACTTTATTTTCTTGGGCTCCAAAATCACTGCAGCCATGAAAGTAAAAGACACTTGCTTCTTGGAAGGAAAGCTATGACCAATCTAGACAGCATATTAGAAAACAGAGACATCGAGTTGCTGACAAAAGTCCATTTAGTCAAGGCCATGGTTTTTCCAGTAGTCATGTATAGATGTGAGAATTGGACTAGAAAGAAAGCTGAGCACCAAAAAACTGATGCTTTTGAATTGTGGTGTTGCAATATTGTAAAGTAAAAAAAAAATTAATTTATAAAAAAAAAATGAATTGTGGTGTTGGAGAAGACTCCTGATAGTCCCTTGAACTGCAAGGAGATCCACCAGTCCATCCTAAAGGAAATCAGTCCTGAATATTCGTTGGAATTTTCATATGCTGAAGCTCCAATACTTTGGCCACCTGATGGGAAGAACTGATTCATTAGAAAAGACCCTGATGCTGAGAAAGATCGAAGGCAGGAGGAAAAGGGGACGACAGAGGGTGAGATGGTTGGCTGGCACCACCGACTGGACAGACATGAGTTTGAGCAAGCTCCGGGAGTTGGTGATGGGCAGGGCAGTCTGGCGTGCTAAGGTCCACGGGGTCGCAGAGTCGGATGTGACTGAGCAGCTGGACTGAACTGCTTTACCAGGTGGTGAGGCAAATCAGTCCCGATTAGATATTCAGTCCCTCCCTCTTGAGCCTCACTTGATCCTGTCACCCCGCCCCTCTAGGGTTTCATGGAGCACCAGGCTGGGCTCCTTGTGATACAGAGCAGCTGCCCACTAGTTATCTGTTTTACTTATGATAGGGTATATATGTCGATGCTACTTTCTCAGTTCATCCTACCCTCTTCTTCCCCCACGGTGACCGAAAGGCCATTCTCTAAGTCAGGGTCTCCATTCCTTCACTGCAAATCGATTCACCAGTACTATTTTTCTAGATTCCAGATATATGTGTATAATACGAGATTTTTTTTTCTGACTTATTTTACTCTGTATAACAGGCTCTAGGTTCATCCACCTCACTAGAGTTGACTCACATTTTCTCCTTTTTATGGGCTGAGTAATATTCCACTGTGTATATGTTCTACATCTTCTTTATCTGTTTATCTCTCAGTAGACATCTAGGTTGCTTTCCTATCATGGGTAATGTAAATTGTGCTGCAATGAACACTGGGTACATGCATCTTTTGAACTGTGGTTTTCTCGGGGCATGTGCCCAGTAGTGAGATTGCTGGGTCATATTTGTTAAAGAATCTTCGTACTGTTCTCCATAGTCGCTGTATCTTTCACATACTCACCAACAGTGCAAGAGGGTTCCCTTTTCTCCACACCCTGCCCAGCATTGTTTATAGTTTTTTTGATGATGGCCGTTTCGATTGTTGTGAGGCGATACCTCATCATAACTTTGGTTTGGATTTCTCTAATAATAAGTGATGTTGAGCATCTTTTCATGGATTTATTGGCAATCTGTTTGTCTTCTTTGGAGAAATGTCTATTTAGGTCTTGTGCCCATCTTTTGATTGGACTTTTTGTTTTTTCTAAAATTGAGCTCTATGACCTGTTTATATATTTTGGAGATTAATCCTTTGTCAGGTGTTTCATTTACAATTATTTTCTCTCATTCTGGGTGTTGTCTTTTCATCCTGTTTATTGTTTCCTTATCTGTGCCAAAAAGCTTTTACTTTTAGTTAGGTCCCATTTGTTTATTTTTGTTTGTATTTCCATCCTCTAGGAGTTAGGTCAAAGAGGATCTTGCTGTGATTTATGTCAAAGAGTATATTGCCTATATTTTCCTCAAATGGCTTACAGTTTCTGGCCTCACATTTAAGTCTTTAATCCATTGTGAGTTTATTTTTGTATGGTGTTAGGAAGTGTTCTAATTTCATTCTTTTACATGTAGCTGTCCATTTTCCCCAGCACCACTTATTGAAGAGGCTGTCTTTTCTTCATCGTATATTCTTGCCACCTTTGTCAAAGATCTATTACTGTCATCATGGATTTCTTTCTTATAGTTTTCTGCATACAGATCTTTTGACTTTTTAGGTAGGTTAATTCCTTATTTTATTGCTTTTGTTGCAGTGGTGAATGGAATTGTTTCCTTAATTTCTCTTTCTGATTTTTCATCGTTAGTGTATAGGAATGCAAGGGATTTCTATTAATTTTTTATCCTGGAACTGTAATAAATTCATTGATTAGCTCTAGTCATTTTATGGTGATATCTTTAGGGTTTTTTATAAATGGCATCATGTCATCTGCAAACAGGGAAAGTTTTCTTCTTCTTTTCCAATTCTGGATTCAATATTTCTTTTTCTTCTTCAGATTGCCATGGCTAGGATTTCCGAAACTATACTGAATAATAATGGTGAGAGTGTGCACCATTGTCTTCTTCCTGATCTCAGAGGAACTGCTTTCAGTTTTTCACAACTGAGAATAGTGTTTGCTGTGAGTTTCTCATATATGGCCTTTATCATGTTGAGGTTGGTTCCCTCTAAGACCACTTTCTGGAAAGTTTTTGTAAATGGGTGTTGAATTCTGTCAAACCTCTTTCTGCATATATTGAGGTGATCATATGGCTTTTATTCTTTAATTTGTTCACATGGTGTATCACACCAATTGATTTGTGCATATTGAAAAATCCTTGCATTCCTGGGAAAAAGCCCACTTGATGATGGTGGAGGTACATTTTAATGTAGTGTTGAATTTGAATTGCTAGTATTTTGTTGAGGATTTTTGCACCTATGTTCTTTAATGATAGTGCCTATAATTTTTTTTTTTCTGTGGTACCTTTGTCTGGCTTTTTCATCAGCACGATGGTGGCCTTACAGAATGAGTTTAGGAGTGTTCCTCCCTCTGTAATTTTTGGAATAGTTTGAGAATGTTAACTCATCTCTAAATGTTTATTAGAATTCACCTGTGAAGCCATCTAGTCCTGGTATTTTATTTGTTGGGAGTTTTTAAATCAACTTTCAATTTTAGTACTTGTAATTGGTCTGTTCATATTTTCTCTTTTTTTCCTGGTTAAGTCTTAGGAGATTGTACATTTCAAAAAATTTTTTGCATTCCTTCCAAGTTGTCCATTTTATCAGCATATAATTGCTCATAGTATTCTCTTATGGTCCTTTGTATTTCTGCATCTTCTGTTGTAACTTTTCCTTTTTAATTTCTAATTTTACTGATTTGAATCTTCTTGTTTTTCTTGATGAATCTATCTAATGGTTTGTCAATTTTGTTTATCTTCTTAAAGAACCAATTTTTAGTTTTATTAATCTTTTTATTGTTTTCTTCATTTCTTTGTCATTTATATTTGCTCTGCTCTATGATTTCTTTCCTTATATTAATTTTTTTTTCTTCTCTTTCTAGTTACTTTACATGTAAGGGTAAGCTGTTTATTTGATGTTTCTCTTGTTTCTTGAGGTAGGCTTGTATTGCTATGCACTATCCTCTTAGCCCTGTTTTTACTGCGTCCCATAGGCTTTCAGTTCTTGTGTTTTCATTGTCGTTTGTTTCTATATATTCTTTGAATTCTTCAGTGACCTCTTGGTTATTTAGAAGCATATTGTTTAATCTCCATGTATTTGTGTTTTTTACATTTTTTTCCTGCAGTTTATAAATAAAATCTTATACCACTGTGGTCACAAAAAGTACTTGATGCCATTTCAATTTTCTTAAATTTACCAAGCCTTGATTTCTGACCTAAGATGTGACGTATCCTGGGGAATATTTCATCTGCATTTGAGAAAAATGAATTCTACCGCTTTTGGATGGAATGTCTGTAGATATCAATTAGTTCCATTTGGTTCAGTGTGTGGTTTAATGCTCATATTTCCTTATTAGTTTTAATTTTTTGTCTAGATGACCTGTCCATTGGTGTGAGTGCATTATTAAAGCCTCCCATTATTGTCGTGTTACCACCGATTTCCCCTTTCATAGCTGCTAGCGTTTGCCTTGTGTACCGCGGAGCTCCTATGATCGGCGCACATGTGTTTGTAATTGCTGGGCTCATCCTGTGGTCATTATGTGGTGTTCTTCCTTGTCTCTTGTAGCAGTCTTTATTTGGTCTAGTTTATCTGATATGGGTATTACTATTCCAACTTTCTTTTGACTTCTATTTGCCTGGGGTATCTTTTTCGAGCCCCTCACTTTCAGTCTATATTTGTCCCTCGGTCTAGAGTGAGTCTCTTATAGATAGCATATATAAGGGTATTGTTTTTGTGTCTGTTCAGCCAATCTCTGTGTTTTGGTTGGAGCATTTAATCTATTTACATTTAGGTAATTATTAATATGTATGATCCTATTACCATTTACTTTATTGCTTGGCCTTTTCTTAAAGTCTTATCTTTATATTTTCTTTCATGTCTAGAAAAGTTCCTTTAACATTTGTTATAAAGGTAGTTTTGTGGTTCTGAATTCTTTTAATTTTTGCTCATCTGTAAAGCTTGTGATTTCACCATTGAATCTGAATGAGATCCTTGCTGAGTAGAGTAATTTTATTGTAGGTTTTTCCCTTTCATCACTTTAAGTATATCCTGCCACTCTCTTCTGGCCTGAAGAGTTTCTCCTGAAAGAATTAGGTGTTTATTTCATGGAGATTCTTTTGTATGTTATTTGTTACTTTTCCCTTGCTGCTTTCAATATTTGTTCCTTATGTTTAATTTTTGTTAGCTTAATTAATATGTGTCTTGACATGTTTCTCTTTGGGTTTGTCCCATATGGGACTCTCTGGGCTTCCTGGACTTGGGTGGCTATTTCCTTTTCCATGTTAGAGAAGGTTTTAATTGTAATCTCCTCAAATATTTTCTCATAATTTTCTTTTTCTCATTCTCTTCTGGGACCTCTGTAATTTGAATGTTGGTTTGCATAATGTTTTCCCAGAGGTCTCTGAGACTGTCCTCACTTATTTTCATTCTTTTTTATTCTCTGCTTCAATAATTTCTACCATTCTATGTTCCTGCTCCAAAATCACTGCAGATGATGATTGCAGCCATGAAATTAAAAGACGCTTACTCCTTGGAAGGAAAGTTATGACAAACCTAGATAGCATATTTAAAAGCAGAGACATTACTTTGCCAACAAAGGTCCGTCTAGTCAAGGCTATGGTTTTTCCAGTGTTCATGTGTGGATGTGAGAGTTGGACAGTGAAAAAGGCTGAGTGCCGAAGAATTGATGCTTTTGAGCTGTGATGTTGGAGATGACTCTTGAGAGTCCCTTGGACTGCAAGGAGACCCAACCAGTCCATCCTAAAGGAGATCAGTCCTGGGTGTTCATTGGAAGGACTGATGCTGAAGCTGAAGCTCCAGTACTTTGGCCACCTCATGCGAAGAGCTGACTCATTGGAAAAGACCCTGATGTTGGGAAAGATTGAAGGCGGGAGGAGAAGGAGACGACAGAGGATGAGGTGGTTGGATGGCATCATTGACTCGATGGCTATGGGTTTGGGTGGATTCCGGGAGTTGGTGATGGACAGGGAGGCCTGGCGTGCTGCAGTTCATAGGGTTGCAAAGAGTCGGACACGACTGAGCAACTGAACTGAGCTGAACTGATCTTCCTGCTCACTTACCGTTCTCCTCCCTCAGTTATCTTGCTATTGGCTCCCTCGGGTCTACTTTTTGTTTCAGTATTGCCTTGCTCATTGCTGACTGACAATTCTTTATTTCTTCCAAGTCCTTATTAAACATTTCTTGTATCTTCTTTATCCACGCCTCCATGCTATCTATCTGTGCCTCAATTTTATTTCTGAGATTTTGGGTCATCTTTGCTATCATTACTCTAAACGTTTTCAGGTAGACTGTGTATTTTCTCTTCATTTGTTTGGTCTTGTGAGTTCTTACCAGGCGCTTTGATGTGCTACCTGTTTGTCTTTTTAGTTTGTCTAATTTACTGCACTTGGGTCTACTTTTCACTGGCTGCAAGGATGTAGTTCCTCTTACTCGTGGTGTCTGTCTCCCATGGATGGGGTTGTTTTCCTGGCAGGGAGTGCTCGTGCCTGTTGTGGTGGTTGGGGGTGGATCTTGTCTCTAAAGGGCAGTGCCATACACTCAGTAGTGTATTCTGAGATGTCTGTGAACTTGGTATGGCTTTGAGCAGACTGTCTGCTAGTGGGTAGCGTTCTATTCCTGTTTTGCTAATTGTTTGGCATGAAGTGTCCCGCACGGGAACTTGCTGGCCTTTGTGTCAGGCCAGGTCTTATTGTTGAGATGGAGGCCTTTCGGAGAATTCTTGCCAATTAATGTTCCATGAGGTTGGACGTTCTCTGGTGGTCTAACATCGTGGACCAGGTCTCTTATCTCAGAGTTTCAGGCCTGACCCCACAGCTGGAGCACCAAGATTCCACAAGCCATACAGAACAGAAGAGAAAGAGAAAGAAAAATAAACAAAGGAAAATTCAAACCAACAAATACTGGACAAAGGCCCCGAACAAACACTAAAAGCAGCGCTTAACACGTAAAAACACACTATCAAACTCACAAACTCAAAAAAAAATTTTTTCTAAAGAATGAAAATGGGAACATAAAATGAAGAGAGCAATTAAACCATAAACAAACCCACAAATGAAAACAAATAGTAGAAACTAGACTAGCAAAAATACAAAATCGAAAACATGGGGAAAACTGTAAAATAATGAGAAAGTACTGTGGAAACAGGAAAAACATTTTAAAAAATTTATTTAAAAGCAAAAAGCATTAAGTAAAGGAAAAATAAAAGCCATTATATAGAACAACAATAAAACAATGCAAAAAGAAAAAACGAAAAAAAAAAAAAAATAGAGATAAAGATTGGTAGTAAGAAGAATATTTTCCTGTGGCTTTAAGTTGTCCATGTCCATGTCACACAGAGAACTCCAGCAAGTCTGCCCACTCAGGAAGGCCTCCAAAAATTCTAGGAAGGTCTCTGGGACTGCTGTGGGCACTGTGGGGTCAGCTCAGATTCAGATCTGGTTTTACTCCAGCTTTTACTTGCTTCCAAGTCTACAGTTGCCCTCGAAGTCCACAGCCTTCAGCTAATTGTGGGGATTTAGTCTGCTGCTCCTGTGGCTACACAGGGAATCCCCTCCCTGAGTCCCTGGTGCTCAGTTTTGGTCTAGGCCCCATCTCTTTTTACAGACCACCCTCCTGCGTGTGTGCCCCACCCAGACAACGCAGGCGAAAGCTGCGGCTTACTAGGGCTCCCCTGCCTAGTCGGTCTGGGCAGAGGGAGCGATGCGGCGCCCGCAGTGGGGATGTGTAAGGGACACCCGTGGCGGCAGAGACCTGTAGGAAGTCACTACAGCCTCAGGCAGGTCGTCTGCTCCCGCAGGGCAGCGGGCCCGGGGCGAGGGTCCCTTGGCAGCGCCAAGCAGCGCAGCTACAGCAGTGACTTCTGCCTGCTGACAGCTTGGTGGGAGCTGCGGCGGACGTCCTGCCAACCTCTGGGGCGGGGGTCCGCCGTGGCGCTTTGCCCCCTATCTCTGGCACTTGCTTTGGCGGCAGCCAGCCGGCTCGCCCACCTCTGGGACCACAGACCGCAGCCGGCCTCCCCTCTGGCGTTCGCGGAGGCGGTGTCCCGCCGTCTGCAAGCGCACAGAGTTGCAAGGTGCCCACAGCAGCGACCTCTTGGCTCCGCGGCTGGCACAGGCTTTCCCCCGAAGCCCTGAGCTGTGTCGCGCGAGGCCCTCCAGGCTTTCACCGCGGCCGGCGACCCCAGTCCTCTCCCCCAGCCCCTGCTCACGCGGCAGGCAGTGCCTCGGACCGGGAAGCGCTGTCAGCACTGGGTCTGTGGCGAAGCCTTTCCGCTTCTCTTTCCAAGTGCCCGTGGCTGTGCTCCCCTCTGGGGTTCTGACCTCACCCCATCCCCGAGCACTAGGGGGGTTCCTGGCCTGTAGAAACTGCCTCCTGGACAGCTCCCTCCCAGAGGCGCAGGGCGTGTCCCCATACCTTTGTCTCCTTTTTTCCCCCCTTTTTATTGTTTTTGCCATACAATGCCATGATATCACCATGGGTTTTCACATGCTCCCCCGCCAGACCCCCCCTCCCCCCTCCCCCACCCCCCCGGGGAAATCTCGATGCACCAGCCCCGAGAATCAATCCTGGGCTGGTGATTGATTAGACATATGGTAATTAACGTGTTTCAATGCCATTCTCCCATATCATCCCACCCTTGGCCTCATCCACAGAGTCCACGTGTCTGTTCTATACATCTGCGTTCCTTTTGCTGTCTCGCATGTTGGGTTCTCGTTACCATCTTTCTAAATTCCATATATATGTGTTAATATACTGTATTGTTGTTTTTGCTTCTGACTTACTTCACTCTGGATAATGGGCTCCAGTTCCGTCCATCTGAGTAGAACTGCTTCAAATGAATTTTTTTTAATGCTGAGTAATATTCCATTGTGTATATGTACCACAGCTTTCTTATCGCTGCAAATAGTCCTGCCTTTGTCTCCTTTTTAAAATTTCTTTTGCCCTACCCCATTACATGGAAATAGCCTGTGTCTTTGGAAGTCTGGGGTCTCTGCCAGCATTCCGTAGATATTCTATAGGAGTTGCGCCACACGCAGGTTAATTTTGGTGTATCTGTGGGGAGGAAGAAGGTCTCTATGTTTCACTTCTCAGCCATTTGAAATCCCCCTCTTGTAGAAGGATTGGTATAACTTCTCTTTTAAACATTTGGCAGAATTAAAGAGTGAAAAACATCAGATCCAGGACTTTTTCTTTTTTTTCTAGTTTTTATTTTTATTTATTTATTTTTTTAATTGTTTTTGCCATACATTGTCATGATATCACCATGGGTTTACATATGCTTCCCCTCCAGAACCCCCCTCCCTCCTCCCTCCCCCGCGGGAAATCTCCCTGTACCAGCCCCCGAGCATCAATCCTGGGCTGGCGATTGATTAGACACATGACAATTAACATGTTTCAATGCCCTTCTCCCATATCATCCCACCCTTACCCTCAGATCCAGGACTTTTTCTTCAATGGAAGATTTTTGGTTACTGATTCAGTCTACTCACTTGTCATATTCAATTCAAAGTTTGTGATTTTTGAATGAAGTCTTGGTAGGCACTGTGTTTACATGGATTTGTTCATTGTACCTAGGCTATCATTTGTTGGCATAAAATTATTCAGAAGTCTCATAATATTTTTAATTCTGTAGAACTAAGTGATAATATCCCCATTTAATTTCTGATTTGGGTAATTTAGATTTTTCTTTTTTTCTTAGTCCATCGAGCTAAGGGTTTGTCATTGTTTTTGCTCTTTCGGAAAACCAACTTTTGGTTTCATTGACGTTCTCTACTAATTTCTTTTCTCTATCTTACTGCTTTAATCTTATTATTTACTTCCTTCTGGTAGCTTTGGGTTTATATTTTCTTTCACGAATTCCTTAAGCTGCAACATTAGGTTTCTTATTTTAATTGAATAATAATCTACCTACAAACTAAATTACTTCAGGCACATCGCATAGGGATTGATATTTCTGTATATTTAAAAGTGATTACCATGGTGTCTAGTTATCATCTGTCACCATACAAGGTTATTGCACAGTTGTTACTGGTTTTCTACTTTCACCCTCATAACCACTTTCTTTCATAACTGGAAATTTGTGCCTCCTAATTTCACTCACCTAATTCACTTCTCCCTCCACCCCCTCCCTCCAGCAGCCACGTTTTTGTTCTCTGTGACTGGAGTGTGTTTCTGCTCTGTTGTTTCTCATTTGCCTTGTGTTTAATTGCACTTATAGATGAAATCATGCGATATTTATGTTTCTCTTTCTTACTTTTCTCACTTTGCATAATATTCTCTAGGCCCACCCCATGCTGTTGCTAAAGGCAAGATTGCCCTGTTTTTATGGCGGAGCTATAGTCCATTGTGTTTGTTTATACATATGCTCTTAATCCCTTTGGTCTCCTGAAGGGCGCATAGTTAGCTACTGTATCATCTCTACTTTATGCAGCAGTGAACGTAGGGGTGCCTGGAAAAGTTGAAGGCAAGAGGAGAAGGGAGCAGCAGGAGATGAGATGGTTGGATGGCATCACTGACTCAATGGACATGAATTTGAGCACAACTCCAGGAGACAGTAAAGAAGAGGGGAGCCTGACACGCCATAGTCCATGGGGGTCGCAAAGAGCAGGACATGACTTCACGACAGAACAACTTTTCAACTCCAGAATTTCCTTTAGGCTTCTTTCTAGTTTTTCTGTCTCCTGTTTGAGATTTCCATGTTTTACACATCTTTTTCTAGATTTCTTCCTTTAGTTTTTTAAACATCATTAAGGCAGTCATTTTTCTCTGTTAAATTTTTGGGGGCCCTGGACCTCGGGGTTTAGGCAAGAGACCTCCCTGCCGGCAAAGAGGCCCCAAGGTACGGGAATCATTTAATGTTCTTCTGAAGGCGCAGGTTGGTGGTGTGGACACATTTCTTCCTGCGGCAGTCAGCAGCGTTGAGACTGAAGTGAGCAGATGCTTGTAAGCGATTGTTTAGTAGCAGTGTATTTTGGGGCAAACCTGTGGAAGGAAGGCTTGGTGATGCCACCCCACAGGCAAAGCACCAAATACAAGCTGAATCCTTTCTTGAATTTGGGGTCAACTTCCAGCCATTTGCCCCCCAAACTCAAAACCATTAGGCAAACAGGATGTCTTCCTTTTCTTGGATTTTAGCTTTGATATTCTCAGTGGTGGCATTGAACTTGACCCCGAGAGTGATGTTCTTACTTGCAGGGTGTTCCTAAAGATCTGCAGCTCTCTGTCTCCCACTTAGCCCCCTCAAGGAAGAAAAATCAGACAGCAGACCTGACATTAATTGATTTACCATCGCAAATGGCTTCATAAGACAGTTATTTTAAAGTCTTTGTCCAGTTCATCTGCCATCAATTCTCTTTCAAAGACAATTTCTTTTGATTTATTTCTTCCTTTGAATGGCTCGTACTCTGGTTTCTTTGTATGCATTGTGATTTTCTTACTGAACAAAAAACACTTGAATCTAATAGTTTGCTAATTCTGAAAACTGCATTTCCCTTCTTACCTGGAGATTGCTCTTTTGTGTTACTGTTGTTTGTATCTCCGTGATGAAGGTCAGCCTGATGTCTAAACTGAAGACTGTCTCAGGCCCCTACTGAGCCTTTCCCTGGGCAGACACTATCACTTACATATTTCCCCTGCATATGCAGCTGCTTTTGAATGTCCCAGTGTTGATTGTCTGCCTCCTGAAAGGGAAAAAAAGCCAAAAATGAAAGGGGGAACAAAGGCCACTAAATATTTAAGCCCCTTAAAGTCACTTCATCCAGGATAGAAGGGGCTTGCAAGAATGGGGCAAGGCGCGACAAAAATGGAAGTCCACCTCTTTGATAATCTGTGATCAGAAGCAGCAGTCAGTGATAAGACCCTCATATTTGGAGGACAGGGTCCTTTGTGGCCACCCTGGCCCCCACAGTGACTTGTGAGCTGATCTGATGCCTAGATCACGCACAGACCCCTGCCACGCTGCTACGGGTGAGGATGGGTAGCTACCCCTGAGCTAAATAAGAGCTGAAACTGACCCAAACAAGTCAGTTTACCTATCTATCTCTTCACCTGGAAACTGGGAACTATCAGCAGAAGGCAGAGCTCCAAGAGAGTGACATCAGGCAGATTCTAACAGTGCAATTGTTGTCAAGGTGGGGAGACAGATTCCTGATGCTTCTTAAATTGCTGTCATCCCAGAAATACACATTACGATCTAAAATCAATGAGTGGACCTTGTGAGAAAAGTCAGCTGGAAGCAGATAGGGTATTTTTTAATGTAGTCAGTTAGAAATAATGGAACATTCAGTGAATGTTTATATAGAGAGACTCTGCTAGATACTTTGAGGGATGCCAAGACTTTAATACATAGATTTTTCCAAAGAAGTTGTATCCTTCCTTCTTGAGAAATGCAACGTATACAGAGAGGCATCAAAGCATAATAGTAAACGAGAAAAAGAATCACTCACAATCATTACAGTGAACTTCCAGAAGGAGGAGAGTGTGTATTGTGAATTTAAATCATCAGGGAAGATTTCATCAAGTAGGAGTATTCCTGAGCTACTCCTAAGAAGTTACGTGACTGAGTCATGTCCAATTCTTTGCAACCCTACAAACTGTAGCCCGCTGGGCTCCTTTGTCCATGGGCTTCACTAGGCAAGGAAACTGGAGGGGGCTTCCATTTCCTACTCCAAGAGATCTTCCCAACCCAGGGATGGAACCTGGGTCTCCTGCACTGCAGGCAGATTCTTTACCCTTGAGCCACCAGGGAAGCCCATAATCCTAGGAAGGTAATACTGTGGAGATGTTGCAGGTTCAGTTCCAGACCACTGCAATAGAGAAAGTCAAATGAATTTTTTACATATGTTTACAACAACAGCAGCAATATATGCCATAGACTAAGTGTGTATTAGAATTATATCTGAAAAGTGTACATACACTGACTTTAAAATAGCATATTGCCAAATCTAAGCCTGCAGTAAGTCATAATAGTAACATTCAGTAGCACTGATCACAGATGACCACAACAAATATAATAATAGTAATAAAGTTTGAAATATGTGATATATACCAAAATGTGACAAGAGAAACAAAGTGAGCAAACGTTGTTGGGGAAATGGCACAAATAAACTTGCTCAATGCAGGGTTGCCACACACCTTCAGTTTGTTAAAATCTCAGAAAATTAAGAGCAATAAAATAAGGTGGGTGTGTATTCTGATCTAAAAAATATTAATAAGAGTTAAAACTTGCCTAGTACTCATTATGTGCCAGGGGCTAGCTCATCCAATCCTCAGAACAATCCCATGAGTTGTGTAGGGGAAGCATTAAGGGAGCATTAAGGGATTTCTCGAGCTCATGTCAATCATGAAGCTGGAACTTGAATCCAGGCAGGCAAGTTCTAGGGCCCTGATCTCGGCTCAGTCCTTACTGAGCAAAATGGTGTGAGCAAAGAGTGGAAGTCAGTGTGTGATACACTTGCCGGAGGGAGCAGAGGGACTCTACTGAGAAGTGACAGTAATTTACACATTTACTGGAGGCCAACGTGGGTCCACATGCAGAAACTCTTTATTCAGTTGAGTTCCAGATTTAGCACATCCATGATATTTTAAGAAACTTCCTCCTCAATTTACTATAGTGTAGAAAGACAACCCTATAAACATTTTTTTTTCATTTTTGTCCACATCTTCTAGTTGCTAAAGGACATAGTAACTTTTCTTTTCTCATTTAGTTTTTATCTGATTGGAGCAAGAATTGTACATTGTGAAATTTCTGAAAATAATGTGAACTGGAATGATGATTCCCCAATATGTGAAAGTAAGTATATCCTCCCTTTAGGATATAGAGCAGAGTTCTCAAACTTTTTGATGTGGTGAGTGTGAGTGAGTGAAAGGCGATCAATCGTGTCTGACTCTCTGCGACCCCATGGACTATACAGTCGATGGAATTCTCCAGGCCAGAATACTGGAGTGGGTTGCCTTTTCCTTCTCCAGGGGATCTTCCCAACCCAGGGATTGAACCCAGGTCTACTGCATTGCAGGTGGATTCTTTACCAGTTGAACCTCAAGGGAAGCCCTTTTGATGCAGGGATCCCTTTATTCTTTTAAACTAAAGTAGACACCCAAGAGCTTTTGTTTATGTGGGTTATGTATATTGATTTTGAAACAATTTTTAAAAATTTTAAACAATTATTAATTCATGTTTAAGAAGTATAGGCTCAATACACAGAGAAGGCGATGGCACCCAACTCCAGTGTTCTTGCCTGGAGAATCCCAGGGACAGGGGAGCCTGGTGGGCTGCTGTCTATGGGGTCGCACAGAGTCGCACATGACTGAAGCGACTTAGCAGCAGCAGCAGCAGCAGCAATCCCAACACATGTAAATATATGCAACAAGCTTTTAGGAAAAATCAAAAAATTTTAAAACAGATAGTGAGAATTGTGGTACTGTTTTACCCTTTTTCATATTACTTAATTTTTTTCTAGATTCCATGCACACTTTTAATTTTTTAAAGTTAATTTATTTTTGGTTATGCTGGGTCTTTGTTACTATGCACAGGCATTCTCTAGTTACTGTGAGCAAGAGGCTACTCTTTTTTATTTAATTTAATTTATTTATTTTTACACCAAAATCATTTTGTATTGGAGTATAGTTGATTAATAATTTTGTGATAATTTCAGTGAACAGTGAAGGAATTCAGCTGTACATATACATTTACCTATTCTTCCCCAAAGCCCTCTCCCATCCAGGTTGGCCCATAACGTTGAGCAGAGTTCCATGTGCTATACAGTAGGTTTTTATTGGTTATCCATTTTAAGTATAGTACTGTGTACATGACCTTTCCAAAGTCCTTCACTATCCCTTCCCTTCGGCAACCATGAGTTCATTTTCTAAGTCTGTGAGTCTCTGTTTTCTAAGTAAGTTCATTTGCACCATCTCCTTTTAGTTTCACATACAAGAGATGTCATATGTTTCTCCTGCTCTGTCTGACTTATTTCACTCAAGATCATACTCTCTAGGTCCATCTGTATTTTGCTGCAAATGGCTTTATTTCATTCTTTTTAATGGCTGTATTTATATGGTATATATATGTATATATATACCACCTCTTCTTTATCCATTCCTCTGTCGATAAACAGTTAGGTTGTTTCCATGTCTTGGCCATTGTAGACAGTGCTGCAGTGAACACTGGGGTGCATGTATCTTTTCGAGCCACGTTTTTCTCTAGCTATATGCCCAGTAGTGGGATTGCAGGGTCATACGGTAGCTCTATTTTTAGTTTTTTAAGGAACCTCTATACTGTTCTCCAGAGTGGCTGTACCAATTTACATTCCTACCAGCAGTGCAGGGGGGTTCCTTCTCTCCACAGCCTCTCCAGCATTTGCTAGTTGTGGATTTTTTTGGTGAGAACCATTCTGACCAGTGTGAGGTGATATCTCATTGCCCTTTTGACTTGAATTTCTGTAATAACTAGCGTTTTGCACCCGTTTCCATGTGAGGCTGATCCTCTTTTCAGTGCACAGGCCTCTCGTGCTGACTCCTGTTGCCGAGCACGGGCCCTGGGTGCAGGGGGCTTCAGCAGCTGCCGCACAGGCGCTCATTGTGGTCGGCAGGCCCCGGAACACTCTGGCTTCAGGAGTTGTGGCCCACAGCTTTAGCTTCCCACAGCGTGTGGGATCTTCCCAGACCAGGGGTCAAACCTATGTCCTCTGCACTGACGCATGGATTCCTAACCACTGCACCACCTAGGAAGTCTGCAAATTTCTTTAATATCTGGCTTAAAGGAAGACATTTGGATTCTTCAGCCTATTGCAAAATCACACAACTGAAAAATTTAACCAGACTCTCATAGGGATGAAATTGAAAATGACAGTAATGCTCAGTATTAATGTAAACAATCAATTTGTTAGTGGAGATATTTATAAATCATAAAGGATTTTCTTAGCACAGAGTTTTATTTTTAGTCATAAGTACATTTTAGCATTAAATTGTCAGTTTTATAATGAAACAAAACTTAGAATGGCCTTGCAGATAAATATATGTATGTCTTATTTCAGGAAATAAGCTTTATTCTAAAATTAATTTCTAAATTAATGGTTTGAATTTGAGATAATACATTTTGACATAGAGACTTTCTTCTAATTGGGTATTGGATTCACAGCTAGCTTTTATCAATCATAATACTGTCTTACTATTTTATCTTTGCTTCATGTCCTTTCCCCCCCTTTAAAGAGATTTTGTGTTCATTACCTGGAAATATAAAAAATGGAAGATTTACCATTTACAAGGATGAATATCAATATAATGAAGTAGTAACTTATATGTGTAACCCTTCAAATGAACCAGATGAATATTCTCTTGTTGGAGAGAGCAGGCTTGTTTGTGTTGATCATGACAGATGGAGCAGTGATCCTCCAGAGTGTAAAGGTAATAATATTTCCACTTGTTTCCTCCAAATACCATGGAAGCACTTCATAAATAGTTTTACCTACAGGTAAACAAAACAGTCATAAATAGTTACTCCTCTTGCTAAATTGACTTCTAATTTAGTTTAATATTGGTCAAACCAAATTAAAAGATAATTCTAGTTGTAGAGTTCCCCACCAGTCACTACACATGTCCTTGGTACTCCAATTTATACATCATGAGCTACTCTGTATATGCATGAGCTAGAACTTTTTGGTTTTCTTGTTTGTTTGAAAGCATCAGAAAACTCCACACACCATGGCTTAAGAAATAAGAAAATTTTATCTTGTATTACAAGATCTCTGAGAGTTCTGGGGCTACAGGAATATTAAAAGACTAACCCACTAAGTATCCGTCAATATATGAATGGATAAAGAAGATGTGGTGTGATGCGGTGTGGTATAGTGTATGTGTGTGATGGAATATTACTCAGCCATAAAAAAGGGAAATCTCACCATTTGTGGTGATACTATAGACACAGAAGGTGCTATGCTAAGTGAACTGAGTTAGAGAAAAGCAAATACCATATGATTTCATTTATAGGTGGAATCTAAGAGACAAAACAAAGGAACAAACAAAACAGGAGCAGACTCATAAATACAGAGAACAGACATAGTTGCCAGAGGGGAGAGGACATGGGATGATGGACAAATAGCGAAGGGAATTAACAAGGTACAAACCACCAGTTAGAAATAGGTCACAGGAATATAATAGACACATGGGAAAGAGGGTCAGTAATGTTTTAACAGTTTTCCATGGTGACAGATGGTAACCAGCATAATGAATAAAAAATGTCAAATCACTATGTTGTATACCTGAAGCTAATATAATACTGTATGTTAATTACAATAATAAAAAAATATTGAATTGCACACACAAAAAGAAAGACTAACCCACTCACTGATAACATTGTTAACTTCTGGACAAAAGTTATTTAAACAACAGTGATTGGTGACTTCACATGAACCAAAAGCGGGGAGACATGGGACGATATGTGATTCTAGAAGGAGATACTGACTGACAGTAAAATATTTATTCTCTCCAAATGTACATGGGACATCCTCTAATATCACACTTCATTTCTTAACACATTTATTTCTAAATTATTGAAACTTTTTCTTGTATAGTACCTGATCACAATATAATGAATACAGAAATCAAAGCAAGTTATATATATAATTCCCAATTACTTGAAAATACACTACTAAGGAACCCATGAGTCAAAGAAGCAGTCAAAAGGACAATTAGAAAGTGTTTTGAGTCAAATAAAAATTAGAACACAGCAGATCAATATATCAAAAGATGTGGGATACAGCAAAAGCATTGCTCAGAAAGATATTTTTAGTGTGAAATACTTATGTTAGAAAAACAGAAAAGTCTCAGATCAGTCATCTAAGTTCCACCATAAGAAACTAAAAAATAAGAGCAAATTAAGCCCAAAGCAAGAAAATGCAAGGAAATAATAGTTAGAAATCCATGAAAGTGAAAAGAGACACAAAACAGGGGTAATCAAAGAAGTCAGCTGGGTTCCTAGGGAAAATAGATGAAATAGATAAACTTATAGACAATCTGACAGGAAGACAAATACAAGTTACCAATAACAAGAGTGAAAAGGAGAACATCGCGAAATATTCTACAGACGTTTGAAGAATAATAAGGAAAAAAACAAACCACTGTGTGCCTATAAATTCAACAACTTAAACCTTCGCACAGAGAGTACTGTAAACCCTGTGCCCTCACTGGGGAATCCTAGCAAACATTTAAGGAATAAATGACAGCATTCTACTCAAAGCCTTAAGAAAATACAAGAGGAGGGAATCCTCGGCTCACTTCATGAGGACAGCATCGGTCCGATGCCCAAACCAGACGCTGTGCAATGTAGCAAGCTGACATTTACAAGATCAAAGCAAGTTGATCACCATGATGTCTTGTTCCCACCTGTCACCACTTACAGTAAATACAGAATTATTGACTGTATTGTCTGTTGTGTATATCATAACCTCATGGCTTATTTGTTTGATAACTAGAAGTTTGTGCCTTTGAATCCACTGCATTTATTTCACACATCCTGCCAACCACTTCCTTTCAGTCAATCACTGTTCTCTGTATTCATGAATCTATTTTTGTTTTGTCTTATTAGTCCATTTGTTTTATTTTGTAGATCCCACGTGTAATTGAAATCATATAGTATTTTTCTTTCTCTGACTGACATTTTACTCTGCATAATACCCTCTGGGTCCATCAGTGATGTCATGAATGGAAAGATTTCATCCTTTTTATGACTGGGTAATATTCCATTGTATACATACCACATCTTTTCCACTCATTACTACCCTTAGGTGGCTTCCCTATCATGTTGTTCATCACTAAGTCGTGCCCAACTCTTTGAAACCCCATGAACTCCAGCACACCAGGATTTCCTGACCTTCACTATGTCCCAGAGCTTGCCCAAACTCGTGCCCATTGAGTCGATGATGCCATTCTACCATTTCGCCCTCTGTCATCCCATTCTCCTCCTGCCTTCAGTCTTTCCCAGCATCAGGGTATTTTTCAGTGAGTTGGCTCTTTGCATCAGGTGGTCAAAGTATTGGAGCTTCAGCTTCAGTATCAGTCCTTCCAATGAATATTCAGGGTTGATTTCCTTTGGATTGACTAGTTGGATCTCCTTGCAGTCCAAGGGACTCTCAAGAGTCTTCTCCAGCATCACAGTTCAAAAGCATCAATTCTTTGGCACTCAGCCTTCTTTATGGTCCAGTTCTCACATCCATACATGACTACTAGAAAAATCATAGCTTTGACTAGAAGGACCTTTGTTGGTAAAGTGATGTATCTGCTTTCTAATACGCTGTCTAGGTTTGTCATACCTTTTCTTCTAAGGAGCAATCGTCTTAATTTCATAGCTGCAACCACCATTCACAGTAATTTTGGAACCCAAAGGAAATAAAGTCTGTCACTGTTTCTATTTTTTCCCTATCTATTTGCCATGAAGTGATGGGACCAGATGCCATGATCTTCTTGTTTTGAATGTTGAGTTTTAAGCCAGCTTTTTCACTCTCCTCTTTCACCTTCATCAAGAAGCTCTTTTGTTCCTCTTAGCTTTCTGCCATTAGGTGGTGTCATCTGCATATCTGAGGTTATTGATATTTCTCCCAGCAATATTGATTCTAGATTGAGCTTCATCCAGCCCAGTATTTCACATGATGTAGTCTACATATAAGTTAAATAATCAGGGAGATGATATACAGCCTTGCCGTACTCCTTTCCCAATTTTGAACCAGTCCATTGTTCCTTATCCGGTTCTGTTGCTTCTTGATCTCCATACAAGTTTCTCAGGAGACAGGTAAGGTGGTCTGGTATCCCATCTTCTTAAGAATTTTCCACAGTTTGTTGTGATCCACACAGTCAAAGGCTCTAGAGTAGTTGGTGAAACAAAAGTAGATGTTTTTCTGTAATTCTCTTGCTTTTCCTATGATCCAACAGATGTTGGCAATTTGATCTCTGGTTCCTTTGCCTTTTCTAAACCCAGCTTGTACATCTGGAATTTCTTGGTTCACATACTGCTGAAGTCTAACTGGGAGGATTTTGAGCATTATCTTGCTGGCTATTGTAAAATATGCTGTAATGAAAAAAGTGCTGCATAAATCTTTTTGAATTAGTGTTTTGTTTTCTTTGGATTAATACCCAGAAGTAAAATTGCTAGGTCATATGATAGTTCTATTTTCCCCTAGTCTATGGCTTGCTCTATTCATTTCTATACACTGTCTTTTGAAGTAGAAGTTAACTGTTCTTTAAATGTTTATTGCAATTTACCTGTGAACCCACGTAATCCTTATTTTGTTTATTGGGAGTTATTTGATTACTGATTCAATTTCATTACTAGTAGTCAGTATATTCATATTTTCTATTTCTTCTGGACTCAGTATTGGGAGAGTGAATGTTTCTGAGATTTTATCCATTTATTCTAGGTTTTCGAACTTTGGGTGTATAATTGTTCATAGTATTCCCTATGATACTTTGCATTTCTGTGGTATTGATTGTAACCTCTATTTTTTAGTTCATTTACTTGGATCCTTTCTTTTGTTTCTTGATGAGTGTGGCTATGTGTTTGTCAATTTTATCTTTTCAAAGAACCGTCTCTTATCTTCATTGTTTTTAGCTCAATTTAATTTATTTGTACTCTGTTCTTTATTATTTTCTTCCTTGTACAAATTTTGTGGGGAGGGTTATTCTTTTATTGCTGTGGGTGTAAATTTAGATTATTTACTTGAGACTTTTCTTGTTCCGAGGTTAACTTGTGTGACTATAATCTTCTCTCTTAGACTCTGCACAAATTTGAAACACACCATTTTCATTTTCATTAATCTTAAAAATATTTTTATATTCTTTTTGATTTCTTCAGTGAATGATTGACTGTTTAGTACCATGTTTTTTGGTTTCCATGTGGCATTATTTTTCCAGTTTTCTTCTGTGGTTGATTTGTGCTTGGAAAAGATATTTGGTCATAGACTCAAATGTAAGACCTAAACTCTAAGACTGTATGGGAAGAGATAGAAAATATTTATGAGTAACCAAAGATTTCTCTGAACACCTTAAAAGCATTATCCTTTAAAGAAAAATAAATAAACCAGACTTCTTAAAATACATGCCACGGGTCACCTAAGCCTGTGTTCCGCAGCTACTGCGCCAGCCTCTAGAGTCTGTGTACCACGACGGAAGAATTCACCATGATAAACCCGGGCAATGCAACCAGAGAGAGCCCTTGCAACAAAGAAGAATCAGGGTAGCCAGAAATAAATAAATAAAAGTTAAAAATTTGTGCTTTAAGGACACTATCAAGAAAATAAAATGAAGTGGGGTTCTGAAGTGGGAGGGAAGCTCAAGAGGGAGGGGACATATGCATACTTACAGCTGATTCATGTTGTACAGCAGAAAGTAACATGACGTTGTAAAGCAAATGCATTCCAATTAAAAATAATTTTTAAAAACAAAACAAAACAAAAAATCTCAGAACTGCTGCCCTCAAACACATTGAAGAAAGAAAGGAGAGCCATAGACTGGGATAAAATGTTTGCCAAGGACATTTCTGAATGGACTTCAAACTGTGATAAATAAAGAACTCTCAAAACACAATGTGAAGAAAGCAACCCAATTTACAAAAAAAAAGGGGAACACATTTGAATGGAATTTTTTTGCCAAAGAAGAAATGTGAATGCCAATGAAGTATATGAAATGTTGCTCAATATCATTAGTAAATAACAGAAATTTAATTTAACACCATGATGAGAAAGCACTAAAAACCTATTAGAATGCCTGAAACTGAAAAGAGTAACTAACAATTCCATGTTTTGGTAAGTTTATGATGTATTTGAAATGCCCATACATTACTATTAAGAATGCAAAGTGGTATGACCATTCTGAAAAACAATTTAGCGCTATTTTATAAAGTTAAGCATCCACTTAAGGTGGATCCCTGGGTCACGGAGATCTGCTAGAGAAGGACATGTCAACTCACTCCAGTATTCTTTCCTGGATAATCCCGTAGACAGAGGTGCCTGGTAGGCTACATTTCATAGGGTCGCAAAAGAGTTGGGCATGACTGGGGGACTAACAGTTCAAGGTACAACTCAGCAATCCAAGTTAAGTGAAAACATGTACAGATGGAAACCTCCATGAGAATGTTCGGAGCATCCTCAGTCATAATCACCCCGCACTGGAGACAGGCGCGAATCTCCTGTCAGTTGGAACCTGCCAGGCTACAGTCCGAAGGGTCTCAGAGAGTCGGACAAGGCTGAGTAACTATCACTTTCACTTTTTCACTTGCCTCTATTGCAGACTTAATCTTATAAGATATTCCCCTGAAGTCACTGCCCAGTCCGGCACTTTTTGGGTTTGCTTTGTTTCCAAGTTCTGCGAAACCTGTTAGCAAATCCCGAAGTGGAGCTAGAGTGTCATGATGTGTAATTTACTTCTGGAGAAGGAGAGAAGAAGGGGAGCTAGCAGAACACACTGGTGTGAGGGCTAAGTATTAACTTGAAACCTTATCTTAGGCCTGCGTGCTTCTATACTGCTTTGCAGCTTGAAAATTATTTCTCGATCTCTGGATTGGAGTCCAAAATGTTTGGGCTTTGTATTTCTTGAACACCCCAATTCCTCTGTGTTTTTGCCATCTGAAAACTTTTTTTTTTTTCGTATTTTTTTCATGACTGGCTTCTTTTAAACTTTTAAATTTGAGCCCAACTATTACCATCTCCAGAAAGTCTTTACTATCTTTCTGAAAGAGCAAGGTATGTAATTAGTCTCAGCATGAACTGAAAAACATCCTAGAGCTAAAGAATATCAAAAGTCACTTTTGAACTTACCTTGAATTTGTATCTGATAGTCAGACCTTTTCAAAACTTGTCAGCACTGGGGAAAAAAAGAACGTATAAAAGCCAATAAACTATAATGATAGTCTGTTCCTAGGAGAAAAACATTATTAGATTCCTCTAAATCTGTGTCCCTGGAAGTCAGATGCACAAATAAAGTCTTTTTTTTTTTTTCAATTTACATCCTGCCTTTCATTCTTTGCTTCTTTCTTCACACTGGTAATTATTACTTTGCACTAGATTTTTGCCTCTATGTGAAGCAGATTTCCATTAATTTTGTAATTTCTCCACTTTTCAGTGGTCAAATGTGACTATCCAGTTGTTGAACATGGGATGATAGTATCCGGATTTAGAAGAAAATTTTACTACAAAGCGCAGGTTGCCTTTGAATGTAACCAGGGTTTTTCCCTTCACGGCAACAGCACAATTGTCTGTAACTCAAACAGTGCTTGGGAGCCTGAGATACCAACGTGTACTAAAGGTAGGAAGGTGCCTTTCTCCCTACTGGGTTTTTGTTTTTTCCCCAGATTAATTTTTTGACAATAAATTTCAATGATACAGAATAACAGAAAAGAAATAATCTTAGTTCTCATATCTGTCTTGTAGCCATTTCCATGTTACATGCATGACAACTAATTCACAAAGAAAGCTGCTGTTTTGATTTTTCTGTCCTTTTATAGGCTCTTGAAATGTGATGTTACGTACATCACAGATGCATAAATTTCTCTTGTTCAGCATCTTTACACGTAAAATGGATAGGAAACATTTTTCAGTGTAAATTAAAGCAATTGAATTTTTACATAAATAAGTATGAAACGCATAATTCATGTAAATGAACAGAAAGTGATAAATTCCAAGTAATTCAATGAGTTTATATTTTTGTTTTCCAGCGCCGCTCGCTGCTGCTACTACTAAGCCTTCAACTACCCATGCCTCAGGTTTCATAAAGTCCTGCTCATATTTGTCAATATTCTTTAAGTTCTTTGTGAATTTTCAAAATCCTTGAAATGTCTGGTGATTTACACTGACAGTAATTTTTAGTCAGAAAAGGAGGGAGAATGCATTTATAGCCATCTTTGTACTTAGTCTAAAATTATTCACTCTAGTCCACAGACATAAACAGATGTGTAAACTTAGGTAATGTGCGTAACCTTGGGTACATGTGTAATGACTGAACGTCTCCCTCCCTGTGTGATAGTAAGTTTACAGTGGGATGCATTTAAAGCACTTTGCATAGTGCCTGCTGTCTAGAAAGCTCTTAAAGGGAGCTCCCCTAATGCCCAGTTTCACTGGAAATAGTATTAGTGTAGAGGAAGATCCACAGCCTCTGTCTTTTAACATGTATGTTTTCTGTGTCATCAACATTGATAATTTATTCATTTTAAAAGTGATCTGTTGACACCTGTACAGGTATCATCTGGGTCCAAGAATGTGTCTCATTTTCCTGCCAATAAGGAATTTGGATCTTTTTAAATAGTGTAATTTTAATTGAGAAATTTCGGCTGTCTTCGGAACAAGACTGGGGTTTCTCCTCCTCACCCCCAACACCTGCCAACTCATGCAATTATTATTTTTTCTCTTTACTGGGCTTTTTGTGTGTGTGTGGCAGCAGAAAATAAGTTTTAAAACAACTGAAGAGCAGGAAAAGTCCCTGCTTATTGAAATGAATTAGAGATTTTCTGGCAGGGACTACTGATAAGCTCCTCTTCCTAAGACTTGAGTGACTATTTTGATATTTCCTGATTTCAGGGCTGCTGTCTCTTCTCTTTGGTTGCAGCAGAAGCAAGAGACAAGGGAAAGAGTGGGAAGACAGGATTTTTATGATTTATTACTCGTTACCTTCTACATAATACAAAGCTATAATGAACATTCTTACGTGTACAATTTTATGTACTTGTATACATACATATTTAGGTTAACTTCCCTAAAGTAGAATAACAGAGTTTGGAAAGTATGTATATTTTTCATTTTGAGAAATAATTTTTTAAAAATGAAAAATCAAAATTAATTCTATGTTTTATATTGATGAGACTGATGAATTGAATTAAATTTCTTTTTCCAGGTCCTCGTCCAGATACAACTACAGTGTCAAGTCCAACAGGTTCAGTGCCTCTTTATCCTATCTACATAGCTTAGAACTTAATAAGGCGACAGGTGAAGAATGATATCATGTGGTAATTTTGTGTTTTTACTTATCAGGGAAGCTGAATTTTTTAATCTGCTTTCACTGATTTTTGACCTCTGTTCATTTTTTCTGTTTGGTTTCAGAAGTATTTTCTTGTTAACTTATCAGAACTCATAAGTTAAAGCCCTTTTAACATGGTGTGGAATTTTCTTTTAGGTTTTTTTCCTTAGGTTTCCTTCGATTCCTTACCTTCTAGGGTTTTGCCTTAATTTTACTACTCAGTTGTATAAAATTGTAAGATTTAATACTATTGAATATAGATTGCTTTTCATAACTTTTAATTACATAAGTAGTATACGAACATACATTTGTAAGTTTGCCCTTATTTATTGAAATGAAATGGAGGTTTTCTGGCAGGTATGGGAAGTTACTCTTGCCTAAAACTTGAGAGACTACTTTGACGTGGTGGAAGGAATTGTCTTCCTGATTTCAGGGCTGCTGTCTCTGGCTTCTCTTCGGTTTCAGCAGAAGCAAGAGACAAGAAGAAGAGTAGGAACAGCGTTAGCCTGGGCAGACCTCACTCAGGGTCCTAGTGTGGCTTGGCTCACAACTAACACCATTTCTATAGGTTCTGGTTTCCCCTTGTTTAATGACTCAAGCAAATGCCACTTACTGCCTTCTTGTTGGTCTGTTTTTTTCCTTCTACCCTAGTATTTTGAGGAATTGAGGGGCATTATTCATATTAACATGGTAATTGGAACACCTTTTTATAATTCCTGTAAACCTGGCACCCACACTGAGTAGACTCATTGAGTATCTTGGGGAGTGCTGTGAAGTTTTGTGGGGAAAGAGATTTTTTTTGGTGGATGATATATAAAAATTGTATCTATTTACTCATTGACCCACCAGTGTTTGATCACATGGTCCTAGTAGGAATATGCACTGTGGTAACTGCGTTGACATGCTCTTTTGAAAGAGTTGACTGTAAGCATTTCATAAAGCGTTTATAAAACACTGATCCAGTTTAGAGTCTAAAAGAAGACAGAATTGTGAGGACAAGTTTATTAAGAAAATAAATTTCAGGGACCTTTTTCAAAATATAAAAATCAAAATTCCTCATGAGACTGTCTTTTTTTATCATGTTAGAAAAGGACTAGGAAAAGGATAATGGTATAAAGTAGATGTGATTATGTGTGTGCGTGCTCAGTCGTGTCTGACTGCAGCCTGCCAGGCTCCTCTGTCCATGGAAATTTCCAGGCAAGAATACTGAAGTGGGTTGCCATTTCCTTCTTGAGGGGATCTTCCCAACCCAGAGAAACCTGAGTCTCTTTTGTCTCTTGCATTAGCAGATGGATTCTTTACCACTGTGCCACCTGGGAATCTTATGCACTTCCAGGGAGATGTGACTATGTGATTATGCGTATACAAAAAATGTGGGCAAAATATGCGGTGAAAAAGAAAGGATACAAAATATGTAGTATGATACTATGTGGATAGTATTTTTAAAACATTGTATGTTCTGAATACATGATCTTTATGATTTATAATTTAATTTATAGGATTTCCAATTTGTAATACAAAGCTATAGTAAACATTTTTATGCATACATTCTTATGTACTTATGTTAATACGTTTAGGTTAACTTTCCAGAAGTAGAACAGCATAGTTTGGAAAGGATGTATATTTTTCATTCTGAGAAGTAATTCATTTTGTGAAATAATCTTAATGAATGAAACATCAAAATTAAATCTATAATTTTTTACTGATGAAATGGGTGAATTGAATCAAATTAATTTTTCCAGGTCCTCGTCCAACTACAACTACAACATCAAGTCATGCAGGTTCAGTACCTCTTTATCTTACTAACATTGGTTAGAATTTAATAAATGAGTGAAAATGATATACTACACTAATTTACATTTTAAAACTATTCAAGCTGAATTTTTTGTCTCTTGTCATATATTTTGGTACTTTGTTCATTTTTCTATGTGGTTTCTGAATATTTTTTGGTCAACTTATTATTTAAGCTCTTTTAACATGAAGTAGAATTTTCTTCTAGATTTTTTCTTTGCCTTATTTTACTAGTCAGTTTTCTTTCAAGATTTTATTCTATTTCCTATAGATTGCTTTCTGCAACTTTTAATTATATAAGTGAAAGTCGCTCAGTCGTGTCCGGCTCTTTGTGATCCCATGGACTGTATAGTCCATGGAATTCTCCAGGCCAGAATACTGGAGTGGGTAGCCTATCCCTGCTCCACAGGATCTTCCCAACCCAGGGATCAAATCCAGGTTTCCTGCATTGCAGCCAGATTCTTTACAAGCTGAGCCACAAGGGAAGCCCAATTATATAAGTAGATACTAATATAAATTTATAAAATTGCAAACACTGCAAAAGCATACAGAGTAAAAGATTAGTTCTCCGCCTCTTTCTCTGATCTATTATCTAAGCTAATATCTTTAGAGTTTAGGGTGTCTTTTTAATCTGTTTTTACACATCAGCATTCTTATTTGTGTAGGTATACATATTTTAGCGTTTTTTTCTTTTTTATCCAAAAATGTCATTACGCTTTTCATGTTTTTCTGAAATTTGCACTTTTTCCACTTGAATCGGAACTGTTTAATATGTACCATATTTCACTCAACTATTATATTAGTGGCAATCTACTAGTACAGAATTTTTACATTAATAGGAAGTTGGATGCGTTGATCTTTTCCCTAATGACTGTGAGTATTGTGTCTTTCTTAAAAAAAGTGTCCGATCTTCTCCATGCTAAATTATGTGGTTTAGACACATTTAACAATGTGACTGTGGTTGTGTTAAATCACTGATTCATCTCACATTCTTTATGGCATGGGAAATGAGATTGGGATCCTCTTCATTCCATCTACCTGCATCCAATTGTAGGGAATATGCTATGCACAGGGCTGTACTATAATTGACAGGGCCTCTTTGAAAAATAAAAATGACTTTCTCATCATTCCCAGATGAAGGGCTGGGAGCAGTAAAAAGTACATCGTGGAGAGACATCTTGAAAACAAGATGTCTGAAAACAAGATGTCGAAGTACTGATGTGACTGATGGGAAACCATTAGTGACTGGAGGGAGTTGCTGAGAATGGGCGTCACTAGCCAAACAAAGTCATGAAAGGCCTGAAGGTTTGACATTGAGGACTGTGCATTGTATATCTTTATCCCCGATCTGAGATTGTAAAGAACAGGTATCTCTAGAGCACGAATAAGGAAGTAGAAGTTAACAATAAAAGGCATGCAAGGCTTAGGATCTGGGCATCAGCCCCTGGTCCCCACTTTATCTCTGAGTCTCCTTTTTCCTTATTCCTCTGCAGCACAGCTCCCTAAGGTCAGTTCGTTGTTGGGCTGGTCCCCACACCAATGAGAAGCAGCACCATTTGTTGAGTAAGTGTCTCCTTTCCAACTTGTGAAAGTGACAGTTTCTATCTCCCATTAAATTCATACGTGACCTGATCTTTCTGTTCCCTTGAATTCTGCTCATTCCTGCCCCAGCACCAAACTGATGCTTCGATTACAGCACAGTGATATGTTTCATACCTGGCAGGACACTTCCTTTTCAGATGCTCAGGCTACTCTCTGTGTTAATTTTTCTAGACCAACTTCTATTTTATTTTACTGACATTTTTAACTAGTTTAATTGTACATTTCAGTGGCATTAAGTATATTCACATTGTTGTGCAGCCATTACTACCATCTGTCTCCAAGTGCTTTCCATCACCTCAAAATGAAACATTATGTCTGTGAAACAGTAACTCTCCATTCTCCCTCCTCCACCCCTGTTAACCATTGCCTATTCTCTGGGTCTATGAATTTCACTGTTCTAGGTAGCTCACAGACTTGAAATCACTTCTGGCTTATGTCACTTAGCATAATGTTTTCAAGGTTCATCCACCCTGTAACATGTATCAGAACTTTATTACTTTTGTAACTTAATAATATTCCATTGTATAAACCACATTTCCTTAATTCATTCATTTGTTGAAAGATTCTTGGTTTGTTTCCACCTGTTGGATATTCTGAATAATGCTGCTCTGAACACTGGCATTCAAGTATCTCAGTCCCTATTTTTAATTTTGGTGGTTATGTACCTAGGAATAAAATTGCTGGGTTGTAGAGTAGTCCTGTGTTTAGTTTTTTGAGGAACAGCTGTAGAGTCTTCCACAGGAGCTGCACTATTTTAGGTTCCCTCCAGTGATGCATAAAAGTTCTGATTTCTCCACCTTTTTGCCAACACCTGTTTCTTGGGTTTTTTTGGTAAAATCCATACCAATATACGATAAGTAGTATCTCACTGTGGTTTTTCTTTGCATTTCTATAATTATTAGCGATTGGTCATCTTTTCATGTGCATATTGTTGGGCTTTGTATAT
Source organism: Antilocapra americana (assembly GCA_007570785.1). Lineage (NCBI taxonomy): Eukaryota > Metazoa > Chordata > Mammalia > Artiodactyla > Antilocapridae > Antilocapra > Antilocapra americana. The sequence continues at coordinate 4,908,697 of ML663555.1, forward strand.
TTTCTTTGGAGAAATATCCATTCAAGTCCTTTGCCCATTTTTTAAGTGAACTTTTTTCAACTTTTATAAGTTCATAATATATTTTGAAGGTTAATCCCTTATCAGGTATATGATGCAGTTTCCTCCCATTCTGTGGGCTGCTTTCACTCTGATGACAGTGTCTGTTTTTAAACAGCAGTGTTTGGTTTTGATGAAACCCAGTGTATCTGTTTGTGCTTTTGGAGTCACATCCATAAGTCACTGCCAGACCCAACATCCTGAAGCTGTCCTAGATGTTCTCTTTAAGAGTTTCATAATTTTAGCTCTTAAGTTTATGGTTCATTTTTGTTCCTTTCTTCTTTTCCTGTCTTCACTTGTGCTCTGATAACTATATTTAGTGTTATGTTGGATTCCTTACTCTTTCTAATGGGTGTATCTATGATAGAGTTTTATTTTGTGATTCTCATGAGATTTACAAATAGCCAACATACAGTTATTTTAGTTGCTAAACTCTTAATTTCGAACTAATTCTAACAACCCTGCATTTTTACTCCATCTTATCATGTTTAATGTTTGTCCCATCGTATTTTATGTATTTTTGTTTTGCTCATCTTTTAACTACTTATGGCAGATATAGATGATTTTACTGTAGTCGGGCTAGTACTGGCTGACTCGTTGGTAGAGCTGGGGAAGCAGACTGTGGGCCTCAGAGCAGGTGTCAGCCTTCTGGTCTGTAGGGCTACAGCCTGAAGGGTCCTGGTGGGCTGGTCATTTCCTGACCTGGCTGACTATAGTGCCAGGGTGTCCTGGAGCTGTTGTTGTCCCGCTGGTGGATGGGATCTGACCTTGGGGAAGCTGGCTGAGGGCCTGACAGTTCCTGGAGCCGATATCAGACTGCAGTTGGTGGAGCTGCTGCCCACGGGGTTCCAGGACCCGTGCTGGCCCGGTGGTGAGGAGAGCCAGGGACTAGGGTCTGACTGCAGCGTCCTGGGTCAGGTCCTGGACCCTGTGGAGGGCAAGGATGGGTCCTGGAGGATACAGGGTGACACTTCCCTGCTTGTGGGTGGGGTTGTGTTACCACTCCAGTAACTGCTCAGAGTACAGTGTTGAGAACACTGTGCCCACCTTCCTGGTTGGAAGGGTCATATCGCGATCTTGGTCTAATAAGGTAGAGTGAGGATTTCAAAATGATGCTTGCCAGCACCAGAGCCTTTGTGGTATGAGCTCCTAACAGTTGCTGCTGCCAGCCACTGGTCCCCAGAGTGAGTCCTCCTTGTCCTCTGCCTCTCAAAGATCAGCAAGTAGATCTAAGCCAAGATTTTTTCAAGTTGCTTTGGCCCTGGGTCTCAAGAGTGTATATGACATTTTGTTTGCACCCTTCAGAGTGGAGTCTCTATTTCCTAAAACTCCCTGGATGTCCCAAAAGTATGCCATGCTGGCCCTCAAAGCCAAACAATCTGGGGGTGGGATGGGGTGGCTTGTCTTCTTGGGGCAGGACCCCTAGGCTGGGGAATCCCACATGAAACGCAGACCCCTCCTTCCTTGGGGAGAGCTTCTGCAACTGTAATGATCGCCACAATTTGTGGGCCAGCTCCCCAGAGCTATAGGTCTTGTTTATGCTGTGTCTCTGGTCTTCTTTCCTGTCTCACACTGGTTCCTTCTTTCTGTCTTTAGCTGTAAAGATCACTGATGCTAGTTTTCAGGTCATTCTTACCCATTTGTTGTCGTTCAGTCACCAGGGGTCATGTCTGACTCTTTGCAGCCCAATGGGCAGCAGGATGCCAGGCTTCCTGGTCCTTCGCCATCTCCTGGAACTTGCTCAAATTCATCTCCATCGAGTCGGTGATGCCATCCAACCATCTCATCCTCTGTCATCTTCTTCTCCTCCTGCCCTCAGTCTTTCCCAGCATCAGGGTCTTTTCCAACGAGTCAGCTGTTCACATCAGGTGGCCAAAGTATTGGAGCTTCATCTTCAACATCAGTCCTTCCAACGAATACTCAGAGTTTGTTTCCTTTAGGATTGACCGGTCTGCTCTCGTTGCGATCTAAGGGACTCTGAAGAGTCTTACCACAATTTGAAAGCATTAGTTCAGAGGTGCTGACCTTTTGGGGGTGTCTCTGTTGGCTCGGACTGTAAAGAATCTGCCTGCTAGAGACTGACACCTTCAACTCTCACTTGGGGGACTTCTTTGTGGTCAACTCTCACATCCACACAGGACTACCGGGAGATTTGACTAGACAGGCCTTTGTTGGCAAAGTGATATCTCTGCTTTTTAATACACTGTCTAGATTTCCTCTCAAGGAGCCAGCGTTTTTAATTTCATGGCTGCAATCACTATCTGCACTGATTTTGGAGCCCAAGAAAATAAAATCTGCCACTGTTTCCACTTTTCCCATCTATTTGCTGTGAAGAGATGGGACCAGATGCCATGTTCTTAGTTTTCTGAATGTTGAGTTTTAAACTCAACATTCACACTTTTAAACTCAACTTTCACATTCACACACTTTTAAACTCCTCGTTCACCTTCATCAAGAGGCTCTTCGGTTCCTCTTCACTTTCCGCCATTAGAGGGGTATCATCTGCACCTCTGAGGTTGTTGATATTTCTCCCAGCAATCTTGGTTACAGCTTGTGAGTCATCCAGCCAGACATTTCTCATGATGTACTCTGCATCAAAATTAAATAAACAGTGTGATAAGTCTTTCCCATTCTATTGCTTTCCTCTATTTCTTTGCTTTCTTTACTTATGAAAACTTCCTTGTTTCTCCTTGCTATTCTCTGGAACTCCGCATTCATATGGGTGTATCTTTCCACTTCTCCATCGTCTTTTGCTTCTCTTCTTTTCTCAGCTATCTGTAAAGCCCCCTCAGACAATGACTTTGCCTTCTTGCATTTCTTTTGCTTCAGGATGGTTTTGGTCACCACCTCCTGTACAATGTTTGGAACTTCCTTCCATACCTCTTCAGGACTCTGTATACCAGATCCAATCTCTTTAATAAAAAATGACAGGATAATCTCTGTTCATTTCCAAGGCAAACTATTCAACATCACGGTAATCCAAGTCTATGCCCCAACTGCTAATGCTGAAGAAGCTGAACAATTCTATGAAGACCTATAAGACCTTGTAGAACCAACATCAAAAAAAAAAAAAAAAAAAAACCCAGATGTCCTTGATTGGAATGCCCAAGTGGGAAGCCAAAAGCTACCTGGAGTAAAAGGCAAGGTTAGCCTTGGAGTACAAAACGAGGCAGGGCAAAGGCTAACAGAGTTCTGTCAAGAGAACACACTGGTCAGAGCAAACACCCTTTTCCAACAACACAAGAGAGGACTCTACACGTGGACATCACCAGATGGCCAACACTGAAATCAGGCTTCCCTGGTGGCACAGCTGGTAAAGAATCTGCCTGCAATGCGGGAGACCTGGGTTTGATCCCTGCGTCAGAAGATCCCCTGAGAAGGGACTGGCAGCCCACTACAGTGTTCTTGGCTGGAGAATCCCAAGGAGAGAGGGGCCTGGTGGGCTATAGTCCATGGGGTTACAAAGAGTCAGACACGACTGAGCAACTAACGCACATCCAGTTTTCCAAGAACCATTTTTTGAAAGATTGCCCTTTCACCATTAAATTTGCTTAGTACCCTTGTGAATAGTCATTTGAAATAAGTGAAAGTTTATTTCTGGGCTCTTTGTTCTTTTTTTTTTTAAATATAGCTGTTTTACAGTATCATATTAATTTCAGGTGTACAACATAGTGATTTTTTTATTTTTAAAGATCATACTCCATTTAAAGTTATTGCAAAATAATAGCTATATTTCTCTGTTCTGTACAATATGTCCTGTTGTGTCTGGGCTCTCTATTCTGTTGTATTGGTCTGTGTGTTTTTCCCTCTATGATTATACCAGTTTGTTTTGATTATTGTAGTTTTCAGAATTATTGTAAATTCTGAAATTAGAGAAAGTCTTTTCAACTTTGCATTTCCTTATCAAGAGATTTTGTCTATTCTACTCCTTTGAGATTACATATAAATTATAGGTTTAATTTGTCTATTTATGCAAAATGTATTTTCAGTATGGTCAAAGGGTTGCATTTAATCTGTGTATTGCTTTGTATGGTATTAACATCTTAAGAATATTTTCCAATCCATGAACGCAGGATTTGCTTTCATATTTTTATGTCTTCTTTAATTTCTTTAAGCAATGCTTTGTAGTTCAGTTTGCAAGTCTTTCACCTCTCTGGTTACATTTATTCCTAAGTATTTTATTCTTTTTGATGGTGCTTTATTGGATTTTTTTTAAATTTTCTTTTTGATTCCTGTGGCTCAGCTGGCAAAGAATCCACCTGCAATGTGGGAGACCTGGGTTCAATCCCTGGGTTGGGAAGATCCTCTGGAGAAGAGAAAGGCTACCCACTCCAGTACCCTGGCCTAGAGAATTCCATAGAATCTATAATTTATGGAGTTGCAAAGAGTCGGACATGACTAAGCGACTTACACTTTCAGTTTTAGATTGTTCATTGATAGTGTATAGAAATGTAACTGATTTTTAATTTTTTTTGGTAGCTTCCAACTTTGTTGGATTAATTTTTCTAATAGATTTGTGTGTATTTGTGCATTTGTATGTATGTATAATCTTTAGAGTTTTCCACTTAAGAGATTATTTAATGTGGAACAAGATCATTTTATTTCTTCTTCCCCAGTTTGGATGCTTTTTATTGCCTTTTCTTGCCTAATTGCTCTGGTTAGGCAAGAAAAATAAATTAAAATATCATTTTCTGTTGATAGAAATGGCAAACATGGGCATCCTGTATTGTGACTTAAGGAAAAGAATCAGTCTTTTACTACTGAGTATAGGTCTTCCCAGGTGGCTCAGAGGTAAAGAATGCAGGAGACATGGGTTTAATCCCTGGGTTGGGAAGATCCTCTGGAGTAGGAAATGGCAACCCACTCCAGTATTCTTGCCTGGAAAATTTCATGGACAGAGGAACCTGGTGGGCAACAGCCTGTGGGGTCTCAAAGAGTCAAACATGACTGAGTGAGCACAAAAGCACTATTAAGTGTGTCGTTAGCTATGGGTTTTTCATAAATGATCTTTATTATGTTGAATTTCACTCTGTTGCAGATAAACTTTTAAATGATGTATAAGCCATCTTATGTCTTTTAATTTTAAGTAAAATCACATTGAATTCATAGCTAATTTTGGCATTATACTAAAGATAAATTTGCTTTCTGTACCACAAAATATTTTCCTAGGAAATGTTAATGGACAAGAAGAAGAATGCTTTGATGTTGAATATAAATTTATGATTTTATAACATTAGCTTTAAAGAGAAGCATTAATATAATTCATGTAGGGGAAAATTAAATTATCAGGGATTCAATTTAAAAACAAATCAAACCCCTTAAATGTATAGATGTTTTAAGCTTTATTATTTTCATCTTCTACTTTTTTTTTCTTATACCCATTTTTTTTTCTTTTTTCAGCATATTTCCCTCCAACTTCTGACTTAGAGCCTGAATATTTTGAGGACTTCGGTATTATTTTGGTTATAAATAACCTTGCACTGTGAAACCCTAGTGTTCTACATGAAGCTATTTCAGTGATCTGTAATTAGAGAAGAAACATCGTGTCACAGATTGGTGGTTATTGACATTTATTGTTATTTTAGTAGTGCAGATCCCATGACCAATGTAAGTAGAGTTATGTGTAGACCTGTAGATGACACAGTTTTCAAGAAGTGTCCCAATTTAGGATTTCCCATGGGATGATGTAACTTTCTTAAATGCGATGGCCACGTGTACATTAAAATATATTGCTCGCCATTTGATAGAGTTATTTTGTAATGGAGATTTATAGATACATGTTCTTTCTGTTGCTATGTTGTATACACAAGCCTTATGGACTATTAGTAGAAATAGTTTTTCTATAACAGGCAGAAGTTTCACACTTTGTCTTTTCTCACATAATTCACACAATGCATGTTTAAGAGCTTGGTGAAGTATAGTGGTGACAGTTAAATGAAATATAAATATTTCTTGATAAGAAAAAGAAGAGAAATAGCTATTATTTTTCTTTACATTAGACTAGTTTCATCAGGTTAATCTTTTTGTAAAATGCACTTGAGGCTTTTTATGCTTTTCCCCTCTAAAAACTGTGGTCAAACTGACACTGTGCCAAGTAAATCCAGTGCCATCTTCAGAAGCTAGTCTTGCTGTTGTTCAGTCGCTCAGTCATGTCTAACTCTTTGTGACCCCATGGACTGCAGCACGCTAGGCTTCCCTGTCCTTCATCATCTCCCGGAGTTTGCTTAAACTCATGTCCATTGAGTCGGTGATGCTATCCAACTGTGTCATCCTCTGTCATCCCCTTCTCTTCCTGCCTTCAATCTTTCCCAGCATCAGGATCTTTTCCAAAGAGTTGGCTCTTTTCATCAGGTGGCCAAGGTATTGGAGATTCAGCGTCATTTCTTCCAATGAATATTCAGGGTTGATTTCCTTTGGATTGACTGGTTGGATCTCCTTGCAGTCCAAGGGACTCTCAAGAGTCTTCTTCAGCACCACAGTTGAAGGCATCAAACTTAGGCATTCAGCCTTTTTTATTGTCCTGCTCTCACATCCATACATGATACTGGAAAAACCAAAGCTTTGAGTAGATGGACCTTTGTAGGCAAAGTAGCATCTTTGCTTTTTAATATGCTGTCTACATTTGTCATTGTTTTACTTTCAAAGAGCAAGCGTCTTTAACTTCACGGCTGCATTGTCCAGTGATTTTGGAGCCAAAGGAAAAAAAAGTCTGTCACTGTTTCCATTGTTTCCCCGTCTATTTGCCATGAAGTGATGGGAACGGATGCCATGATCTCCATTCTTTGAATATTGAGTTTTAAGCCAGCTTTTTTCACTCTCCTCGTTCACCTTCATCAAAAGGCTCTTTAGTTCCCCTTCGCTTTCTGCTATAAGGATGGTATCATCTGCCTATCTGAGGTTGTTTGTATTTCTCCCCACAATCTTGATTCCAGCTTGTGCTTCATCCAGCCCGGCATTTCACATGATGTACTCTGCATGTAAGTTAAATAAGCAGGGTACAAGATACAGCCTTGCCATACTGCTTCCCCAATTTTGAGCCAGTCCATTGTTTCATGTCTGGTTCTAACTATTGCTTCTTGACCTGCATACAGGTTTTGTAGGCGACAGATAAGGTGATCTGGTATTCCCATCTCTTGAAGAATTTTCCACGACTTGTTGTGATCCACACAGTCAAAGGCTTTAGAGTAGTCAATGAAGCAGAAGTAGATTTTTTTCTCCTATGCTTTTTCTGTGATCCAATGGATGTTGACATTTTGATCTCTGGTTCCTCTGCCTCTCTCTAAATCCAGCTGAAAGTTCTCAGTTCACATACTGTTGAAACTGACTTGAAGGATTTTGAGCATTACTTTGCTAGCGTTTGAAATGAGGACAACTGTGCAGTAGTTTGAGCATCCTTTGGCATTCCCCTTCTTTGGGACTGGAATGAAAACTGACCTTTTCCAGTCCTGTGGCCACTGCTGACTTTTCCAAATTTGCTCACATATTGAGTGCAGCACTTTAACAGCATCATCTTGTAGGATTTGAAATAGCTTCACTGGAATTCCATCACCTCCACTAGCTTTTTTTGTAGTGATACTTCCTAAGGCCCACTTGACTCCAGGATGTCTGGTTCTAGGTGAGTGATCACACCACTGTAGCTTTCTAGATCTTTAGCATATTTTTTGTATAGTTCTTCTGTGTATTTTTGCCACCTTTTCATATCTTCTGTTTCAGATGCTAATACTTCATAATGTTTATGGAATAAAAAGAGCAGAAACTAACATGACATTTTATGGTCTGAGTTTTAGATAATACAAATAATGGTAGTTTAGAAGCAGACATTTCTGAGAATTAACACTTGGTAGTATATTTATTATTCTCTGGATAGTTAAAAATCAATGCATGTTTACATTTCTGTGTGTAATTTTTATCCATGTGCCCTAATGTTTCATCTTCATTATTAGAGAAAATCTCCTTATAATTAGGACTGTATCTTAATTTTGGGGGACAGGGAAATAAAGAGAGGTGATGATAAGATAAAGCTATCGTTTGTGAAAATAGCAGGTAGCATATGTTTGATAGATTTATAGAACTTCATTATAGTTTATTAAACAATCACACTTTGGGGGGAAAAGTATGTAGAATTCCTAACAAAATAATAAGGAATAGACTTAAATCTGGACTATAATTGGATAAAATATTTTAAAACAATTCCCTTCTAATCTCCTGAAGTCTAATTGTTCCAGCTGCCTTACTAAATAACCTAGGATGGTCGTTGCCACACACAATGCTAAAGTGTAAGGTTCTTGTTAAGAATTTCAAAAGGACTCTATTTTGAAAGGTTCTGTGGTCCGAATGACATGGATGTACTTGCAGTCACGCTAAGACGAGACTGATCATGTTTTCATTGCTGTAATTATAGCGGATCTACACACGAAGGGGCAACGGCTGTTTGGAGACACCTGTGTGCTCAGTTACCATCCAAGTGTTTTTGTTTTTCGCAGATGCAGCAGTCGTCGCTGTGATTATTCTTTCTGTACGTGAGTATTCCAAACTTCGGTACCACTTAAATCAAGATATCCCTCTGAAAAGGTGCACGAATTTTTTAGTGATTTTTCAGTTTCTTTAGTTTTAATAGTGTGAAATTAAGTAAACCAGTTTAGGAAAACATAAGCTTTCATGTAATATACTATCTTGTATTGTGTATATTCTTTTATATTCTATATGTCCACTTACTAACAAACCCGAAATAATATATGTTGTTTCAAGATGCATAGCCATATGAGTTTACACCCCAAATATGCTGTGGGTCATTTTTGAAATTAATCAAGGACTTCTCTGACTTACTGTGAACTATGTAAGTGATTCCAGAGAATTGAATTCAGATAGTGAAGAGACAAAACAGGATAAAAATGTGTACATGCTTAAATAAAATATCATTTTCTGACCATGGAAATCTAACCAACATTTATTTCTTCTGCTAGATTTTGAATCTTGGCAGTGATTTTTCAATTACATGTCCCTTGTTTCCTGGTTTCTTGTAGTTATCGCCCTTGGAATAGTTACTGCCTGCCTGTACAAATACTCCGCAGAGCGGACAGAGAGGGTACATTAAAGCATGTTTCTTTAATTTACTGGTCCTTCTCACTCTTAACATACTTCTGTGAAGTTTTGTTTGTACTCTATTTTAAATGCCAATAAAAAAAAAGTGTGTGCCTCTGTATGCCATTTGGGTAGAATTTCTTCACTAAAAATACCTTTATCTGCCGTTAATATCAACTCAAGAAGAGCAACCATGATGGCCACTCCTGTGGAATTAGAGCTGTAAGTGCCACCGCAAGTCATGGGCTATCATGGGACCTCCCCTCCCTAGATGCACCCTCCTGCCTAGATGGGGCAAATAGCCAAAGTAAATTTAAAATGGTTAGCTGCGGAGACTTGAAAACGGTAGTCACTGAAATTGTTATAGTAAAACTTTCATTTGTCTGTATAAGTTAGGTACTTATAAGAAGCTGCATAGGTGTCGAATTCAAATACCATGTCTGATTTCTTTTCATTTAGAGTTGTTATTTATCCAGGCTAAACTGGGAGGTAAAAGCAACACTATTTGATTTCCCTCTTATGTTGTTTTAATTTACTACGTAGCAGTAAAACTGATGGGGTTAAACTAAGTTGCTGAGTGGGTTAAGATTTACAAGGCATCTGATTAGTATTGTCTATTTATATATAAATTTTAAAAAAGAAAGGGGACTTAGATTTTTTAAAAAATATATATAAATGCATATCTTCTGAGGAGAATAGGGTTTTTTAATCAAGCTTAAATTGTAATGAAATAATTTACAACTTAATGAAAGACTTAGAATAAACATGGACCATAGACTAAGATAAGGTGTTTTGAAATTCATGATTTTTAGTGATTTCCCCCTATAATGCTTTGGAAATAGCTTTCAATCAAACTAATAATTTTAAGGCTTTTTGCAACTCATAGTTTACTTGTGGTTTTAGTATACACATTTTTATATTAATGAGTGAGCTTGGACTATGTAGTAAAAGTAACTTCTTCACTCATTTAGAACTCAAATTTTAAAAACATTGTTTGATAATCTCTTTAAAATGCCCAGAATGCCTTGATTTGAACCTTAAATCTTATGTTAGCAGAATGCATGATAGGCATATTTGATTTCTCTATCAGCAGTACTTTTTAATTATGTATACACAGAAGTCTAAGAGAAAATCAAATTGATGATATATTTTTAAAGGTCTAAAAGACTTGTGTAGAAATAACCTCTAAAGAAACAAAGAAAAATAGCTTTCTGCTCCTCACTCCTTCATTGTTTAAAACATCACTGCAGCAAAATGCTTAAAAGTTCTCAAACAAACACTAACCAATGTCTCTCACTGTAATGAGCTTTTTAAAGCCAAACAATTATCTGAGCATCCTACCACCAATATCAGTAGCGTTAGAGTTCTGAGAACCCATTTCTAATGAGTTCCCCGGTGATGCTGCTGCTGGGTCTGGAGGACACTGAGAGAAAGCAAGGTGTAGACTGTTACTAATGTGCCCGTGCTCTTTCAGTTCAGTTCAATCACTCAGTCGTGTCCAATTCTTTGCGACCCCATGAACTGTAGCACACCAGGTCTCCCTGTCCATCACCAACTCCCAGAGTCTACCCAAACCCATGGCTATTGAGTCGGTGATGCCATCCAGCCATCATCTCATCCTCTGTCGTCCCCTTCTCCTCCTGCCCCCAGTCCTTCCCAGCATCAGGGTCTTTTCCAATGAGTCAACTCTTCACATGAGGTGGCCAAAGCATTGGAGTTTCAGCTTCAACATTAGTCCTTCCAATGAACACCCAGGACATATCTCCTTAAGGATGGACTTGTTGGATCTCCTTGAAGTCCAAGGGACTCTCAAGAGTCTTCTCCAACACCACAGTTCAAAAGCATCAATTCTTCGGCATTCAGCTTTCTTCACCATCCAACTCTCACATCCATACATGACTACTAGATAAACCATAGCCTTGACTAGATGGACCTTTGTTGACAAAGTAATGTCTCTGCTTTTTAATATGCTATCTAGGTTGGTCATAACTTTCCTTCCAAGGAGTAAGCATCTTTTAATTTCATGGCTGCAGTCACCATGTGCAGTGATTTTGGAGCCCAGAAAAATAAAGTCAGCCACTGTTTCCCCTGTTTCCCCATCTATTTGCCATGAAGTGATGGGACCAGATGCCATCATCTTTTTCTGAATGTTGAGCTTTAAGCCAGCTTTTTCACTCTCCTCTTTCACTTTCATCAAGAGACTTTTTAGTTCCTCTTCACTTTCTGCCGTAAGAGTGGTGTAGTCTGCATATCTGAGATTATTGATATTTCTCTCAGCAATCTTGATTCCAGTTTGTGCTTCTTCCAGCCTATGCTCTTTAGCTTTGAAAAAACATCTTCAAGCTTATTGGAAAATGTTTCAGTGGTTCGAGATAATTGGGTTTTTTTGTTTTTTTTTAAGACTACTCAGGGCTTCCCTGGTGACTCAGATAGTAAAGAATCTGCCTACAATGCAGGAGGCCCAGGTTCGACCGCTGGTTTGGGAAGATCCCCTTGAGAAGGCAATGGCTACCCACTCCAGTATTCTTTCCTGGAGAATTCCATGGACAGAGGAGCCTGGTGGGCTACAGTCCATGGGGTCCCAAAGAGTTGGACACAACTAAGTGACTAACCCACACATAAACACACACACACATCTTATGTTTAAGTCTTTGTAATTAACTCTTTGTTCAATTAACTAACTCTTGCTGCCTTTAGTATCCTCTCTTTATCTTTAATTTTCCCATTTTAATTGTAACATGGCTTGTTGTAGAATTGTTGGGATTCATCTTGCTTGGGACACTCTGTGCTTTGTATACCAGGATATGCTTCTTTCAATAGGTATGGGAAGTCCATAATTTCTTCAAATATATTTTCAATCCCCTTATCTTTTTTCCTCTTCTGCAATCCCTATTGTGCATAAATTGGCAACTTTATATTATCCCATAGGTCTTTTATATTGCTTTCATTTTTTCACTTGACTTTGTCTGCTCTTCTGATTGGGTGATTTTCATTTTTCTTTTAGATCACTTATTCATTCTTCTGCATTATTAAATCTGCTTTTTACTGGCTTTAGGTCAGTTTTTGTCTCAGCAAATGAGTTTTCTAATTTTTGTGGGCTCCTCTTGTCTGTCTGGGCTCCGTCTGTCTCATTGTCAGTTATTTCTGATCAGTTCTTTTGCTCTTAATTGGGGGCAGTTCCTCTGCTTCCTCATTTTGCTTAAATTCTCTTAGTCTATGAATTTGGCAGAAACAATTATCTACTGTGGTCCTGGAGGACTATTTTTACATGGGCGGATCCTTGTCTAGCCTGCATGGGTTTAATGTTTTTGGTGGAAAGGCTGTTTTTGTTATGGATGACTGCCACCGTTTTGCTTAGTGTGTGCTGGCCATTATCCTCTAGAAAGAGTGTATGACTGGTATAGTGGTGGCCAGAGCCTCTGCTAGATATTGAGCAGGACCTTGTCCTTGGTCGGTGTTGTTACAACTAGAAAGAGGGCAGGGTCCACTCCTTAGTTGCTGGACCAGAAGGCCCCAGATATGTTTCTGAGCTGAAGTGTGAAACAGGTGGGACTGGGAGCCCACTGGGAGGTGAGCCACCCAGTACTCCTCCACTGGTTCTGCCCACAGGGGTGTACACTCTGTGATGTCACCCGTCACCTGTTGTGCAGGCTCACCAAGCACACTGTCGTTGGCACCGCCCTCAGCCCCACATCAATCATGGGTATACCAGCAGTAGGTCTTGTTGTTCCTTGGGCATGTTTTTCACAAGACCATGGGTGCAGCTCGCTAAGTGTCTATGCCCTGAAATCAAGTATGAGTGCCACTTCTGTGCAAATGGATGCACATTGGGAGCTGTGGAAGCATCCCAGACCCTGGCCTGGCCGAGAGTCCATGTGCATGCACCCAGGGGATGCTAAGGCTAGACCTTTCACAGCTGTGAGAGCACCCACTGTCCACTCGGAGGTTCCGCAGGTGCTCAGATGACATACATACAGTGGAGTATTATTCACAGGTCTCTGTCACACTGTGGTAATTCTTACAATAATTCAAGCTTTTAAACTTCTGGTGATATGTGTTCCGTTATCTTGGATGTCACTGCTACAACTCACTGATGGCACAGGTGAGGTTTAACATGTTTAGCAATAAGGTAAGTTTTAATTTAGCTTTGTACATTGTTATTTAGACACACTGCTCCTGCACTCTTAATAGACCATGGGATAGTATAAACAGAACTTCTATATCCACTAGAAAAAACAAACAATTTATTGTGATAAATCTCTTTAATGAGTTTCTCTAGAATCAATCCCATGGATGTCTCCGAGGTATGCCTGTATATCAAATATGTCTCAGTGAAAACAGAAGGGAAAAAAGCAATCTACAAAAGTTATTTTCTGGTTTCTTTCACTCTCATGAACGCAACTATGTCACAATGCTAACATTTTACTGTGGGCTCAAATGTGGTCACCATCCTTCACATTTCCCTGAAACAAGTAGGAATTTGGAATTGAACACCTTGCTTCTTTTCACTTCAATAACACTTGTATTTATAGGCAAGTCAAGACAGTCCCCAGTAGTATCTAGGTGAGAAAATGTGGTTTTTAAATAAAATCTCCAAACTTAGAGAAATACACTTCAAAATGAAATTAATTAAATTTCATTTGTAAAGAACTTTCTTTTTTAATGATTTTTAACTTTAAAACTGATTTAAATGATTTTTAAATCATTTCTATTCAAAGATTAAAGCCAACTGTTAATATTCATTGTTCAATCACTGGAAAATCTTTTTTATATATTGTTTATTTAAAAAGCATTTACAAATATGTGGGCACTACTTCAGACCTTAGATAGTAAAAACACTGAATATTGGGAATTTGAACAAATTCGACTTTCTTAACTAAGACTATTACCAGAAAACACTCTTACAGTTAATAGGTTGAAATATTGATTTAAAAAATTTGTAACCTCATGGTGATTTAGAGACGCTATGAAGTTTATGTCTGGCATTTGTTCTTCACCCCTTTTAAGAACAAAGAGGTTGTCTAAGAAATCAAGAATAATTCAAAATCAGGCTTCTGTATGATGTGAGGCTCCTTACCTCATCTATAAAGGGCAGAGTAAAAATGAAGCCCTGTATTTCAGAAAAGCAAACTCGACTCTGTGGATTAGCTGTAGGACACGCAGAGGGAAGGAGAGAGGAAACAGCTCAGGTGGCTCTGGGCACTTGGTGGGACAGAGCCCAGCCCTCTTCTCCGTCCTCACACCAGTGGCCACAGAGGAGGGACTCAGAGTACAGGTTTCTGTAAACAGAGGGCGGTAACTTCCAAAACAGGAATACCAGCTCCGGACAAAGTGAACCCTATGGGCTTGATGTTATCTTAAAAAAGAATTCTACTCTAAGAGAATCAGAATCCACTCTAAAGTCCAGCTCCAGGTGGTTTTCTCTCCCCACTTAGATAAAGATATGTCTTACTTTACACATGTCATCAGAATACTTAGGTAAAGATATGTCTTACTTTACACATGTCATCAGAATGTAAGCAGTTTTGTAGGGAATAAGTTCATCAGATAACCTCAGATTGTATCAGAACCTGAGTCTTTGTGGGTTCTTCACCTCATCTATAAAGGGCAGAGTAAAAATGAAGCCCTGTATTTCAGAGAAGCAAACTCAACTCTGTGGATTAGCTGTAGGTCATGCAGGGGGAAGGAGAGAGGAAACAGCTCAGGTGGCTCTGGACACTCGGTGGGACCGAGCCCAGCCCTCTTCTCCATCCTCACACCAGCGGCCACAGAGGAGAGACTCTGCTCTAACTCAGATTTGTACAGGTTTTGTTTTACACCTTAAAAAAATGTTTTTTTTCTTTTTTTAAATTTTTTGACCATACCTTGACCTGCAGAGCTATCCAAACAGATCAGACCTATGCCCCCTGCAGTAGAAGCATGGAAACCCAACCGCTGGACCACCAGGAAGATCCTCACACTTCATAGTTAGTAGCACAAACTGGGCCAAAGAAACATGGCCTTGAAAAGGATGAGGGAGGAATCAACAGTGCACCAGTGTAAATATTATTTTTACTCCCAAAGGACATGTTTATAAGGCTATGTGATGGTTCTTCCCTTAGTAATCCCTAGTGAGGCACTTCAGGAATATAAGCCTGAACAGAATAAATTCAGGAATTCTTAAAAAATTATGCAGTTGAAGTTTGGCTGCATCTATTTTCACATGCTTTTCAAGAATGTAGCACTTGCTTAGAAGGGGGTAGCTCTAAGTACTTATACTTTAAAAGCCCTCATGAGGTATTTTTTCGACCAAAGATTTTTATGCTTACCAAAATAAATTGACTTTCATAGAAGTTTCCACTTCAAATTTAGTTTTTCCAGTTTTATGTATTTATAAGTGATTGAAATATATGTGCAAATATATTTTGTCTAGAAAATAATTTGTCAATTACTTAAATATACGGGGAAACCATTTTTCTCTAGAAATGTCTGTTTGAATGAGAGGGAAAGGTGTATTTAAATTTAAACTTAAAATTGCAAGAGTGAATCCCCAGTGGAATGAGAAGTCTCATGTCTGTATTGTTTGGTTTTTAAGAATTGATTGGATCTTTAAAACTATTAAAAAATTAAATGTCATTTTGGAGAAATTTCATTTGTGGTAATGCGTTTATTTCCATTGTGTTTTATCTCAAATGAGAGTATGCTTCTAGTCAGGCCCACCTTCTGGAAGCATTCCCCTCCCACAATCACCCCTTCTAACCCTCCAGTTTCAGAGCCTGAAATCTGCCCAGGCTTCTCCCCGCCCAGCCTGTCTCATGCCTTCCGTGCTCATGGTGTCCAGCCCTACCTTGTTATCCACAGCAAGAATACTGGAGTGAGCTGTCATGCCCTCCTTCAGGGGATCTTCTCGACCCAGGGATCGAACCCAGGTCTCTTGCATCTCCCGTGTTGGCAGGCAGGCTCTTTATCACTACTGCTGCCTGGGAAGCCCTAAAGACCAGAGTCAGTACTTATATTTATGATAAAATTGTTAAAGAAGTCAGAAAATGACTAAGACTCAAATTAAGATATTGATGTCTGGCTAATCAAAGGAAGCCATCTGTAGTTTAAGGTAAAAAAAAGAAAAAGAAGAAGAAGAAGCAATCTTTCTAACACCAACACTAGGGGGAAATTAGGTTGGCTATAAAGAAAGAAAACATTTTGTCAAATTTTACTTTCCTATAACCGGAGACTGCTTTATCTTTTTTAATTGTCTTAAAATATACAGGGATAGCTTTTAATGTGATCATAAAAGTCTTCTGTAAGAATGCTGAAGAGACCTGAGGTAGGTAGGAAGTTGAATTTTGACTGATACAGTACATTGTAGGATTTAAGAAAATAGGCAACTCTGGTGCTGCATTCTAAGAGTTGTAATGCCTGACAACATTTTATCCCCAAATCAACTTTTATGCCTATTTTTAAACACTTGCATATTTGTATTAAAGAGCAACATGTAACATAGTCTACAGACTTCCAGGAGTGAATCAAACTTGATAGTTACAGAAAGATGTGGAGGTTCTTTTGCTTTTTTTCCTAAGCTGCATTGCTTTCATCATTTCCAGGCTCTTCTAGAAAATATCACCCTGGAATGGAGTGGGTAGACTTTATGGACTCATAGCACTGCTGCTTTCCTGTGGACTATGAGGGCATTTGACAAGCCCCTCGCTTGGTTGAGTTGGATGACTCACCAACTCAATGGACTGGAGTTTAGCCAAGCTCTGGGAGTTGGTGATGGACAGGGAGGCTGGCGTGCTGCAGTCCATGGGGTCAAAAAGAGTAGGACATGACTGAGCGACTGAACTGAACTTGCTTAGTTGTTCAAACTTTGCATTATTCAGAGGTTTCAGTCATTGCTGTGGTACCTAGAAGCCATTTTCAATTTTATTTTAATTAACTACCTCTTTGCTACTTACCTCTAAGAAATTAACTTCTTAAAAGAGACAAACTTCTTTCCTTTTTGGCTTACATATGAGTGAAATAGGATATAGGGGTCTGTGGTCAATAAACTATTTTCTTTTTCTCTGGTGTACATACCAGCAGAAGGTGACCAAATCCCTTTAAGAATGGATCACACTGAGAAAGTTACTCACCCTAATTTGTTATTTGGTAGCCTGAGAAAACTTGTATGGGGTGATAAACATGGTAAAACTTAGGTAAGAAGGACCATGCCTGGCAAAGAATGTTCTATGTATATGGAAAGCATGGTCACAGAAAAACAAATTCAAGGTGGTCTCCGAAGGAAACATTCTGCTTAGCAATTTTTGTTTTTAGCAGAAATCACTTTGGAGTGCCAATTTTAGGTAATGAGCCCAACTAGCAGATGAATAAAGAAAATAATCCTCCATGAGTGGCCCTTCAGTTAGAAGTAACAAGTTTCTCATGTATTTTGCTTCTCATGACAGAGCCATGAGCACTGTTTAAAATTAAGCATTCATGGCAACTACTTTTATGGAAAAGATGTCCCAGTTCAGTTCAGTTCAGTCGCGACTGGTTGTGACCCCATGAACCACAGCACACCAGGCCTCCCTGTCCATCACCAACTCCCAGAGTTTACCCAAACCCATGTCCATTGAGTCGGTGATGCCATCCGACCATCTCATCCTCTGTCTTCCCCTTCTCCTCCTGCCCCCAATCCTTCCTAGTGTTAAGTCCAAACTCCGGGTCCCAAGCCCCCGAAGAGACCAAGTCCACACAGCAATGCAAAAGCATAAAGGGGTTTATTGCTAGCCGGCTAGGGCGCAAGTCTCATCCACACAGTGGAATCCGACAAGAGCCCCACGCTCCAGATCACAGTTGCCTTTATACAGGCAGTTCTTTGTTACAGCATTGGTATAGCTGGCAGTCAATGTTTGGTCAGTTTAAACTGCCCATCTGCCCTAGATGGTCCATCTCTTGGCGCGTGCGGGACTTTCCTGGCTTGTGGGGGGAGGTATGAGGTGAGGGTGGGGGAGGTCGCTGGAACTAGGGCAGGCTGTATATCACAGCAGCCTGTCACGGAGTAAGGTACGGGGAGGTGTGAGGATGGGGGAGGTCTTTGCAGCTAGGGCCTGCTGTATCTCCCAGCAGCCTGTCACAGAAGCTGTTTTGTTTACACACCACATTCCCCCCCTGTCTCTAGTCCCAAAAGAGGCCCAATCATGGGCCTTTAATGAGCTTTATGTCATTGTTCGGCCAAGACAGATGTTAGCGAGGATTCTGGGAAGTGGACCGACACGCAGTGTCTCTTTTAGACTTTGTCCAAATTTTTCCGGTCAGTGGTGGCTCATCAGTTCTGTATTTCTTATCAGGATCTCCTGTCATAAAACAACTCATGCAAATGGTTACCATGATGTCTGGCCAGGATGGGTGGTTTTAATCAGTGTTTGTTTGTTTGTTTGTTTGTTTTTCCACTAGCTTTCAGCAGACATTGTTTTGAAAATGGTAGCATCCAAGCCTTGCCTCAGAAAACTCAAGTGTTCAGCAATACAACGTCCAATCTGAAATTACACCCATAGTATCACCCATTTATTTTTCAGGATGTCTGAACCATAGCTACTCTATTTGACTTTTAATTGTAAAATTTTTCATAATGGCCAAAGCAGATGTCACCATTAATGATGTCCGTGTTTTTCTAGATATGAGAAGATGCAAGAATTGGAACTCATAAAATCTTTTCCTGAAAAGATCTAACTATCTGAAGGCCTGTTCTGCCAATTTTTTCCAGAGCACAGAGTGCCTCATTCCTGATTTTCACCCTGAACTCTCAGGGGCGTTGAAAGTCAGCAGTTGCAGTGGCCATGATTTAATCGTTGTAGATGTAGATGACAAGTGTCAGTCTTTCGTTGGCAGAGCCCCTTTTTGCTCAAAAACTTGACCATGATTTTGAGGGGGCATTTCATGACCATTTTATCTCATGGTGCTGAGAATGCCCATTCTCAGGTTTGGCAAAGATTCCGTTGACAGGCCACTCAATGTGCTGTCACTGGACTAGGCCATAAGACAATATCCAAAATTCTCTGGACCACCTGTCTTACTAGCCTCTTGGTCCAGGAAAATATTTCCTTTGTTGCTTTTTCTCATATCTATAGTTATACTGTTACCATCATCTATCTCATAAGGGACTATATATTACTTTATTAGAAGCCTCAGACACACACTTGGCAGTGCAAGAAAGGGCAATCTTGCAAAACAGGTGAAATACAAACAACATAGCCAGCAGTACCAGCAAAGTCACAAATAAGACTTAGGTCACGAGCTTCCGTTAAATGCAGCCCAGTATACATTAGGTCTTCCGACCCACTCTGCAAAATCTTTATCTTCTAGGGAAACTGTATATATTGGCACCACTGTCTATAAGGCACACAGTCCAGCCCTCTAGTGCTACTAGACTAATCATCTTTAGTATGATTTAATTATTTTAACACAGAGGAGGCTTTAAACCCAAATTACCATAACCTGGTGTTATCTATACAAATCTATCCCATAATTGTGGGAGATTTTTCTTCCTTTGCTGAAACTTTTCTTGTTCCAACCAAGCTTGAGCAATAGGAAAAAGCTCAAATTTATGGCCAGAGTCAGAGCAGGCATTATCAATTGGCCTGGAGAGGGGATCCCATCTAGTAATATCACAGTGGCCTGAATATGACTATAATATTTTTTTAAGTAAATTTTCTCGGGGCCAACCAGTCAGACTCTTGTAGCAGAGAAACCTACTAAGGTAACCCAGAACTAGACACAGGCAATTGGCCACAGACCCAACAATTGGATTGATTTCTAAAACTAGCCTATGATCAGATCTATGACAGAAAAGCATTTGATTTATATGCAAGGGTCTAAGAAGTCAAGAAAACATTATAAAGGATCATACAAATCAGGTCCAGCATCTTAGGCAAGCTGTCTGTCTCTGATGTCATCATCTTCTCATCCTGGTGTAGTGTAGTTTCTCCTGATAAAAGTCTTTTTATCCAGGTTGGAGACAGTCCCTTAAATTATGTCTTTTTCAAGTCCTGGTTGCAGATCATGAGGCATCTGAACTTCATCCAAAGATAGATTACTGGGATAAGCTTCAGAAACAAACCTAGGGTGTTTTTTTAAGAATTTAATCAAATTTCACATTAATATCACATAACAGCAAAGAACTTTCCAAGAACTGAGTCCCACTACCTCCATTGGTAGACCTCCATTAACAAAATGGGATTTAACATTTATTGAAATATCATTTTGTCTCTAAAATTATCTTCACTTTCATAAAATATAACCAGATCAAGGCTAGTTTGTTTGTAAAACAGGTCTGTTCTCACTAACCTTGGTCTGATGATTCATATACTCACAATTGATCACAAACTTCTTATTTTGTTGAAACATCCACAGAGTCTCAGACTGAACCCCTAAAATAAAACAAGGCTGGGAAACTCACACCAAAGGCCCATCACAGACTTTGCCCAACACATCTGGGTGAATTCTTCCCTTAAAGGTCTCAAAATTCCTGGGATTTTTGTGCCTGTTAGTGAGATAACCTTAGCTCATTTGATAAGCTTACTGGAAACCTAAGAATTTCAAATTTCTGAAGAAGTTAGATAGAGAGAAAATATAATTGCATTCTTTATAACATATAATTTTACCAAATTATTTTTTTATAATTAGTTTGAGAGGAAGGTTTTTCCTACTCCCGGAAAACACAAGATTTTAACCTGTAATTTTTTAGCTAGAAACCATAAAAGTTCATTCAGCCCTTTTGTTAACTTTTGTGAAGTCATCCCATTTTTCATTAGAGTACCAGGACATATCAGAATGTTAAGAACTCCATATAATTTCTAGAATATCTGTATTAGTAATTTTATCATATATTATAACATGAGTAGATTTATTACTCATTTGATAATATTTTTAATGTAATTAAACCCACCAAATAAACACAATTAGTTTAATATCTCTCTTTGGGATGTTTCAGGAGCCCTCTGAAGCACCCCAAAGTTAGCCAGAGGTCAAAGAAACCTCAAAAGAATTCAATTTAGGAAGTAATTTCAATAAATATCAAAAGGGTTTATAACAGTCAGATAGGATCATATAAGTCACCGTGAAACAACAGTTACTCACTAAGCCAAAATTAACAAAAGATTTCAAAGGTAAACATAGAACAGATCACTTCACAGATAAAGAAACTTAAAATCTGTTATCAAAGGTAGTTCAACATCTCAAGAAAACTCATATTTATGCACAAAACTCTTCCCTTGGGGTCCACTTTTCATAAAACATTTGTGTCACTTTTTGGACCCATTCCTTTGTTTTCCCATCCTGAAACAGCCACATGTAAGTCAGACCTACTTCCTTTTCCCTTCATAAAATGTAATTTCACTCCATATACTTTCTTTACTGAAAACAGGCATCTTACTTTCTTTTAGCAACCAAGAACTAACTTTTATGTTAGCATTTTATAGATTGGCAAGCATAAATACCAGTGATAATTTCTAAAACCCTTGCTTTTTTAGAACATTTTAGGATGGCACCAAACATTATTCACTTACAGTCCTAAATCTCTTTAGTTTCTCTGTAAAAGGAAATGACCTTAACTACTTAATAGACTTCCAACACTTAGCACACTTAGCATAACCCTTAAAAATTCAAGTTATGTCAATCTAGAGAGACTATTTTAGACAGATATTCTTAAAGAATAATCATATAAAAGCTCATATCTCATTTACATTTTTAGAAGTTTTTTCTCTCTCTCTTTTTTTAACTCGAGGTAATTACAGATATAATAATTAACTTATATTAAACCTAGGTACAATGAAAATGTTTTACCTGATGTTAATTTTTTTAAGACATGTCTATATTAGATAGATCAACAAACATCAATATCAGGTATCTGATACTGAATATTTCCCAATTCACACGAACCTGGAATTTATTGTTTAATTTAGAATTATCTGACTTGTAAGTGCTTACCTTTCTTCAAGCCAATTAAGCAGAGCTCATCCACAAATCAACCCCAAAAATCATTATGCAGAGACAAAGACATACCAAAACACATTTAGACAGACACAATGCAAGATCTAGCTTCACCTTCTGAGTTTTGAGGTCAATAAAGTCTCTTTGTTTCTTACTGGTCGGGGCACTCTGGCCAGCTGTCTGCATCAGGAGGAGACCAGGGACAAAAGGGTCCCAGTTGCGGCCGCTGGGTCCAGTCCATTGGCAGGCAAGCCAGCCCCTGAGTAACCCGAGTGGTCAAGATGTAAGTCTCAGCGAAGAAGAGGGGGACCCCTTCCAGGGCCCGAAGCTGGGTTTTTGTCTAACACTTGGAAATGAATTGTCCAAGGAGACACATGTGCTGACAAAGCAAGAGAATCCATTGGGAGGGGCACCCAGGAGAACTGCTCAGCTGCGTGGCTCACAGTACAGCCACACAGACAGACAGAGAGACAGAACAAACAGTCCTCTGGGAGTCTGGAGGCAAAATTGGAACAAAAACCAGGTACACAAGACGCTGACAATGCCGGCTCACATAAAGACACAGCAGACAGACGAACACCAGACGTCGGCCGAAAACACACCAGAGGGGCTCTCTCCAGCCTCTCTGTCCCTTTCCCTCCCTAGAGTTATCTTACCGAAAGGCATCCACTGCCCACCAGATTCGAAATCTGGAGAGCAGTTCTCCTTCCTGCAGAGCCACTTTTTACCCTCCTGCGCGCTTACAAAGCCAGCTGCCTTCCAGCAACGGATGCTGGGCCTCGGTCTTATGCTGGCTAGAGCGACCCCATCGCCCTGGACTGGTCCTTCCTACCTTCCTGCGCGCTTCCAAAACCAGCTGCCTTCCAGCAACGGATGCTGGGCCTCGGTCTTATGCTGGCTAGAGCGACCCAGTCGCCCCGGACCTGACCTGACACCAGTGTTTAACTGCTTACCCCTTCTGCCAGTAGGATGTTATTCTCCTCAGTTGATGGGATCCCGGACCAGCCCCCAAATGTTAAGTCCAAACTCCGGGTCCCAAGCCCCTGAAGAGACCAAGTCCACACAGCAATGCAAAAGCATAAAGGGGTTTATTGCTAGCCGGGCTAGGGCGCAAGTCTCATCCACACAGTGGAATCCGACAAGAGCCCCACGCTCCAGATCACAGTTGCTTTTATACAGGCAGTTCTTTGTTACAGCATTGGTATAGCTGGCAGTCAATGTTTGGTCAGTTTAAACTGCGCATCTGCCCTAGATGGTCTATCTCTTGGCGCGTGCGGGACTTTCCTGGCTTGTGGGGGGAGGTATGAGGTGAGGGTGGGGGAGGTCGCTGGAACTAGGGCAGGCTGTATATCACAGCAGCCTGTCACGGAGTAAGGTACGGGGAGGTGTGAGGATGGGGGAGGTCTCTGCAGCTAGGGCCTGCTGTATCTCCCAGCAGCCTGTCACGGAAGCTGTTTTGTTTACACACCACACTAGCATCAGGGTCTTTTCCAATGAGTCAACTCTTCCCATGAGGTGGCCAAAGCATTGGAGTTTCAGCTTCAACATCAGTCCTTCCAATAAACACCCAGGACTGATCTCCTTTAGGATGGACTTGTTGGATCTCCTTGAAGTCCAAGGGACTCTCAAGAGTCTTCTCCAACACCACAGTTCAAAAGCATCAGTTCTTTGGCGCTCAGCCTTTTTCACTGTCCAACTCTCACAACCATACATGACTACTGAAAAAACCATAGCCTTGACTAGATGGACCTTTGTTGACAAAGTAATGTCTCTGCTTTTCAATATGCTATCTAGGTTGGTCATAACTTCCCTTCCAGAGTAACCGTCTTTTAATTTCATGGCTGCAATCACAATATGCAGTGATTTTGGAGCCCAGAAAAATAAAGTCTGACACCGTTTCCACTGTTTTCTTCATCTATTTCCCATGAAGTGGTGGGACCAGATGCCATGATCTTAGTTTTCTGAATGTTGAGCTTTAAGTCAACTTTTTCACTCTCCTCTTTCACTCTCATCAAGAAGCTTTTTAGCTCCTCTTCACCTTCTGTCATAAAAGTGGTGTCATCTGCATATCTGAGGTTATTGATATTTCTCCTGGCAATCTTGATTCCACTTTGTGCTTCTTCCAGCCCAGAGTTTCTCATGATGTACTCTGCCTACAAGTTAAATAAGCAGGGTGACAATATACAGCCTTGACGTACTCCTTTTCCTATTTGGAACCGGTCTGTTGTTATAGAGCTTCTCCATCTTTGGCTGCAAATAATATAATCAATCTAATCAAACAGTCTAATCAAACAAACAATCAAAGAATGTAATCAGTTTCAGTATTGACCCTCTGGTGATGTCTGTGTGTAGAGCTGTCTCTTGTGTTGTTGGAAGAGGGTGTTTGCCATGACCAGTGTGTTTTCTTGACAAAACTCTACTGGACTTTGCCCTGCTTCATTTTGTATCCCAAGGCCAACTTGCCTGTTACTCCAAGTATCTCTTGACTTCCTACATCTGCATTTCAATCCCCTATGATGAAAAGGGCATTTATTTTTTTCAGTGTTGGTTCTAAAAGGTCTTGTAGGTCTTCACAGAGCTGTTCAATTCAGCTCCTTTGGCATTAGCAGTTGGAGCACAGACTTGGATTACTGTGATGCTGAATTGCCTTGGAAATGAGTAGAGATCATTCTGTCATTCTTGAGACTGCACTCAGGTATTGCATTTCAGACTCTTTTGCTGACTATGAGGGCCATTCCATTTCTTCTAAGGGATCCTTGCCCACATAGTAGATAGAATGGTCATCTAAATTAAATTTGCCCCTTCCCATCCATTTTTGTTTACTACTTCTTAAAATGTCAGTGTTCACTCTTGTCATCTCCTGCTTGACCAAAATAGTTATCAGAGTTAGTTGGCAATATCAGTTGGTCAGTACTGAAAAGGGAAATATTCATAAATTAGTTACTTCCTTTATCTGAGTAACTGCCAAGTGAATATAGTGGGGAAGAGTACCATCCACAATAGCATCTATAAACAAATTAGAACATTTAAACACTTTGAGGGAGGACAGAAAAAAAATGCTTGAAAAAATAAATAATGAAATTTTTATTTAAAATAGGATTTAATATTGCATAGATATTAATTATTTCTGAATTTTTATTTAAAAATGATTTAATATTGTAAAGATGTTAATTATCTCTGAATTAGAAGGCAAATTTAAAGTAATTTCAATCAGTTTCAATGACATTCTTTTTTTAATTTGATGAAATTATTACAAATGTCATGAGACTGATCAACAAAATTTATTGAAATAGTAAAAGAAGGGTGTTCAGCTCCAGAACAAAATAAAAGTGATATTAAAAATATTTAAAAGAATAAAATAATTGATATGGTGCAAGGATAAAGACATAAATCCATAAACTAAACACAGAGCCCTTGAAATAGCACAAGTTTTTAATTAACATGGTATTTAAAGACATGGAAAACTGGAAGTATTAATAAGGCAACTATCTGAAAATATAAGTTAGATTCCTGTCTCATGTCATTCACCAGAGCAAAGTTCATATGGATTAAATATTGAATGTTAAAAATAAAATCATAACAGAACTACAAGAAAATATAGGCAAATATCTTTCTGATATGAGAGATCTAGTATATTAAGG
Source organism: Antilocapra americana (assembly GCA_007570785.1). Lineage (NCBI taxonomy): Eukaryota > Metazoa > Chordata > Mammalia > Artiodactyla > Antilocapridae > Antilocapra > Antilocapra americana. Next base: position 4,934,421 of record ML663555.1, read on the forward strand.
GAAAAATCTACTACAGACAAGATTAAAAAATGAATATAAAATAAAACTTTGTATATACAAAAATAATTTAAGTTTATAGACAAATGGGAAAATTTTAAAAATCCAAGTATAAAAATGGTAACAAATTAAGAACAAATAATTTACAAAAGGAAAGTTGAAGTAGTAAAAAAAGTATGGAAAACATTTAGCTTCACTTGTAACATGAGAAATAATGCACTTTAGAAATGGAATATCTTATTTGCCTAAGAGATTGGGAAACTGACAAAACCTAGTAGTAATAAGGGAGAAGGAAACGACAACCCACTCCAGTATTTTTGCCTGGAGAATCCCAGGGACAGAGGAGCCTGGTGGGCTGCTGTCCATAGGGTTGCACAGAGTTGGACACGATTGAAGCAACTTAGCAGCAGCAGCAGCAGTAGTAACAAAGGCTCAGAAAAAGAGGCACTGCTTCAACTTACTAGTAATTGTGTTCAAAACTTTGTGGAGGGTAGTTTGGAAATAGGTACCTAAAATCTTAAAACTAGGCATAGCCTTTCACTCAAATCTACAACTCTTCTCTCTTCAGTTCAGTTCAGTCGCTCAGTCATGTCCGACTCTTTGCGACCCCATGGACTGCAGCAAGCCAGGCCTCCCTGTCCATCACCAACTCCTGGAGTTTACTCAAACCCATGGCCATTGAGTTGGTAATGCCATCCAACCATCTCATCCTCTGTCGTCCCCTTCTCCTCCAGCCCTCAATCTTTCCAGGCATCAGGGTCTTTTCCAATGAGTCAGTTCTTCACATCAGGTGGCCAAAGTATTGGAGTTTCAGCTTCAACATCAGTCCTTCCAATGAACACCCAGGACTGATCTCCTTTAGGATGGACTTGTTGGATCTCCTTGCAGCCCAAGGGACTCTCAAGAGTCTTCTCCAACACCACAGTTCAAAAGCATCAGTTCTTCTGCACTCAGCTTTCTTCATAGTCCAAATTTCACATCCATACATGACCACTGGAGAAACCATAGCCTTGACTAGATGGACCTTTGTTGACAAAGTAATGTCTCTGCTTTTTAATATGCTGTTTAGGTTGGTCATAACTTTCCTTCCAAGGAGTAGGCGTCTTTTAATTTCATGGCTGCAATCACCATGTGCAGTGATTTTGGAGCCCAGAAAAATAAAGTCAGCCACTATTTCACTGTTTCCCCATCTATTTGCCATGAGGTGATGGGACCGGATGCCATGATCTTAGTTTTTTGAACATTGAGCTTTAAGCCAACTTTTTCACTGGTTCTCAAAATAACTATTTGCAGAAATTCTGAAGATTAAATATTTGCTGGCACACTTAAAAGATTTTACAAGATAGCCAATAAAAAAGAAGTTAATACTAAGCAAAATTCAAAATTCTAAATGCAAAATTGACTCACTCTGTCTACAAAAGTATTCCCTGTCACGACTACATTCACATGGCTCCCGTCATCTTTATGTGTCACTGTTCCAGGAAGTACTGGTATATCTGTTAAGATTAGACTAAGCTGTAAAAGACAGGAGGAAAAAGATACCAGTTTACTTCTCTCTCTGGTTAAGAACCATCGGCAGCCCAGGGTTCAATGGTGGCTCCAAGAGCCACAGAAACCTGGGAACTTCCATTACAGCGTCCATCTCAACCCATGGTCCAAACACCATTCAGCAAAGAGGAAGAATGGAGGGAGAGAGCGCTGGTCCCTCTAAAGACACTTTCAAGACACCCCACTTGCATCTCTAGATGGAACACAGTCACACGGCCTGAAGGAAAGCTGAGAAATGAAACCTTTAGGAAGGTGGCCAAGGATCCAGTTAAGAGAACAGGGTCCTGTTACTAATGAAGAGGAAAGTGAACACTGGAGATTCCAGCAGTCTCGGCAGCAGATAGGGACTGCCCTGACCCCGTGTCTCAGGTAAACAAGAGACAAGGCTCTCAGCAGTTCCCGTAACTACCTCACAGTTACATAACATTGCATTATGCCCCTTACCTTGTACTTTATCAGCTTTAGCTCTGTTGTACATTGGAACACATGAAGAGCTTGGCTGAGTATCTTTCCTGACATTTCTCAAAGTACTGAGAGACTATCAAAAAAGATGAAAAATTAAATAATGAAATGTTCCAAATTTGGGAGCCTGCTCTAAATGATTTTATGGCAACTTTGCCTTTTATATTGGGCTTTCTCTGATGGCTCAGTGGGTAAAGAGTCTGCCAGCAATGCAGGTGACACAGGAAACTCAGGTTTAATCCCTGGTCAGGAAGATCCCCAGGAGGAGAAAATGGCAACCCACTTTAGTATTCTTGCCTAGAAAACCCCATGGACAGAGGAGCCTGGCAGGCTAGAGTCCATAGGACTTGCAGAATCAGGATGGGTAGTTATTTCCTCACTTTTACTGAATCTTCAGGGCAAATGCATCATTTTTTCCTTAAAGCAACAAATATTTTTTTGAGCACCCCAAGCTTAACCGTCTTTAGGCTAGGTATTGGAGAGTGCACATGTTTCAATTAGACATCTTCCCTGTTACCAAGGAGTTTATAATTCCCCAGATAGAAATACACACAAATAACTCTGTGAAGTTCCCTAAAGACAAGTACAAAAATGTCTCAAGGTGAATCAGGAAACTCCTGCATTAAGCTGTGCAGAGACCAGGCATGAAGCTGAATTAAAGAGGTAAGAATTTAAACTTGTCCTTAGAAATAAAGGACATGTTGCAGATGGAAATGGGCTGTCTTCTTCTTTGTGGTCTCCCATGCATAATTTGTCATTTGTAACATCCTCCTGCTATTATTTTCTCGGGGTGATTTAAGTGGGAAATATGTGCAGAGTGAGATCACTCTTCATTCTTAGCTTCTAGGCATTGACTCACAGGTCCCCCTTCTGCTGCTTGCCCGTCTCAGGCAGTGAGGTCAGCTGGAATAAGAAATGAGTCAGTACATTTTCCCACAACTCCCTCCACATGATCCTGATTTGTTTCCGGGGTTAGAAAGAAAAATTCTAATCCTTGTTCCACAGAGTAATCTCTCAGATATTCGAAAATCGCAGTAATGTTGCATGGTCCTGCTAGGTTTGTTTTGTTTTTTTTTTCCTTAAGGAGGAAATCTACTTGAAACTGTGGGTTTAAACAGGTAAAATTGCTCTGCTCTGATAGTAAATCCTTTCCAGTATAAAGATCATTTTCCTTAGTGACTAAATTAAAAGACATTAGGCAAAATGAAATCTGTCTGGGTTACTTCTTAAAATAGCAATACAATCCCAGGAATTATACTACTCACTTCCTCATTATTCTTCTCCAAACAATGAGATAATTTCCCCAAGCCTCTGTCATTCTTCATTTTTCATCTGCCTTCACATTTTTATTTGGGCCTACAAGGGCTCGTTTTCTTAGCTGCATTTGTTGTTGACTAGTAGACAGGCCCTCTCTAGCTTTTATTGAAGTATACTAATTTATGATATTACTAGTTTCAGGTGTACAACATAGCATTTATATTGTACACATTATTTTTATAATTTATAAATTACATACACTGTGAAATAACGAACATGTCTAGTTATCATGTCATCATACAGATTCATTACAATATTACTATGTTCCCTGTGTTGCACATTGTATCCCCATGACCCATTTATAAGTGAAAGTGTGTACCTCCTAATCCCCGTCCCCTGTTTTGCCCATTTCCTCCTTTCCCTTCCCTCTGGCAACCCTGAGTTTTCCTCTGTATCTATGAGTCTGTTTCTGTTTTGTTCTGTTTGTTCACTTGTTTTGTTTTTTAGATTCCACACATACGTGAAATCAGTCTGTGTGTCTTTCTCTAATATTCCACTTTGCATAGGTCCATACATGTTGTCACTAACAGCAATATTTCACTTTTTATGGCTGAGTGATACCTATACCAATTCCATTCATCTGCTGATGGACATCTGGGCATGCCTGATAGCTCAGTTGGTAAAGAATTTGCCTGGTTCAATTCCTGGGTCAGAGGATCCCCTGGAGAAGGGACAGGCTACCCACTCTAGCATTCTTGGGCTTCCCTGTGGCTCAGCTGGTAAAGAATCCACCTGCAGTGTGGGAGAGCCGGGTTTGACCCCTGGGTCGGGAAGATCCCCTGGAGAAGGGGAAGGCCACCCACTCCATAGTCTGGCCTGGAGGATTCCTGGACTGTATCGTCCATGGGGTCGCAAGGAGCAGGACACGAGTGGGCTACTCTCACTCTCACTTTCTTTCTTTCACTAGGGCTTAAAGACTGGATCAAATAATGCTGCAGTGAACACAAGGCGCATAGGTCTTTTCTAGGATTCTTAACTTTTTCTAGTAAACACCCAAAAGTGGGATTTCTGGATCATATGGCATTTCTATTTTTTATTTTCTGAGGAACATCCCTACTGCTTTCCATGGTGGCTACACAAATTTATAATCCTGTTAACAGTGAATGAGGTATCATTTTTCTTCACATCCTCACCAATCACAGTTCTTTGCCTTTTTGATAACAGCCATTCTGAAACATACGAAGTGATATCTCATAGTGGTTTTGATTTGCATTTCCGTGATGATTAGTGATATGGACCATTTTTCGTGCTGGCCATCTGTTTATCTTCTTTGGAAGAATGTTCAGGTTCTCTGCCCATGCTTTAATCAGATTGTTTGTTCCTTGAATATTAAGTTGTATGCCTTCTTTATGTAACCTGGATATTAAGCCCTTATTGAATATACATGATTTGTGACTTAGCAACTGAACAACAACAGCAAACATTTAACTGAATCAATATTGATTATATACATTTATGGAAACATATATGTAGCCAATTGTGCCAATATTTTAAATTTATTAAGAGAAAACAGTTTTCATTATAATTTTATTACCCCTGATCCTGTGATTATCATTTCTCTTGGCTTCTCTTTGATTATGTTTTTCTTTTCTCCGTTTTCTTCAAGAGCAGTATCAGAGGCAGTATATATATCCTGCTGTTACTTCACTAATCAATAAAAAAAAAAAAACAATCCAGCGGTAAGAAAATAATAATGACAGAGGTTATCCACTTAAAATCACAAATCTGCAAACCATACTGATACATATTTTTACACAGAATAATTAAGTACAGAACTCAGTCACACACAAAATTCAATGATGTTAACATGTCTGAATATTATCAAATATTAGAAGAACGGTATCTTAATTATTTAGGTAGTCATTTGATTCATTTTGTTATTTTAATTCATAGTAAAATCAATCATAGTTAAAAAAAAAAGTTATTCTAGGATTTGGAGACAATACAACCATCAGTGGTTGCCAGTGCTTGGGTCAGAGGAGGGACTAATGGGCAGAGCACAGAAATTTTAATGAGATAAAAATACTCTGTATGATACCATAATGATGAATGCATGTTAAATATTTGTCAAAATTGATAAAATCTGCTAACCAATAGTGAACCTTCATGTAAGCTGTAATTTTCGATGATTATGATGTGTCAATGTAGGTTCATCAATAACAACAAATGTAACTATGGTAAGGGGTGCTGATAATGAGCCTATGCTTTTACTGGGGCTGTGGGTATATGAGAAATCTCTGAGCATTCCCTTCAGTTTTTTTCCTGAAACTAAAATGTTCTAAAACAGTTAACTTAAAAAAAATTTAAACTAAGGTATTGCTTACTACTCTCTCTCTTACCATTTGTATATCTTCTTTTGTAGTTTGATGACTCTCTTTTATGGTATGCTTAAGTTTCCTCTCTCTTAATTTTTTGTGTATTTAGTATGGGTATTTGTTTTCAGGATATCTGATGCTTATGTACAGCAACTTACACATAACAGTCTATTTTAAGTTGATAACAACTTAAGTTTGATTTCATTGTAAAAATCAGCATTTTTACTCTATCATCTCATATTTATGTTTTAGTCTTGCATATTACATCTGTTTATTCTGAGTATCCTTGGAGTAATTGTTGTAACCATAGTTGCTTTTACTAATTTTGTCTCTTAAAATTCATACAAGATTTATAAGTGATGAACTCACAACCTTTACTATATATTTACCTTTCCAATGAGATGTATCCTTTCACATAGGTTCTTTTTACTAATTAGCTCCCTTTCTTTCAGCATAAGGAAGTCCCTTTAACATTTCTTGTATGGTTGAACTAGTGGCTTTTGCTTGCCTGGGAAACTCTTTATCTCTCTTTCATTTCTGAGTGATAACATTGCTGGGTAGAGTAGTTTTGGTTGGGAGTTTTTTCCTTTATCACTTTGAATCACTTTATATTGTGCTGTTCCTTTCTGGTCTACAAAATTTCTGCTGAAAAGCCAGCTTTGGTTTTATGGGGCTCTCTTGTACATAATGAGGTGTTTTACACCTCCGGCCATGATGTGTATTGGTGTGGGTGTCCTTGGTTTCCCTTATTTGGAACTCTCTCAGCACCATGGAACTGGACATTGGTTTCCATCTCCAGGGTAAGGAAGTTTTCAGTTATTTTTCAAATAAGATTTCTGCCCGTTTCTCTTCTTCTTCTCCTGGGATCCCTATGATATGAATGTTAGTCTTTTTGATATGGTCTATGGGCTCCCTAGCTATACTCACTTTTTAATTTTTCCTTCTTTTTGTTGCTCTGCTTGGGTGAGTTCCACTGCCCACTCTTCCAAGGCACTGATTCCTTGTCTCCTTCACCTGGTCTGCTGTTGAGTCCCTCTATTGTATCTTTCAGATCAGTTATTGTATTCTTTAGCTCTGTGACTTCTAGCTTTACTTTCTTCTATTTTCCAAATCTTTGTTGATGTTCTCATTACATTTATCCATTCTTCTCCCCAGTTTGGTGAGCATCTTTATGACCATTACTTTGAATTCTTTATCATGTAAATAACTCACCTCAATTTCATTCTTTCCTGAAGTTTTATTTTGTTCATTCATTTGAAGATATTCCTTTGTTTCTTCATTTTTTTGGCTCTCTGTGTTGGTTATTTACAGTAGATGAAATAAACACTTGTCTCAGTATTGAAGGAATAGTTTCATGTAGGAAATAAACCTTGTTCAACTCTCTGCCTGAGCTCCCTCATTTTCTCTCAAACTTCTCTCTTTATCCAAGCTGCCCATTATATTTTTAATGCCTCCTGGTATTTAAGGCTGTGCCTAGACATGCCAGTGACCTAAAGGGAAGGATCTCTTCCCTTTCAACTATTTCATCCTCATCCCCATACCTTGCTCATCAACTGGAAGATCAAATTCCCAAGTCTAACTGTGGACTTGTTTCACCCAGGTAATTTAAGATCATATGCTCTTATTAGTCATCCATAAATGTAAACAAGTTTCAATAACCGTTTCATAAAAGCACTTCTTTAGAAATCATTACCTTATAATCTTAGTAATCAGTCTTAGATCACATACCATTTCTTCGCATATTCCATCTCTTAAAACCTGCCTGCTGTTTTTTTCAGGTTCTATAAACATGTAATATCCATAGAGGAGCATTCTCTCTGACAAATGACAACCAGAAATGTGGCTGGGGAAAAGATCATAGTCCTCTTTGATCTTAAAGGTCAGAGAACAAACCTCCCAAACATGTAAGCATCTCATAATGAATGTGTAATTTATGAAAATTTCAAAACATTTTAAAAACGTTTAGTTTTGGTTTGCTTCACTTTTAGGGGTAACAAGCAATTCAGAGTGAAACCTATTAGGTTTTGTTTATGAAAATTTCAAAATATTAAAAAAATATTTTTGGTTTGATTCACTTCTTGGGAAATGACAATAACAAAATGTCGTTTATTTTCATCTTAGAAATAATGCATGACTTAAAGTAGAGAAGGACATTCTGAGCCTAAATAATCAGAAGGCAGAAGTTTCTTCTTTGCCTAGAAGGAGTTTCTGTTCTAGTGGAGGAAGACACTAGAAACAAGACACTTAGTTAATGAATTATATTGCAGAGATGCGTGTTTGTGCACACTGAGTCACTCAGTCGTGCCTGGTTCTTTGTGAACCAATGGACTCTAGCATGCCAGGCTCCTCTGTCCATGGGATTATTCTGGCAAGAATACTGGAGAAGGTTGCCATTTCCTCCTCCAGGGGATCTTCCCAACCCAGGGATCGAACCTGGGTCTTTTGTGACTCCTGCATTGGCCGGTGGATTCTTTACCACTGAGCCACCCGGAACACCCATATTACAGGGAATGAATGCTATGAATAAAAGAGCAGAAGAAGAGAGGTCAGGAACATGGGTGTGGGGGACTTGTAGTCTTTAACACAATGGTTAGAGTGGACCTTGTTGAGATCTTTCTGGGTGTGTGTGTATACATTCTTTTTATTTTTTTCTCATTTTAATTCCTCAGTAAAACATCTAATTCCTTATGCTTTTTTTTTTTTTTAAGAGATCTTGTTCATGCCCTGTTCAGAGAGGAAACTGGGAATGGAGCAGCCAGACAGCGATGTTAGCAGGGGAAATACCAGCTACAGACACGAGTCAGTGGGCTCAGGTATGTTCAGTACCCAGAGGAAAGCAGTGTGGTGATCAATCAGCAATACCTTCTAGGGGTTTTGTGGTGCCCGGGGAAAGAAGGGCTTTGATGGATGAAACTGCCACTCCTCTCCCTCAGGAAATGTTGCCGCAACTTGCTACCATGTTAAATGGTGCGCCTCCAACTTGTCCTAAACCTTGTCAACCCACTGTTTTACTCTACTAACACTGAGCTGAGTGAGCAAACTTTGTTCTAGATTCACCACATTACTGATGATTTCACATGCCTCCTCAATCCACAGCTTTCCCAGATTCAGGATGTCTACTTACCCTGTGTATTTCCCTCCCCCTGGTTTCGGCTTTTCCACATTCATCAAATCCTCTATCGTCCATTTGGTCACCACCTTCTCCTTAAACAGAGAAGGCAATGGCACCCCACTCCAGGACTCTTGCCTGGACAATCCCATGGACGGGGGAGCCTGGTGGGCTGGCGTCTATGGGGTCACACAGAGTTGGACACGACTGAAGCTACTTAGCAGCAGCAGCAAACTCCTTACCCTGAGCCCTATCCCTCAGGACAATGGCAAAAAAAAATACTGTAATCAGCACATTTGATACTTTACTCTGTATTTACTACAATACATCAGTAATTTGTGGCAAGTGTTAAACAAGGTAAGTCATGCGCTGAGTACTGACAAATAACGTTAGACTGCTCCGCAGAGCCTGCTCATCTCTGCCACTGTTTCTGCCTCTAATCCACTCTCATTTCTATACAAAACACTATCTTGTCCACAGTCAGATAAAGCCATAAATCTTCATTAGTATTATGTGTAGAATTCAGAACTATTAAGGCTGCTCTCTGGAAAGGCTTTCTGCATTGCTCTTTATTCACATTCAGTTCAGTTGCTCAGTTGTGTCCAACTCTTGGTGACCCCATGGATTGTAGCACTCCGGGCTTCCCTGCCCATCACCAACTCCCAGAGCTTGCTCAAACTCATGTCCATTGAGTCAGTGATGCCATCCAACCATCTCATCCTCTGTTGTCCCCTTCTCCTCCTGCCCTCAGTCTTTCCCAGGCATCAGGGTCTTTTCCAATGAGTCAGGTCTTCACATCAGGTGGTCAAAGTATTGGGGTTTCAGCTTCAACATCAGTCCTTCCAATGAACACCCAGGACTCATCTCCTTTAGGATGGACTGGTTAGATCTACTTGCAGCCCAAGGGACTCTCAAGAGTCTTCTCCAACACCACAGTTCAAAAGCATCACTTCTTCAGTGCTCAGCTTTCTCTATAGTCCAACTCTCACACCCATACATAACTATTGGAAAAAAAATTCACATTAGCCACCATCAACCACCTGCTCAGCCATTCTTTGAACACATACTCACTACGGTTGTATCTCCTCACACCCTGCGTACCTCCCAGCATCCAAGACCACCTTCATGCCATTACTCACCTAACCACATAGTCACTGCTCCTTGGAAGCCCATATGCTGTCCAGCCCTCTGTGCTCCCTCATGCCTAATCTCAAGTTGATCTTCCTCATCCTGTGGAAATTTTGCTCCTGACTCACAGTCTCCTCTTTCAACTCAAGTGATGCCATCATCTAACCTCCATGGAAGGGAGAGAGGAACTGAGTAATGAGGGAGTATTTGGAACCGGTGGGGTGAGGGAAATTTTTGTGCTTCTATTCTTAAATCTCTAACACCAACCCAAACTTGGCACGATTCATCATTTCATTTACGTAAAATGAAGTGCTTATTGAATGACCCACAAAGAGGCGGAGGAGCTTACTAGGTAAGACACTGGGCTTTGCAATCGCTAAGACTCGTGTTCACACCCACTGACTAGCTAGGAGACACTCATCAAGGTACTTATCCTATCTAAACTCTAATTTTCTTGCTTATAAAATATGGAAAATTGAAGGTTCTACTTCATCTAACACAGGGTCTCAGTTATGATGGATGTCAGAAAAATTCCTGACGTTTAAGGGTGTGATGAAATATAATACTCCCATGTACTGCCAGTTCTCATGTACCTTCTTGACAACGACCGCTGCTCTCCTAACTGTAGGTACTAACTGTACAGAAAACAGAACTTGCACCTTCACTACAGGGGAAGAAGGAGGCCTTGTAAGACTGCAGCGCAACAACATTCATGTTGTGAAGCCTACATGTCACAACGTTGTGGTGAATGATGTTTAGAAATCACGTTACTTTGGTAATAGTGAAATGTCTTGTTTTAAGGCATGGGCCTAGTCTAATAGGCAGTGTAGATTCTTCTGACACCGTGGATTGCTTTCCTTTAGGACTAAGTCGTGTCCAACTCTTTCAAGAGCCCGTGGACTCCAGTCCGCCAGGCTCCTCTGTCCATTCAATACCGGAGCGGGTCGCCATTTCCTTCTCCAGGGGGTCTTCCCGACTCAGGGATCCAGCCCAAGTCTCCTGCATTGGCAGGTGGATTCTTTACCACTGAGCCAACAGGGAAGCCCAGACGCAGTGGATATGGTTTTATTATTATTTCCTAATAAGTGTTTATTTAGTCTTGAAAGTTGGGATTTAGTTGCGTTTTTCCTGTTAGACACAGCAAGTATTTAAAAAACTTGAGGCAAATTATGCTCTAAATTTAAAAATGAAAGCTACTGTCTAATTTCTTTTAAGTTGTTAGTTCACTCAGCCACATCTGACTCTTTGTGACCCCATGGACTACAGCCTGCCAAGCTCCTCTGTCCATGGGACTCTCCAGGCAAGAACACTGGAGTGGGATGCCATTTCCTTCTCCAATAATTTCTTTTAAGAAATTATAAGCAACATATAGTTGAAATTTTTCTTATTTTTTCATCCATCGCTAATCAGCAATAACAGATGAAAAATCTAAAAAAGTGATTATCCAATTACATTTCAAGGAAGGCAGCAGTGTTCATCCTTAAACTCTGCAAATCAAGAAAATAGCAAGTGCCTAATACACACGCTGAACTAAAATGTTTTTCAACAATTCAAATGTTGAAAATGGAAACACGATTAGAATATAGCACTTCGTTTGTTGGATGGCTGGTAACAAAGTGTTGTTACTTTCTTGGGTTCTCGAGTTTTTCCAGTGATGAGGGGTGATGACTCTGTCAGGGCTGTGCGCAGGCACTGTTTTGTTTTGTTTTGTTTTGTTTTGTTTTCCAAAACATTCCTATACTTTGCATTTATGCTATGAACTTGGAGAAATAGTTAGCTTTTCTTTCTCTTGTGGAATCTAAGCATTGACTCCTTGGGTGAGTCTCCAAGCCCTCTAACTCCCTCAAACATGCAGGATCTCTTAAGGACCCTGTGGAGACTCTGTCCTTACCTCCTCCCCTGCTCTGACGTCCACTTAATTCTTGACCTCTCCTGGCCTCCAGTGACTGCTGTCTCCTTTCTGTTCTCCTCCACTTGGGCTTGTACCAGACATTATCCATCATCGCATCTATTGAAAGCAGCCTTACCAGAAGCTGTTGTAATAAACCTGTTCCTGTTTGCTTAGGGTCTGGGGTGGAAAGGGAAATTCGGCTACAGCCAAAAGTGGCACACATCTGAGACTAAATAGCAGAAATCACTGAACTAAACACCACTGTTTGTAAATATCTATCCCACACATTTCTTACTCAATGTCTACGGCCCGTTCACATCACAACAGCAGAACTGAGTGCGTGCCGCAGAGACCCAGAGACCGCGTGACACACAAAGCCAAATATTTACTTCCGGCCCATAAGAGGGCAAGTTTGTCAACCCTCGCACTATATCATATCAGCCTATCAAGACTTTCTCAAGGCTGGTCTTCCGTTAAGCCTTGGCTTTTCACCCTTTTCTCAAGAAGGCCTTTCTCCCAATAGATACTCATCCCCTCAAATCTTTTCTGTAATCACAGGATATCTCATTTCAACTCTTGGTTTTCTTGTTAATGCAAAACTTCAGTTGTCTTTGTCATACAGAGTAATTCAACAGGTCCAGGCTTACTCCAGCTATGGCCAGGAGTCCTAACATTTCCTATCCGTAAGATCCTCAGGGCATTTTCAGAAACCACACCAAAAGCACTAGAAAGGGATTAGGCCATTGCTGTAGAAGCAGAAACAAAATCATCACATTTTAAAGTAAATTTCCTTTCTGTATGACCTCCCCTATCAGTGTGCATTAATCTAAATCTGGCATTTCATATCTACATACATGTTGGAAGTTATAAGTTTAACAGAGAACAGTAGAAGGGGCCACAGGAAAAGATAAGGAAGTGGGTGAGGCATTTTACAGTTAAATTACATACAATTCAAATTTTTCTAAACAATAATGTACAGGATGAGGTCAATTTCCTCTTAAATAGAAATTAATTTGGAAAGGCCTATGTAACAGCTACTTCTGCTTCATCAGCTAAGCTAAAGCCTTTGACTGTGTGGATCACAATAAACTGTGGAAAATTCTTCAAGAAATGGGAATACCAGACCACCTTACCTTCCTTCTGAGAAACCTGTATGCAGGTCAAGAAGCAATAGTTAGAACTGGACACTGAACAACAGACTGGTTTCAAACTGGGAAAGGAGAACATCAAGGCTGTATATTGTCACCCTACTTATTTAACTTATATGCAGAGTGCATCATGAGAAATGCTGGGCTGGAAGAAGCACAAGCTGGAATCAAGATTGCCAGGAGAAATTTCAATAACCTCAGATATGCAGACGACACCACCCTTATGGCATAAAGTGAAGAGGAACTAAAAAGCCTCTTGATGGAAGTGAAAGAGGAGAGTGAAAACGTTGGCTTAAAACTCAACATTCAGGAAATGAAGATCATGGCATCTGGTCCCATTACTTCCTGGCTAATAGATCAGGAAACAATGGAAACAGTAACAGACTATTTTGGGGGCTCCAAAATCACTGCAGATGGTAACTGCAGCCATGAAATTAAAAGACACTTGCTCCTTGGAAGAAAAGCTATGACCAACCTAGACAGCGTATTAAAAAGCAGAGACATTACTTTGCCACCTAAGGTCCATCCAGTCAAAGCTATGGTTTTTCCAGTAATCAGATATGGATGTGAGAATTAGACCATAAAGAAAGCAGAACACCGAAGAACTGATGCTTTTGAATTGTGGTGTTGGAAAAGACTCTTGAGAGTCTCTTGGACTGCAAGGAGAGCAAACCAGTCAATCCTAAAGGACATCAACCCTGAATATTCATTGGAAAGACTGATGCTAAAGCTTTGCCCACCTGATGCAAAGAGCAGGCTCACTAGAAAAGATTGATGCTGGGAAAGATTGAAGACAGGAGGAGAAGGGGACAACACAGGATGAAATGGTTGGATGGCATCACTGACTTAATGGACATGAGTTTGATCAAGCTACAGGAGATGTTGATGGACAGGGAATCCTGGCGTGCTGCAGTCCACAGGGTCACAAAGAGTGGGACACAACTGAGTGACTGAACAACAACATGTTTACTTTCTGGTTGCTAGTTAGTTTCTGTCAAGCAGCTTGTTTTTCATGACTGTTAATGGAAAAAATGAAATATGCATTGTTTTTAAAAATTCAGAATTGGTAATTTATTTTTTGAAGCTTTAACAATGCTTTTCTAGGGGTGTTTGCATATGTCCTGGGGGTGCTTGGCTGCTATATGAATAGGATATAGAAATAATGCAATAAAAATGGCAAGTCTACCTGGGAGAATATTTTTTCTAATGTTATTCGAGTAGTTTAAATGGAAAACAGCATTATTTCTCTATTAAAACAAATATATAATAAGGGAGCAGAAGACAAATAAGCCAGGATATTCTAAGATGAATAAGAGAGAGAATACTGTACTTCAAGAGATGCTTTAAGGCCTCTAAGGCTCAGCGGTGATGCATTCCTTTCCCTTTGCTATTGGGACCAGTTCAGTTCAGTCGCTCAATTGTGGTCTGATGGTCTGGTATTTCCATCTCTTTAAGAATTTTCCACAGTTTATTGTGATCCACACAGTCAAAGGCTTTGGCATAGTCAATAAAACAGAAGTATATGTTTTTCTGGAACTCTCTTGATTTTTCAGTGACCCAACGGATGTTGGCAATTTGTTCCTCTGCCTTTTCTAAATCCAGCTTGAATATCTGGAAGTTCACAGTTCACATACTGTTGAAGCCTGGCTTGGAGAATTTTGAGCATTACTTTGCTAGTATGTGAGATGAGTGCAATTGTGCAGTATTCTGAACATTCTTTGGCTTGCCTTTCTTTGGGATTGGAATGAAAACTGACCTTTTCCAGTCCTGTGGCCACTGCTGAGTTTTCCAAATTTACTGCCATATTGAGTGCAGCATTTTCACAGCATCATCTTTACGATTTTAAATAGCTCAACTGAAATTCCATCATCTCCACTAGCTTTGTTCAAGTTCATCTCCACTTGACTTTGCATTCCAGGACATCTGGCTCTGGGTGAGTGATCCCACCATTGTGCTTATCTGGGTCATGAAGATCTTTTTTGCATAGTTCCTCTGTTTATTCTGGCCACCTCTTCTTAGTATCTTCTGCCTCTGTTAGGTCCATACCATTTCTGTCCTTTACTGTACCCATCTTTGCATGAAATGTTCCCTTGGTTTCTCTGAAGAGATCTCTAGTCTTTCCCATTTCATTGTTTTCCTCTATTTCTTTGCATTTATCACTGAGGAAGGCTTTCTTATCTCTCTTTGCTACTCTTTGGAACTCTGCTTTCAGATGGGTATATCCTTCCTTTTCTCCTTTGCCTTTTGCTTCTCTTCTTTTTTCAGCTATTTGTAAGGCATCCTCAGACAGCCATTTTGCTTTTTTGCATTTCTTTTCCATGGGGATAGTCTTGATTCCTGTCTCCTGTACAATGTCACGAACCTCTGTCCATAGTTCATCAGGCACTCTGTCTATCAGACCTAGTCCCTTAAATCTATTTCTCACTTCCACTGTATAGTCATAAAGGATTTGATTTAGGTCATACCTGAATGGTCTAGTGGTTTTCCCTACTTTCTTCAATACAAGTCTGAATTTGGCAATAAGGAGTTCATTACCTGAGCCACAGTCAGCTCCTGGTCTTGTTTTTGCTGAGTGTATAGAGCTTCTCCATCTTTGGGTGCAAAAATATAATCAGTCTGGTTTCGGTATTGACCATTTGGTGATGCCTGTGTGTAGTCTTCTCTTGTGTTGCTGGAAGAGGGTGTTTGCCATGACCAGAACATTCTCTTGACAAAACTCTGTTAGCCTTTGCCCTGCTTCATTTTGTACTCCAAGGCCAAATTTTCCTGTTACTCCAGGTATCTCTTGATTTCCTACTTTTGCATTCCAGTCTCCTATCATGAAAATGATATATTTTGGGGGTGTTAGTTCTAGAAGGTCCTGTATGTATCCACAGACTTCATTGAAGTCTTCAACCTCAGCTTCTTCAGCATTAGTGGTTGGGGCATAGATTTGGATTACTGTAATATTGAATGGTTTGCCTTGGAAATGAACAGAGATCATTCTGTCATTTTTGGGATTGCACTCAAGTAGTGCATTTCAGACTCCTGTTGACTATGAGGGATACTCCATTTCTTCTAAGAGATTCTTGATACTGGGATGCTAGGATGGAAAAGTTGTGCAAAACTATTCCATAGGTAACCACGTTGTCACCAAATATAAACAGAGCAGATCCAGAAGCAATATTGCCTGTTCAAGAGTTCAATGAAAAAAATATTCCATAGGCGACCTAAAAACATCATTGGATTTGGTCTCATTCCTGCCAGGTTGCCTGTCTAAAACACATTTCACCTTGCTTCTATCTAGGTTGCATAACCAGCTCAGAATTTACTTACCATCCCAAACAACTCCAGTGCAAAGTGATGTTTTTCTTTGGAACTCCAAGCACCTCCTTTCTATACCATTTTAAAATAACCTATTTTCTTTAAAAGTAATATGCATTCATTATCAAAAGCACATAAATACAGAAAAATATGAAGAATATTAAAATTTCCTATAAAAGCCTCCACCCAGTAGTTAGTATTTTTAAGCTTCTTTTGATAGTTTACATTTGCAAGGTTATAACTTGAGATTATATTGACTGTATATTTTTTTCACCAAATGAAAAACATTCCCCCATCATTTCCCCTAACATTTATCTAAACACATCTCATAGTATTGGATATTTCATGTCTTTTTTACCTAGTAATGGTATTACATTCATTTGCTTGCTCATGATTCATTCTTTACTCAGTAGTTAACTATAATGTACCAAACTTTGTGCTTATGTATTTCCTTTCCCATACTAAATTAACTTATGAGTAAGGATCACTTCTTTAATCATCCCCACATTTCTGAGCGTAGACTTAATCAAACAAGAAGTATACAGTAAGTATATTCATTTGGTTCATTTGAAAATGAACTTACTAAAATTTCACTTATCCTCAACATTTCTTTTTTATTTTGCAGTGTCTCTTTTTTTTTTTTCTCCCTTTTATTGTTTTTGCCATACAATGTCATGATATCACCATGGGTTTACATATGCTCCCCCTCCAGAACCCCCCTCCCTCCTCCCTCCCCCCGGGAAATCTCGCTGCATCAATCCTGGGCATTTTTTTATACCAAGGTGCATCTCAAATTGTGCACATTGACTACTTTTAATAAAAATTTTCGCAAAATGTTTGCTTTTAAGCTTGCAGTCTTGGTCACAGTCTTCCAAAGGAGCAAGCTTAATTATTTGTGATAACATCGTAGACACGAAGTCAGAGTCTGTACGAAGCTTAACACCTGTGCACCCAGGCCAGGCACAGGGGCAGAGATGGCAGTACTTTAAAGAAGCAGACTCCAAAGACACAGCTGTGTTCTGAAGGCCATGATAATATGCAGCGATGATGCAGGTAACACATGATGCTGGAAGGTCTTATGAAGTAGAAGGAGAACAAGGATGAGCAATCAGTAGTAACTGGGGGTGTCAGATAAACTGGCAGGCCTCATCGTGGGTGTCTGTTGGTACAAGGACAGTGTTCTTGGCCTTCCGAAACCGGAGCCAGGCGCCAGCAAGGCCGAGAGAGCATTCTGCTGCCTTGGATTATACAATAACTTCTTACAGTCCTGACTGAGGGGGAAAGGAGGGCATGCTAGCTGAAGCTGACCCTCCTGCAAACCACCAGTTCCTGTTTATTTCCTCTAACAAAACCATCATCCAGAGAAAGAAACAAGAAAATATATTTTGTGTTAATAGGGACCTGTATGTGTTCTAGAATGAGGCTCTTTTTAGTTACTCAACTTGGAGGACACTTTGCTTTGACAAAAGAAGCAAGAGGAAAGGTCAAGTCACTGTTTACTCTCGCGTATCTCCTCAGTGTTATGCAATACTTTCTTGTTCCCGTCATAGCAACCATAGAGGGCAATAAACACTTCCTTTGAACTTATTATTGATGATGCTTGCATCATGATTATCAGCATATAAATTCTGGAGTAGTTCAGTTATTGACCATGCTGGGATCTAAATAAAGGGACTTGGGCTTTCAGTGTCCTTCCTTGACAAAGCACTATAAAGTTGAGAACGTCTCGAAACAAAACACTGAAAAGGAGCCAGTTATTCTCAACAGAATAAAGATCTGAGATGCCTAAAACCTGAGAAGTGACCACACAGAGATGCAAACAGGGGAACCCAAGGGTGCGGACGCTCTCCCAGCGCTTCTGGTCTCGGTCACTCCTCCCCCTCTTCTCTTGGTGGAAAGCACACATCATCTAGTCTGGGGCAAACTACACTCTGGGTGTGTAAGCAGCCTCAGTTACTTAGAGAAAGGAGGGGTCACTGAGGACTGCTGTTTAGTGTTTGGCTTTTTCATTCTTATATTTAAATACTTAGAGCGTGGAATGGGTTCATGGAAGAGAACTGGAAAACACAGGGGGAAGATATGAAAATCTGATTAGTTACCTATAACTATATTACCTAGTGATAACCACTGTTAATATTTTAATTCATTTTCTGCTAACCTTTCTTCAGATATATTTCTTTATAAACACAGGTATCTTTCTTTTTAAATATCTTCTTTTTCTTTTATAGGGGAGAACCCAATCCATATAGAATAGATTGGAGTAAGGTTTATGCTATGCCAGTTTTCACTTTCTCTAGGAAAAAATTAATTTCTGTTTAGTAAAAAGGCATTAAATGATTGCAGAGAGGGGATCAAGGGAAATATCTGAAAGAAAATGAGGAAATTAATATTTCCTAAACTCTAGCTCAAAAGTACTTTGCATTATGTTCTATATAAAAAACACTAATATTGAAATAAAAGAATAATTTTTATCATAAAATTAGCTAGCTTACTTTTAAAGGATTCAGAATAAACTAAATTAACTAAGAAAGCATGACTTTTAAGAATGTATCAAATTAATAACCATGTATTCATACTTTCTAAATAAGTAACCCTGGAGTCTTAACTGGTCCACATTTTTCTAGATCTAAAATTTATATGGAATGATATTGTGAGACTTGCTAATGACCTCTAGAAAATGTGAGGATATTTCTGAATATTTAACAATAGATCCGTGTATGACTACTGCTAACTTCTGTGTAATTCTGGACTTTAACAGTTACTTTTAGAATATACTTCTGCCATATTTACCTTGATAAATATAAAGAGTGAACTGGACACCACCTTGAATTTCAATTTGAAATTATGCAACATAGAAAAAAAACTAGCATAAGCAAAGTCAACTGAAAAACTGTGACAAAAAAAATTGAAATTATATTACAAATAAAGGGTAACTGGCTTCTTTAAAGAATTAATTATTCAAAGACCAACACTCCCCCAACCTCCTAAAGTATGGGTAAATGGCATGCAAGCAGGTAACTCAAAGAAGAAACACAAGTAGCCCATAAATATATGAAAAGATACTCAAAGGTTCCACTTAGTTGAAACTTTAGTAACCTCTGCTTATTCTTGGGTTTCTGAAGAAGTAACATTTAAAGGACCTGGAAATTAAATGCATGGGAATACAACTTTCTTAGAATGAAAATTCTCTATCACAAGAAAAAAATGTTCTGTGTTCCCCCAACCCCCACCCCATAATGGAGTAGGTCGGTGAGCAATTAGATTAACAAATATCTGATACCTGAGACTTTGTAACTGCAGGAATCTGGGAGATATTTTTTCTATTACATCAGCTATCTCCAGGAAATACTGTGTATATTAACGATGTCTAAAATATTATATAGCCTAACTTGCATTATTGAGCAATTCTTTTCAACCCTGACCATACATTTTTCATCTGAAAAGCAGGAGCTGGAACAACTGGTCTTGAAAGCTATTCCTCACATTAGCATTCTAATTTTGTTTTGTTTTGCTTGACATTTTGTACAGTAAAGTGTGAGTTGTAAGTTAAAGTCTATGATGTTTAAAGGTACTGTCTCCACCATTATAAAGAGAAAGGAATAAAAGATTTTATCTTTGCAAACCTACTTGTGGAATATGGTTTGTAATGTTTACAGTGTGACGCTTCCAAAAGCCAAGAGGAAACAAGTGAGTATGTGGGCCTTCTGAGAAATGCCCTCCTCTCTGTGCTTGGCTGGGTTCCAGATGCCTGAGCTGGCGGTGGCTCCACAGTAAACTTCCCGAGGTCACAGGCAAGTAAGAAGGTCAACTGACTGGCAGGTGCCTACCAGGTGCAAGCAGAGGTGGCAGAGCTCCCAGGACCAACATCAGAAAAGGTGGCTCAATTATTATCTTCTAATGGTGGTTAGTTATTATTCTCTCTCAGGTTTTCACAAATACAAAGAAGAACTATACAAAAAAAGTATTAATGATCTGTGTAACCACGATGGTGTGGTCACTCACCTACAGCCAGACATCCTAGAGTGTGAAGTCGAGTGGGCCCTAGGAAGCATTTCTATGAACAAAGCTAGTGAGGTGATGGAATTCCAGCTGAGCTATTAAAAATCCTAAAAGATGATGCTGTGAAAGTGCTGCACTCAGGATATCAGCAAATTTGTAAAAGTCAGCAGTGGCCACAGGACTGGAAAAGGTCAGTTTTCATTCCAACCCCAAAGAAGGGGAATGCCAAAGAAGATTCACACTACCGCACAACTGCACTCATTTCACATGCCAGCGGTGTAATGCTCAAAATCTTTCAAGTTACGCTTCAGCAGTATGTGAATCAAGGATTTCCAGATGAACAAGCTGGATTTAGAAAAGGCAGAGGAACCAGAGATCAAATTGCCAACATGCATTTGATCACAGAGAAAGTAAAGAAATTCCAGAAAAACATCTATTTCTGTTTCATTGATTATGCTAAAGTCTGTGACTCTGTGGATCACAACAAACTGTGGAATATTCTTAAAGAAATGGGAATCTACCAGACCATTTTACCTGTGTCCTAAAAAACCTGTATGTAGGTGAAGAAGCAACGGTTAGAACCGGACAATGAAAAATGTACTGGTTCATAGTTGGAAAGTGTATACTATTACCCTGTTTGAAAGTGAAAGTGAAAGCTGCTCAGTCGTGTCCAACTCTTTGTGACCCCATGGGCTATACAATCCATGGAATTCTCCAGGCCAGAATACTGGAGTTGGTAGCCTTTCCCTTCTCCTGGGGATCTTCCCAACTCAGGAATTGAACCCATGTCTCCTGCATTGCAGGTGGATTCTTTACCAGCTGAGCCACAAGGGAAGCCCAAGAATACTGGAGTAGGTAGCCTATTCCTTCTTCAGGCAATCTTCCCAAGCCAGGAATTGAACTGGGGTCTCTTGCACTGCAGGTGGATTCTTTACTAACTGAGCTATATTTAACTTATATGCAGACTTCATCATCCAAAAATGCCAGGCTGGATATTATCACAAGCTGGAATCAAGACTGCCAGAATAACCATCAATAACCTCAGATATGCAGATGATACCATGCTAATGGCAAAAAGTGAAAAGGAACTGAAGAGCCTCATGTTGAGAGTGAAAGAGGAGAGTGAAAAAGCTGGCTTAAAACTCAACATTCAAAAAACTAAAATGATGGCATCTGGTTCCATCACTTCATGGCAAATCCATGGGGAAAAAATGGAAACAGTGGCTGACATTATTTTTGGGGCTCCAAAATCACTGCAGATGGTGACTGCAGCCATGAAATTAAAGAATGCTTGCTCCTTGAAAGTAAACTTATAACAAACCTAGACAGTCTATTAAAAAGCAGAGATATCACTTTACTGACAGAGGTCCATCTAGTCAAAGCTATGGTTTTTCCTTTAGTCACATACAGATGTGAGAGCTGGACCATAAAAAAAGCTGAACACCGAAGAACTGATGCTTTGAACTGTGGTTATGGAGAAGACTCTTGAGAGCCCCTTGGACAGCAAGGAAATTAAAGAAGTCAATCCTAAAGAAAATCAACCCTGAATAGTCATTGAAAGGAGTGATGCTGAAGCTCTAATACTTTGGCCACCTGATGGGAAGAGCCAACTCACTGGAAAGATTGAAGGCAAAACAGGAAGAGTGCATCGAGGGGCTGGTTAGACAGTATCACTAACTCTGTCAACTACAAATCGGCACTTGCCAAGAGCATTTGCCAGTGACTGAACAACAAGGCATTTTCCATCTGCCTCTGCAGAGACGGAACCCTCTGTTGCTGCAGCTGCAGACCTTCAACACCCCCTGAGGGGGATGCAGGGTGGAGAGTACAGGGTGTACAGGTACCCTGTACTCCAGGAAACTGGGGGAACATTTCTTTTGGTAGCTAGGTATTTTCAGGAACTGATTTGATGATCCCAATCCTTGCATCTCTTCATGGCTAGAAAATCACTAAATCCCTTCATGGTGACATCAGTTTCTCGTGACTAGCAGAAAACCTTTTGTAGAGTAAGTGTTTCATTTCATTGAACTCCCCCTTCACCAAAATCTTACACTGGCCTTCTCCCACTGCCTCTTGGGAGCAGTCTCTCAGAGCTATCTGAGGTACTGTCTCCCGGGCTGAAGTTTTCATTTTGCCCCCCCAAACATTTAACTCAGAGCTCTCCTGTTTTGCATCTTTTTAGTCGACAGACACGAATCTGAGCCTACTCCGGCAGATAGTGAAGGACAGGGCAGCCTGGCATGCTGCAGTCCACGGGCTTGCAAAGAGAAGAGGACAGGACTTAGTGACTGAACACCACCACCAACAACAAAAAGAGGGGAGAGCCTCTTCTGAGAGCGTTTACAGGCCCCTTCATACTGCTACCCCACCTCTGAAAAAACAAACTGTAAATAAACCAATTTAGGAGGAAAAGAATTATCTAACTTTGTTTTATGTACTGACATCCCCAGACACCTCCCTCCATCTTACCGCCATTCCTAAAGCTTGCAGGAGAGCCACTACAGAGCTCAAAACCTGCTCTACAAATGAGCATATTCTCCATTCTCTCCGCATTTTCTTGTTGGCAGTTTGACAAAATCTTTGGGGAATTTGGAGGAACCACTAGCGTTTAAGCCTCGACTTCACTCAAAGCCTGACTCTGAAGTCCTATGCCTCTCAGAACCTTAGGAAGTTCACAGCCAATACTCTCCCTTTGAACTCTGTCACTAAAATGATCTCAAGGCTAAGTTTAAACGGTGGATCCACTTCAGAGGTCAGCTCGCCACTCCTGATTCAGGAAAGTTTTCTGTGTAGACACGTAGCTCATTCCTTTTAGAGACAAATCCTGCTTTGTTCCCAGTGCCTAACATTATTAAAATCAAAATTTCTCAGAATTTTTGCAGCATTTGGTAAATCCTCACTAGGGGAGAACCAGCAGTAATATATTAAAAGCACTTGACAGCAACATCTATTTATTTCATTCAGTATTTAACGCGTATTTGTTAAGCACCTAGTATAGGTCTAGAACTGTCTCAGCACTGGAGATACAAGAAAACTATCTCTGCCCCATGGAGCTTGTTTAGAAAAATAGGGCACAAGGCTCAAAAACCTTTCAAATGGAGCATCCATTGAGTCAAATCAAAATAAGTTAAGAAATCTGGGTAAAACTCTTCATTTATATTAAGAATGACTTGATGAACCCCAGAAATATCACTGACTGAAACAAAATTCCAGCAAAACCCAATTCTTAAATCTAATATAGCACTTGTAACTAGGAAACCAAACAGTAGTCATATTTTTCTCCTTTTAAGTTTACTCATGAGAAAAGAACTTACTTCTAAGACTAGAGACAGATTGGAAGTGTTTTTCAATTTTATTCAGCTATAACTGACAGATAACATTATATACTGATAGGTACAGAAAACAATGAACAGACTTGCTTTCTTAAGTGTCAACACTGAGAACAAAACATTTCTGTTGTATCACTGTTTCACAACTATAAGAAATAACAAAAACGACAATTCCCCTTCATTGAGTTTCCTATTCCCTGTCTCCTTAATTATACCTCCTTTAACTGTCATCATGGAGAGTCTGGATTTTATAACCCAGATACTAAGATGCTCATTTTATACATCACCTTCACAATTAGTACCATGTATGCGCTGCCAAGAATCCAGACATTGTGTTGATCTGGGAGGAAGCAGAAATTTCAAAGTTTCCTGAGCCCAGAAAAATCTTTAATACATCTCAGATATAAAATTGTTTAAAATATATACAAAATTCTATAATTAAGGAAGATACATTTGAGGTTTACATGAAGAGCTTTCTTTCCTTACCATCGTCTCATACATTAACCCTATATGATACAGGTTCTATTTCCACCATTCTGTGAACAAAAGAGTAGTTGATATACAGGTTGGATTTAAAAAAATTTTTTTTTACCTGATTCCGAATGTAATAAAGGATCAATGCAGAAAACTAAAACACACACAAAATGAAATATACATAAGCCTATCAACTGCTAATTTTGATTTATTTTCAAGTAACCTCTATTTAGTGTCAATATACTATTTTAATAAAAGGAATGCCAAAAAGCACACGCTGATTTGGAGCTTGCTTTTTCAACTTATGAATATGTCATAGTTTCTCACTTTTTTTACACTTCTTGCTGTACAAAATTTCATTTCAAAAAGACACCTATTAAAAAATCTTATACTTCTGACAAATATTTAAGAATTTGTATTTTCTCCAAAATTGTACATCTTTATTCACAACTCTGACGATTTCCTTGGGGTAAACTTTAAATGGAACTAGTGGTTTCAAAGTCATGTCCATCTAAAATTTTAAACCAAGCAAAAGTGATGTTAAAAACTAAAAGTTTGAGGGTACTGGTTCCCCTGGCCCACAATGTTTACACATTGGTTGCCATTTTTATTCTTTACCAACTATTACTAAGAAAATGTCGACTCCTTTGTCTGCTCTTTAGTACCGGTCACGTGACTTTTTTTTCCTATTACTAGTCATACAGGTTTACTCACAACTCTGCAAATAAATTTTACTCATTCATTTTCCAGCATTGAGAGATTGGTTCATCAGAAAAGTTGTCACTCATTCATTCCTACCCATCCCAACTCTAATGACATTCATTGCTTCCGGAAATATGGCACTTAAGGCACCCTTTATCCTTGCCTTTTTCATGCATGTGTATTTCATTTTCAATAAAACATTTCGTTGTTCAAAGGCAAGGCCATAGAGTTGAGGCCCCATATGCTAACTGCTGCTGTTGCTGCTAGTTGCTTCAGTCGTGTCCGACTCTGTGCGACCCCAGAGGCTCCCCCATCCCAGGCAAGAACACTGGAGTGGGTTGCCATTTCCTTCTCCAATGCATGAAAGTGAAAAGTGAAAGTGAAGTCACTCAATCATGTCCTACTCTTAGCGACCCCATGGACTGCAGCCTATCAGGCTCTTCCGTTCATGGGACTTTCCGGGGAAGAGTACTGAGTCGGGTGCCAAACGGCCCGGTGTAATTTAATAATTTACCTTCCCAGGGTCCTCTCCTGGGAGTTAGACGGGAGACTAACCAACTTTTGGCGAGCTGCAGTCCATGGGTAGCAAAGGGTAGGACACACCTGAACTGAACTGACTTTAGCAGTTGGGAGAGCAATGGCCAAACCTTTCGTGATTTTGATATCTGTCAGGACAGGAGAAACTTTCAGCAGCAGACGTTCAGCCATGGACATCTCAATTATTGTCCCAATGACTGATGTTGACTAAAAGAAGACGTATAACTTGAGAGTCATGAGTTAAGTTTTATTTGGGACAACGGGAGGACTGCAGCCCGGGAGGCAGCACCTCAGCTCCAAAGCGTCAGTGGGGGAAAGTCAATATATAAAGTTTTGGTGAAGGCGGCGTTCAATGCCATGAAGCACTCATTTTACAAAAGGTATTTGTTAGTCATGAAAATTTGAGGTCACCATGAAGGGATTTAGTGCTTCTCTAGATATTAGGAGATTGAGGGTATAAAATTGAGGATTGCAATCATAAAATCTGTTCCTAAAAACATCCAACTATCCAAAGACCTGTCCCACCAGACCCTCTGGAGCGCAGAGAGCCTCACCCCACCCTGAACTCCCTCCGGGGGTGCCCTAGGTCAGCTGCTCTAGCAGCCTGGGGTTCAGTCTCCCTAGAGGCAGGTGGCGAGGGCTCCCGGTGAGTGCCAATTTGTAGCTGGCACTGACTCATGCCAAAGTCTGAGCAAGGGCAGAGGGGTCCTGACACGCTGGATCCCAGGGCCTAACTGGGGTCTCGAGGGGGTGTCTGCTCTCTTGCCCGAGCGCTAGGGCTCTATTTTTAGGTCTCTGCCCTTTATTCTTTAACCCAGCCTTCCGGAAAACCGACACCGATGACATCTCCTCCAGCTTCCGCCTCACCCTTCCTGCTCAGGGCGAGAGCAGCCCGGCGAAACGAGGCCCGGCCCGTTCCCGCAAGCACCGCGGTTTCCGGGTAGGTCCGCAGGAGGGCGGAGCGAGAGGCAGCCAGGGGGCGGAGCCAGGGGCCGTGGGCCCCGCGCAGGGCGCGCCCCGCCCCCACAGGCCTCTGGGCGGGGCGCCGCCGCCCTCGGCCCCGCCCTCGGCCCCGCCCCCCGCGTCACTTCCGCCCTGGGCGCGCCCGGGGGTCAGGCTGCGGCGCCGCGGCTCGTCCGGCTCTGGTGTCGCTGGGGGCTGGCCTCAGCAGGGTCTCCCCGAAAATGAGGGCGTCTTGCGCGCCGCGCTGTCCCGAAAGACTGGCTTCTTCTGGGAGCTTCGTCCGGGTGCTCCTGCTGGCGCTGCTGCTCCTGCTGCCCGCGTCCTCCGGTACCGTGTGCGCGCTGCCCGGGGAGGGGCCGGGGGCGCGGGGCTCGGGGAGGGGGGCCGGGGGCCGGAGCGGGCGCGGGGTTCTGGGACGCGGGGGGCGCGGGGTTCGGGGGCCGGGGGCGCGGGGTTCGGGGGGCGGGGCGCGGGGTTCGGGGGACGGGGCGCGGGGTTCGGGGACGCGGGGGCCGGGGACCGGTGCTGCCGGGAGCCGTGGCGGCTCGGGCCGCAGGCGCGGGTCCGGGCCCCCCGCGATCGTCCGGGGGCTCTCGCTGCGGCTGCGGCTGCGGGGTTTACCTGCGGCCGGGTTGGGGCCCCCGCCGAGGCTTCCGGGGCGGCTCCGGGGCTGATCCGGCGGTCCGGGCGGTGACGGCGTCCGCGGTCGCTGCCGGGCTCCGGCGCCGTCTCCGGGGAGCGCTTGCCCTTTGTTTTCCTCCGGGGCGGGGTGACGCCTCGTGCCCGGCGGGGCCTGTCTGGGGTTAGGGGGGCCCGGGCCGGGTGTGCCCAAGGGTGCCCCGCTGGGCCGAATGCGGAACGCGGAAGCTTCCTGCGTTCAAGTGGGGCCTGCGGAGCCCTCGCGGTGCCCTCGCGGTGCCCGCTGTCTCTGCGGAGGGCAGGCCCTCGCCAGGGTTAGAAGGTGTGCAAGGGGAAGGGCGCTTTTTGTAATTCAGGTTAGCAGGCAACTTGGTACCCAGTCCGTACAGGTAGCAAGGAGAGAGAGCTGTTCAGGCGTGGGGGAGCTAAGAGAAGGATGATAGCTCCAGATGGTAGAGGCAGGTCAACTCGAATTACTGAGGAACCGAGGATGAGGGGGCATCTACCTGGAAGGAGGCCAGCTTGAACCTGGTAGATGGGCTTTTTGTTTTTTGTTTTTAAGGTCTAGAAATGAGTAGAGGGTGAGAAATAAGAATGGATAGGTATAAATGTTAAAGCCTCCGTTTTGAGGAAGCAAAGGAAGGTTAAAAATAGGTTGTGTAGACGGAGAGAAAAGGGAAAGAGTCTTCAGGTTTCACTCAAATTCTAGTTTTGGTCAGAGACCGTGATTATCCAAAGGTACCACCCGGGCAGGGACGTGGGCCTTTGCTTGACTCAGAGAGTTATTTTTATAACTTTGGCAGGCAAGTTGGCCTGCACAGCTTTTGTAAGTGTGCAGAGGTGGGCAGTTCTCTTGCCCCATAGTAGAGATATCTCACGTTTCTGAAACTCACCTGGGAAACTGGAGGGTTTTCTGAATGCAGCCCATCGGGTTATACAGCGGCGCCATGAAGCATAGCGCTGTGTGTGAGCTCACCGCTGTCCAGCTCGGCTGCGACCCCAGGGACTGTAACTCAGCAGGCAGAGGGGAGCACTGCAGCCTGGTAATGTTTATATTGTAATTTCTCTGGGAAACACTGAGTCAGTATTTTTTGATGCTGGTAGTGTTTGAAAATCCTTATAGGAAAAAGAAATCAGTATTTTGAGAAAGAGAGGAAATTTGATATTAAAACACATAAGATATTGGACTCAGTCATTACAGTGCATGAAGCTTATAATCCACTGATCGCCAAAGCAAACGTTCTCAACTGCGTATTGTTGGAAGCATGTTTTTCATGATGCATGTTATTGGGAAGAGATACTTGAAGTTAGTTGAATGGATTAAAAAACCCAGTTGACATTTGTTTTTCCATACACAACACTGTATGTGAGAGTCGTATCAGAAATTCTCCTTTCTTTTTATGCTTTCAAGATAGTTACTGAAATTGAATGCATAAAGCAAAGAACACATATATAATTTAATCATATGCATGGTCACTTGAGTTCTTTCTTGGTGCTTCCAGGATATCTTGAATGATAATGTGTGTTTTTATCTAAAATGGAATTATATAACATTTCTAGCCCATGTTCTTTTCTGTTATAAAAAATAGAATGTGTGCCTCAGAGTATTAAGTAAATTTAATGTTAATATCTGTGACTTTTTGATTTTGGTTTGTTATGGGCAGTTAATTGAGGAAAATTCATGTATCATGATCAGCAAAGTAGAAATGTTGAAAACATTTGATAAATGTTGAAACAGTTAACTTGACATGATATAAGACATGTTATAAGTGAAATGTTGGACAAGTATTAAGAGAGAAGTTTAGAATTTAGAATATGATAGGAAAGAAGGGTGATATTTCACTTGTTTAGAATTCTCTTAATCTGAAGTAAGACCTAGATTCAGGGAATAAATAAGTAAATGTTCCTCAGGGATCAAAATAGGTCTGTCTCTGTTTTCCTTGTAAGCGAGGCCTCTGCATTCCTTTAGCCCTTTAGGACTTGATGTGTCTCCGTCACATTATTTTATATATTTTTTCTAACAAAATCTGTTAGGTTGTCAAGTGCCCAGGTAATCAAAAGAAAGAGGACTTGCTGAACTAGAAATGACATTATTATGGGGAGAAAAAGTTTTGCCCCAACATTCTCTGCAAAAACCCCAGAAGTAAAAGCATATCAGCGTAGTAGTTTTACGTCAGGGTATATTGGATAAACAACCCTGCTGCCTTAGGGAGCTTCTGAGGAATTGATCTGTGAAGGAAAATGAAATTACGTTCAATATCCAGGAAAGCAGGGTTTTTTTCATGTCATGCTATCCAAATATTATATTTTGATATTTACAGTGTCTATATGTCTATCACTTAAAAAATGTTCAGTTCACTAACAGAAAACCAATGAAGGATTTTGAAGTGCTTTGGCCCCTATTTATTTTGATTTATTAATCCCCCAATGCGTATTTTATATTCACCTCTTATCACAGCATGTCTTGAGTTACGACTGAGTATACAGTGTAGTAGAAAAAGAAGGCACACAATTCCTGCCCTCTCGGTCCTTGTCTTCTGAGAGAAGACAGCCTAACGTGTTTGTGTTTTAAACTCGGGAAGACTAATCTGAGCATAGTGCTATAGGGGGCTTCTTAGAAGAGAGGTGAGTTTTGAAATGATGACTTTAGAAAGAAGTGGGGAAGGATGCGGACCTATAAACATATTTGCATTTCAGAACCAAGTGCATCGATGCTGTCTCTTCCATTTACTGCTGAATTAAAATTCATCTTATTCTGCAACGGGCCTGAAGCTCATAGGTTGTTATTTATAAGCGAGGCACATACAGAATCTTGCTAAGAGCTTTTCCATTTGTTCTGTACTACCTATCTGTTGCCAGGCCACAGTCCCTGTCTGGTGAATAAGATAAAATGATTTATTTTTATGTTCTTTCTCTGTTCCTAGATGCCTGTGATGAGCCACCAAGATTTGACACTATGAAGCCCCAGGGTGTCCTTGAACCCAGTTATAGTCCTGGGGATCGTATACAGTATGAATGTCGTCTGGGTTTCCAGCTAATAACTCCTGGTCAAGTCATCTTTCTTGTCTGTCAGGATAATGATACATGGTCACCTCTCCAGGAGGCCTGTAAAAGTAAGTAAACAAAATTTTTTTTTTTAATTCAAAAAACTTTTTATTGCTCTAGAGATTTTCACACATTTTAGAGTTCGTATTTTACTACTGAAGTGATGTTGGATTTTAGGTAGCCATGCATTCAGGCTTTGAAAAATCTCCAGGGAATTGTTCTTGTCACAATTGGTTGCCTGGGTAATTATGAATCTTATGTGACATTATAATAGTTAAAGCAAGAAAATAATAATAAAAAGTAATAATATTCCCATGAGTTCAAATAAGCTGTATACAATTTTGAATTTGATTCAGAACTATTTTGAAATGGGTGTAAAACAAGTTTGATCTTTTGCTTTTAGGAAGACTGTGTCCTACCCTAGGTGATCCCACGAATGGCCAAGTTATCCTTGTAAATGGAAGTACTGAGTTTGGTTCACAGGCTCACTATGTTTGTAATAAGGGGTAAGTAGGCTGCTCCTTAGAGGAAATAAGGTTATGTGTGACTAAGCCCATTTTCATTTTGCCTCTCTTCTTAAGCATTGCCATAAAGTTGATTTCATTTTGCTTTATATGTAAGTCATACTGTAGCCAAATAACCTTGGGCTGTTTATGAAGATTGAAAAGATTAGTAACTAATACAAAGAAATTTAAATTGAAGGAAAATGAAATAGTATAAAATTTAGTGTATGTATTAATAAACCTATCATAAACATTGAAAGATCATGGTGACTGTATCCTTGACAAAACAGTACACTCTATTTGTCAATAAAATGTCCAGTTCTGGGATTTGAAATAGGGTTTATGGAACTGGGAAGAGGAAGAGCCAGCTATGGTTGTTCTTTTATCAAAGTAATCTATAAGATGTAACCAGACCAAAGTTGACTTGGCTGGCTTAGACAGTAGTCTTCATCAGGATCTTTTAGTTGGAAAACCTTACTGTTGAAACTACTACAAAGGAGTGAAGCATCTCAAAGAGGTACTGAGTATTTAATAACAGCCTTTGTTCTACAGGGCTCTCTTAATAGTATGTATTAAGGATACTGAGCATTTTTTAAAAACTGTGAATTTAAAGGATAAATGTGATATCTGTGGAAATGCAACTGGTTTTTTATTATTGCCCATGTATCCTGGTACTTTACTGAGTTGATTAGTTTCCACATTTGTGTTTATGTGTGTATGCGTATAATCTTTAGGGTTTTCTATGTAGTAGAAATATATATATATTTTCTTGCTTAATTGCTCCAGTACCATGTTGAATAAAAGTGGTAAAAGTAGTTGTCCATGCCTGTTCTGATCAAATTTTGTCAATTTTTTTTTTCTGCCTCAGTTGAGGTGATAATGAGCTTTTCTTCTCTTTCATTCTTTTGATATGGCTTATTACAATGATTGATTCTTTTATGTGTTGAGCCATCCCTTGCATTCTCGGGATAACTCTCACTTGCTCATGATGTTTAACCCTTTTAAGATGCTGTTGAGTTGTTTACTGGCATTGTGTTGAGGTGTTTGCATCGGTGTTTTTAAAGGCTGTTGATCTAACTTTCATTGTGTCTTTGCCAAATTTTGCTCTCATGGTAATGTTCATCTCATAGAATGAGTTCAGAAGACTTCCCTCTCTTTAGTTTTTTGGGAAAGTTTGGGAAAGATTATTACTTTTTTAAATGTTGGTAGATTCACCAGTGAAACTATCAGAGCCAGAATTTTTTTTTATTGAGAGATTTTTGGTCACTGATTCTGTCTCCTTACTGCTGCTGCTGCTGCTAAGTCGCTTCAGTCGTGTCCGACTCTGTGACCCCATAGACGGCAGCCCAGCAGGCTCCTCTGTCCTTGGGATTCTCCAGGCAAGAATACTGGAATAGGTTGCCATTTCCTTTTCCAATGCACGCATGCATGCTAAGTCGCTTCAGTTGTGTCCAACCCTGCGACCCTGTGAACAGCAGCCCGCCAGGCTCCTCTGTCCATGAAGTTCTCCAGGCAAGAACACTGGAGTGGGTTGCCATTTCCTTCTCCCATCTCCTTACCAGTTAACGTTTATTCAGATTATCTGTTTGGGTGATTAAGTTGGGGTAGGTTTTGTGTTTCTTGGAGTTTGTCTGTTTTATCTAGTGCTTCCATTTGTGGCATAAAATTGTTCATGGTACTCTTATAGTATTTTTTATTTCTGTCAAATCAGTAGTGGTGTTACTACTTTTATTTCTGACTTAGTAATTGGAGTCTAATCACTTTTAGTCTATTTAAAGGTTTTTCAACTGTTGCACTTTTTGAAGAACCTGCTTTTGGTTTCTTTGATTTTTCTCTATTGTTTTGCTCTTTGTTTGTTTATCTCTCTTCTAATCTGGCAACTAAACCATAATAAATCTTTATTATTTACTTCCTTCTGCTAGCCTTGGATTTCTTTCTTTTTCTGTTTTCTTATTTTGTAAAGTTAGTTTGAATTTTCAGAGGTACCATTTCTTAGTGTAAACATTCATAGGTATAAATGTCCCCTTTGGCACTAAATCCCAGAAGTTTTGATATGTTATATTTTCATTTCCATTTGTCAAGGTATGTTTTAATCACTCTGATTTCTGCTTTGAACCACTGGTTAATTTAAAACATACTGTTTAATTTTCACAATTTCATGAATTTTCAGTTTTCCTTTTGGTAATGCTTTTTTAACTTCTTCCTAATGTGTTCAAAGAATATGCTTTGTATAATATCTACCTTTTAAAATCTATTACTAAAATTAATTTGTAGCATAAAATAAACATAGTATTATTTGTTAAGTAATTAATTATGTTTGAATAACATTGTTTTCTTATTTATAGCCTAGCATATGATCTATCCTGGAAAATATCCCATGTGCTGTTAGAAGGACTGTATAGTCTATTTTTGTTGGCTAGAGTGCTTTGTATATATCTGTGAGATCAGGTTGCTTTCTTATTAAGGTCCTCTGTTTATCTTCTGTCCATTATTGTGAGTGAGGTGTTATAGTCTCCAACTAGTATTGGAGAAATGCTTATTATGTACGAATGTTTATTTGTCCCTTCAGTTCTGTCATTTCTTGCTTCATATATTTTGATGGCCTGTCATTAGGTACATAAATGTTTATAACTGTTACATCTTGCAGTATTGAACCCTTGTTAATGTAAAATTTCCTTCTTTGTCTCTTGTAACCTTTTTTTTTTTAATTTAAAGTATGTTTTGTCAGATTTTAGTATAGCTACTCAACTGTGTTTTGGTTACTAATATCTTTTTCCGGGCTTTCTTTTTCACTCCATTTATGTCTTCTGTTGTCAAGGGAGTCTGTTGTAGACAGGATTTGGTTGGAGCTATGAAGGACCTATTTCTATTATTATGCTATTTGCTTTCTATATGCTTTATAGCTTTTGTCTTAGTCCCTCATTTCCTGCATCACTGTCTTCTTTTTTGTGTAGTTGCTTTTGTAGTGAAATATTTAAATTCCTGTCTCATTTCCTTTTATGTGTATCCTATGGCTGTATTGTTTGTTGTTACCCTTGGAAATTACATTTAACACTGCACGTGGAAATCCCCTGGTATTCCGGGGGCTCAGACTCTGCACCCCCACTGCAGGGGCACAGACAGGATCCCTGATTGGGGAGCCAAGATCCAAGCTGTGAATCCAGTAAGATTCACAGCGTGACCAAAACGAAGCAAAACAAACAAACACTGTGTAGTTACAACACTCCAGGTTGAATTTGCACCAACTTAAATTCGATAAAGTACAAAATCAGTCCCATTACCGCCCCATACTCGCCCTTTTTGATTGTTGATATCATACTGCCGTCTACACAAATAATTGCAATACTAGCTTCTACTTTAATAATCTATTTTTTTTATATAATTTAGTCTTTTAAATCACATAGAAAACAAGCCACTGTAGTTGCAAACCACTGTTTCAGTAATGCTGGCTTTTATATTTACCTTTGCTAAGTTTTTTTTTTTTTTTTAATACATAAGACTTCGAGACCCTTCATTCCCTTTCTAGTACTCCCTTCTTCACATTTCTTCTTTCGTGTACAGTGGTCACAAACTTCTTAGGTTTTTAATTCTGGGAATGTGTTAAATTCTCCCTCACTTTTGATGCTCAGTTTTGTTGGATAGAGGGTTTTTGGTTGAGTTTTTTTTATTTTTTTTATATCAATACTTTTTTCTGGACTCTTGAGTTTCTAATGACAGATCTGCTGATGATCTTATTTACGATGCTTGACATACAATGTTTCTCTTCTCTCTTGCAGTTTTCAGTTTTCTTTGTGTTTTTGAAAGTTTGGCTTTGTGAGGGTCTCTGTGTATTCATCTTACTTAGAATTTTGAGCTTTTGACATATTTATATTCATGTCTTTTATGGAATCTGGGAAGTTCTCAGCTGTTATTTCTATAAGAATTCTCTCTGTCCCTTTTCTGAGAGTCCCATAGCGTGCATGTTGGTCTGCTTATTGGTGTCCCACAGATTCCTTAGGCTTTATCCACTTTTCTTCAGTCTTTTTTCTTTCTCAGAGTCAGTAATTTATGTTACCGTATGTCAGTTCTTCTCATCTTTCTTCTCAAATACGCCTTCTAGTGACTTGTTCTTTTCCATTAATGTAATTTTCAACTCAAGAATTTACTTTTGGATTCTTTTTAGGTTTTCTGTCTCTACTTGATATTTCCGCTGTGACCACATATTGTTCTCTAGACTTTCTGCATTTCCTCCTTTAGTTCTTTGTCCATCTTAATGACTGTTCTTTCTTCCCAGTTTCACTGAGGCTCCAGGTCCCCGGGGCCAAGGTAGGGGCCGCCCTGGGGGGCAGAGACGAGCTGATGAGAAGGCTGCGTTTGCCCAGTCTTCTCGGGGCACAGGTTGCCCGTCTGGCCACACCTCTCGTGGCCGCTGACAGCGCACGTGCGCAGGTGAGCACAGTGCTGGCAGCAGATGGCTCTTTCACAGTTGTGCTTCCGGAAAAGCTGGCAGAGGAAAGGTTTGCTGATGCCACTCCACCTGTGATGCACCAAGGGCAGGGTGGATTCTTTCTGGATATTACAGTCCGAGAGACTTCGGTCCCCTCAGCTATTTGTCTGCAAAAGTCAAACTCTGTTGGTGAGGCTGGATGCCCTGTGTCTTTGGTTTTGACTTTAACCTTCTTCGTGGAGACACTCTGCTTGACCTCAGGAGTGATGGTCTTGTCCATCAGAGTCTTCACAAAAACCTGCATCTGAGGGTCTGCTCTTTGGCCGCTTTGTTGACAAAAAGTCGGGTGGCAGACCCGGCACCCACCTATTTCCAGACAGAATGACTTCACAAGACACACCTTTTAAAGTCTTTGTTTAATAGATCTGTCATTAGGTCTTCTTCAGAAAAAAAGTTCTTTTCATTTATCTTTCCATTATATGAGCCATATATTCTTTTTCTGTTTCTTTGTATGCCTTGTAACTTTTTTGTGGAATCAGTGTATGAAATCTAACAATGTGGTAACTCTGAAAAACTAGATTTGCCCCCTCTTTTATTTTGATTTTGTTTTTTGATTATTGCATGGTGTCTCAGTGCCGGTTCAGGTCTTTTCTGAGCCTTTCTCTGGGCATGCACAGTCATTTTCTAATTTTTTTTTCCACATGGCAATTATTTTGGAATATCCTAATGTTTAATGTCTGGCTTCTGCTAGCGGCTTCCCTGATAGCTCAGCTGGTAAAGAATCCGCCTGCAATGCAGGAAACCTCGGTTCAATTCCTGGGTCTGGAAGATCCGCTGGAGAAGGGAATGGCTACCCACTCCAGTATTCTGGCCTGGAGAATCCCATGGACTTTGTAGTCCATGGGATTGCAAAGAGTTGGACACGACTGAACCATGTCACTCACACTTCTGCTAGTGTGGGAGAAAAAGTGAAGGAGGCAGCAGGGGTGCTGGGTTTCAAATCTCAGGGGAGGTGTGACGACAGTGGCTGCCCATCTCTTTTTTGCTCCTCTAGGATTGGAAGCAGCAGTGATGAGAGCATAAATCCCTGCTCCTTGGCGGGCAAGCCCCTTTCTGCTCACCCTAGCTCCCGCAGGCCACTGACAAGCTGCTCCAGCCGTGTGTGCCTGGACCGCTGCTGAGGTGGGGGGTGGGGAGCTTCCACTGTGCTGAGAGCTCAAATTGACCGAAATTAAGTGTACTGTCCAAGTCTTCTCCTCCGAATTGCAAGCCATGAAGAGATTCTAGATTTCCAAAACAGTGGAAATCAGGCAGATTCTATCAGTGAATCTGTCGTCAAGGTGGGGAGACAGATTCCCGTTGCCACCTGTTTTGCCATCACCCCGGCGTCCTTTACTTAATGCGTTAGAATCTAGAATCAGTGCATTAACCCTTGGGGAAAAGTCATCTGGAGGTGGGTACAGGCAGATACACTGGGTATTTTTTAACTTGATCAAGTGAAAATCCACTGAATAGATACAGAGAGGCTGCTAGGTACCAGGAGACTCAAGGAAGTTGTAGACTTCTTGAGAAACATGATATATAGAGAGTGTCAAAACAAAGTAGTAAATGAAAAGCACCAAATAGATCATTCAGGATCTTTACCATGAGAGTCCAGGAGAAGAGTGTACTATGAATTTAAATGATCAGAGAAGATTTCATTGAGTTCCTAAACCACTTTACTGCTAGAAAGATACAGGCATACCTTGGAGAAAACCACAGGTTCACCTCCAGGCCACTGCAGTAAAGCAGCTCAAATGAGTTTTTTACATGTTTACACTATATTACAGTCTGTTAATTGTGCAGTAGCATTATGTCTGAAAAAATGTACATGCCTTAATTTCAGACTACTATGTTACCAAAAAGTGCTAACCATAATCTGAACCCCAGAGAGTCATAGTAGTAACAAGAAAGACACTAATCATAGGTCACCATAACAAATATAATAATAGTGATAAAGTTTGAAATCTGTGAGATTTACCAAAATGTGACACAGAGACTGGAAGTGAGCAAACACTGTTGGAAAAACGAACACACGTAGATCTTTCGGTGCAGGGTTGCCATACACCTTTAGTTTGTTAAAAACCCAATAAAGTGAACAGCAGTGAAATGAGGTTTGCCTGTATGTTGAGTATTAATACTCTAAAGACTATTGATAAGAACTAAAACTTGCCTAGTACTCACTGTGCCAGATGCTAATGCATGCAGTCCTTAAAACAGCCTCATTAGATATGTGCTGTTGTCTCCCTTTTCATATGTGAGGAAACTGAGCCAGAGAACGTTAATGGACTTTCCCAAGACCAGGTAGCAGATCTGTCTTGGGGCTGGAACTTGAATCCAGGCAGGCATCTGTGCACACGCCGCTAGAGCAGCTTATAAGTAGCCTGCGGGAGCTAGGGTGGGCGAAATCCAAACTCTAGGGCTTTATCTCTCTGTTCATTTCTTACGGAGCAGAATGGTGTGAGCAAAAGCATGGATGTGAATGTGTGATGCATTTGCCAGACATGGCAAAGATGCCAGACAGCGTGACAGAGTAATTTAGACCTTCTGCTGTGGGTCAGTGTGCATTCATTCCGATGCAGAAACTTTTATTTGATTTAAGTTGCAGATTTAGTAAGCATTTCCATTACATTTTGTTTAAGGAACTTCTCTCTCCAGTTACTCCAGTGCAGAAGAACAGCCACGTAAAATTGTTATCTTTACGTTCGCCTTGTAACTGCTAAAGAACATAATGGCCTTTCTTTTCTCCTTTAGTTATTTCTTAGCTGGGGCAAGTATTTCTTATTGTGATATTTCTGGAAATAATGTGCACTGGAGTGATAGCCCTCCAACGTGTGAAAGTAAGTATGTTCCTGGAATGTAGAGCAGCAACTCTTAAACTTTTGGCCTCGGGACTCCTTTATACTCTCAAGTTAACATAGACACCAGTGAGCTTTTGTTTATATGGGTTATCTCTACTGTCATAACAATGTGTGTAGAGATAACCCATATAATGTTATGGGTTATGCTATGTCAACTCTATTGCATTGAATTAATCCTGAAAAGTTTTCAAAATAATTATTTATTAATTCATTTTTAAGAAGAATAAATGTGTACCTATTAGTATATAACACATATTTAATGAAAAAATAAAAACATTCTAACATAATGGTTTTGTTTTACATTTTTGCAAATTTCTTCAATGTTTGGCTTTAAGGAAAACATCAGGATTTAGTCACTTGAAAAATCACACAATTTGTAGCTTCTGGAAAATTTCACAGTACACTTGTAAGGATGAAAGTGAAAATGACAGTAATAATTGGTATTAATGTGAAGAAGTGACTTAGCAAACAGATACATTTACAAATTATGAAGCGTTTCTCAAGTAGCACTGAGTTCTGTTTTTAATCATGATCATATTATATCTTTAAATTGTCAGCATTTGTTATGATGAGAACAAAACTTAGTTTGGCCTTACAGGTAAATATATGTATCTCATGTAGATAATTCATGACTTTAAGAAAATGAGTTTTATTTTAGAAATTCATTTGTAGATTAATAGCTTGAGTTTAGGACAGTATATTTTCTCATAAAAACCTTCTTCTAAATGGATAGTGGATTCACAACTAGCATGTAGCAGTCATGTGGTAATGAATTTATTAAAGGCACTCCATAGGGCTTTACTAACGCGGTTGAATCCTTTATCTCCTTCCCTTTAGCCTTTCATGTGTTTTTTTCTTTTTAAGAGATTATGTGTAAACCACCTGAAGAAATTCAAAATGGAAAATACACCAATAGCCACAAGGACGTATTTGAATACAATGAAGTAGTAACTTATAGTTGTAATCCTTCAAATGGACCTGATGAATATTCACTTATTGGAGAGAGTAAGCTTGCATGTATTGGGAATGATGAATGGAGTAGCCCACCTCCTCAGTGCAAAGGTAATAATATTTCTATTTATTTCTTAATGTGTAAATACTGTAGAAACTTTGTAAGTAGCTTTACCTACAAGTAAAACCAGTCATATGTGCTTGGGTCTCCTGTTAAGTTGGTTTCTAATTTGATGTAATATCAGTCAAACCAAATAAAAACTGCTTCTAGTTGTAATTTCCAACCTCTCACCCGATAGATTCTTGGCATTCCAGTTGAGAACATTGCAAACTACGGTGTATTTGCGTGAGATAAGGCTGTTTTCCATGAAAGCATCACAAATTCAACACACTTTTTCTTAAGTGTTGTCTTGTATTACAAGAAGTATGACAGTGTGGCTACAGGAAATGGGAGTGTAAATTGTAATAGATGTAGATTGTCTCATAGATATGATTGATAAATGCTTGGGAAAATCTTTTTTTAAAAGAATATTTAACGTGTTAGAGCATGATCAAAAAGCAGGGAAACACTGGAGGGATTTTTACCCTTGAAAGAAAGGATCCACTGAATAATAACAAAATATTTTCTCAAGTGAAGAGGGACCATTCTTATTACCATATTCTAGGCAATAAGAAAATTTTCACAAATCTGGAAGAATTGAAATCATTAGGAGTACATTATCTGATCAAAATGGGGTGAATGTACAGATCAAAACATAATCTAGAATATCCCCAAATGTTTGAAAATTATGCAAGACACTTGGAAATTAATAAATCAAAGACAAAATAACAAACAAAATTGGAATTTCTTTAAATAAACACAGTAAAAATAAGACACTAAATATCAGAACTTCTTGGTTACAACAGAAACATTGCTTCGAAGGATATTTAAAGCATTTATAACCAATCTGATCACACAGACCACAGCCTTGTCTAACTCAATGAAACTAAGGCATGCCGTGTGGGGCCCCCAAGACGGACGGGTCATGGTGGAGAGCTCTGCCAGAATGTGGTCCACTGGAGAAGGGAAGGGCAAACCACTGTAGTACTCTTGCCTTGATGGACAGGGAGGCCTGGTGTGCTGCAGTTCATGGGGTCGCAAAGAGTCAGACGCAACTGAGCGACTGAACTGAACTGATTGGCATGTTACTTGGTTTTTAAAAAAGAATAAAATACTTCCATTTCAGCAACATGGAGGGACTTAAGAGAATATTATATTTAGTGAAAAAATGAGACAAAAAACCCCCACAAATATTATATGATAGCACTTGAATGTAGAATCAAAAAAACAGTACAAATGATTCTGCATATAAAACCACAGACAGGGATGTAGGAGACAGACTTATAGTCACCAGTGGGAAGAGGGGAGGGGACAGCAAATTTGCAACATGGGATTACTGACAGTTACAAACTGCGACGCCTGAAATAAAGCAGCAGCGAGTATGTAGCGGCAGGGATGGACCTAGAGAATACCGTGCCCAGGGAATGCCGTCATCCGCAGAAAGACAAGCGCCGTGTGATGTTGCTTGAATGTGGAGTAGAAGGAATACCAACGGCACTGCATACAAAACGAAAGCGGATGAAGCAGGTGAATTTATCGGTGACCAAAGGGGCTAGGTCGGGACAACAAATCACCTAAATCAGCAGCAAGCCTTTACCACATAGTGCAGGGAGTTGCCTGGAGCGTCCCTGGTGGCTCAGCGGT
Source organism: Antilocapra americana (assembly GCA_007570785.1). Lineage (NCBI taxonomy): Eukaryota > Metazoa > Chordata > Mammalia > Artiodactyla > Antilocapridae > Antilocapra > Antilocapra americana. The sequence continues at coordinate 4,974,851 of ML663555.1, forward strand.
AACGAATCCATCTACCAGTGCTGGGGACGGAGGGCACATGGGGTGGGCAGATGCCCTGAAGGAGGAAGTGGGAGCCTGCTCCAGTTTGCTCGCCCGGAATAATCCCACAGGCAAAGGACACTGCGGGGGTGCAGTCCTTGGGGTCACAGAGTCGGACACGACCGAGCAACTGAGCATGCACACACAGGGAGATCTATCCACCGTCTTGTAATAATCTGTAATGGAATATAATCTGGAAAAAAAAATTCACTATGCTGTACACCTGAAACTAACAATATAGCAGATCAACTATATTCAATAAATATTTTTCCAAAACCTCATGAAGTGTAGTGCAGGCCCCATGTCCTCGCTAGGGTATTATTCCTAAACATTTAAAGAATAAATAGTAGTAGCCCTATACAAAGTCTTCAAGAAAATTAAAGAGATGGGAATACTTATTTCATGAGAACAGTGTTGCTCTGATACCAAAACCAGACAGAAACACTGCAAGAAAAGTGTATCCAAAGTGGGCGTTGAACTAAAATTTTAAACAAAATATTAGTAAATCAAATCCTCTCTTCAAAAAAACAAGAGTACATCATAAATCAAGTGAAGTTTATTCTATGAATGCATTAATCAAATTTAAAAGTCAGTGTAATTTACCATATCAAGAAACTTTGAAAGAAAAAAAAAAGACCACCTTAATAGATGCACAGAAAAATTACATATGACAAAATTCATCATCTTTTCATTATAAAACTCACCAAATATAAGGGAACTGCCTGAAGCTGACAAAACACACCTATAAAAATTCCCCAGCTAATATTATAATTAATAGTAGAGGAGTCGTTAGGTTTATCTAAGGTAGGAACAAGACAAAAATGTCTTCTGTTGAAACATTACTCTTTGATAGTAGAACAAGCCATACATATTGAAGAGTAAGGAATAAAATAGACTTTATTCACTTGCAAGATTGTTTTTATAGAAAACTTGGAAGACTGAAGTTTTAGCAGGATCAGCATACAGACATCAAGTGTACATTATATACTACTAAAATACCAATAGAAATTGAAAGTTTTCAAGTACTACTTACACCAACTTGAAAGCCCAAAATACTTGTGTGTAAATCTAGCAACAATGTGAAATATTTAAGTGGTAAAAATAACATAAGAAATTAAATAAGACTTTAATAAATAGAGAAAATTCAGTGATTACGGGTCAGAAAGTACAATATAATAAAGATGTTGATTCTCTATGACTGATCTATAAATTCAGCACAATCCAATGAAGTCCCAGCAGAACTTGACAAAAAGATTGTAAAATTTATTTAGAAAAATAAAAGAACTAGAATTGTCATAGAAATTTGAAAAAAGAAAAGTCATCTCGTTCTGCTTGGTGTGAAGACTTCTGATAAACACTACTCTGAGGAATATAGTCAAGACTGTGGTATTGGTGAAAGGACAGCATGGAACAGAATAGTGTCCAGAAATACAGCCTTTCAAAAAAACACACACAAAACAACCCTCACCACTATGTTAGCACCATTTGCAAATATTTACTCACAGTGAACCAAAGACTTACCTGTGAAATCTAAAACCAAAAGATTTTTGCTTTAGCACATAGGAAATATTTGTGCCTTAGTCAGAGATTTCTTAAATAAAACTCTAAAACCATGATTCTTTAAAGAAGAAATGTTAATATACTGGACTTATTAAAACTTGAAACTTCTACTTCAAATACACTATTAAAAGAAGGAAATAAAATGAGCCATAAACCGGGAGGAAACATTTGCAAAGTACATATCTGCTAGTGGATTTGTGTCTATAATATATATATATAACTCTCGAAACACAATCAGAACAACCCAGTTTTTTAAGATGGGCAACAGAAATAGACCTGTTGCACCGAAGAAGATATATGGATCCCAAAATACATGGAAAGCAGCTCAGTGTCATAGTAAATTACAAAGTGGTATTTAAAACTGCAATGAGATGTCGGTAAACAACTATTAGAATACCTGAACAAAAGCCCCCAAAACTAAAGACTAACAATCAATTAATAGGCAAGAGTATACAGCAGTTGGGATGCTTAATACATTGCTGGTAAGAATACAGAGTGATATGAATATTATGGAAGACAGTTTGGCAGTCCCTTATAAGGTTAAATATACACTTACCATACAACTCAGCAATGTAAGTAAAAAGATGTATGTTTATACAGAAACCTGCATGAGAATATTCAAAGCAGTGTTAGTCACAATATTCCACACTGGAATTAACTCACACGTCCTCCAGCTGGTAATGGATGAACAGCCTAATCTGTATCCATGCAATGGAATGATACTCTACAATAAAAGGAAATGAGTTCCTGAATCATGCAGCAAAAGAATCTCCAGTGCTTTATGCTAAGTAAAATAGCCATACTCAGAGGTCGAGTCTGCTCAGTCAGACTCGGCTGAGCAACTTGAACAACCTGGATTATAAGAACTGATAAGGAAGTTCTTCTGGCTGAAGAGAAATGATACCTGATGGAAATTCAGACCCAAAGGAAGGGAGAAAGAACACTTGTGGCTTAAAAGGCTGTATATTATCTGTCCCTTATCTGTCGTTCAGATTTAATCTCATAAGACGTTCTCTTGAACTCACTACTCAAGCAAGTGTTTTCTTGATTTTTTTCTCCCCAATTCTGCCAAACGCAGTAATGCATACAAAAGTCAACTAAGAGAGTCAGGATGAGAATTTTTTTATGAGTGGAGTAGAGGGGGAAGTACCACAGCACGCTGGTATGAAGGCTGAGTATTACTTCTGAGACGATCTCAGGCCTGCTGGTTTATATACTGGTTGACAGCACAAAATGTGCTTGTTGATCCCTGGTTACAGTCCAGAATGTTTGGAAAACGCTGTCCTAACTCCATGGATCTTTATTTCTTGAACACCCCAGCTTCTGTGTGCTGTTGCCACCTGAAAACTTTCTTTTTCGTGTCTTGGCATGGCTAGCTTCTTTGCAATTTAAATTTGAGCTTAAATGTTACCTTCTCAGAAAAGCTTTTGCTACCTTTCTAAAAGAGCAAGGTGTGTAATTAATGTCAGAATGATCTTAAAAAAATCCTCCAACTGAAGAAAATTACTTTTGACCTTACCCTGAGTTTGTATCTGGTACTCAGACGGTTCTCAAAACTTGTCAGTAATGGAAAGAAAATGTAGACAAGCAAATGAACTATATTATAGTACGTTCTGGTTTTGTTTGTTTTTTTTTTTTTTTTAAAAAAAAAAAAAAAAAAACATTGCTAGGTTTCTCTAGCTCTCTTTACCTGGAATTCAGATGCACAAAGGTTTCTCTCCCCCCCACCCCCCCGCCGATTAGTATCTATTTATCATTTCTTTCCTGTTTCTTCCCCCTGGAATTACTTTGCACTAGTTTTTCTGGTCCCGTGTGGAAGCGGCTTTCCATTAATTCTGGAATTTCTCGACTTTTCAGTGGTCAAATGTGTATATCCAGTCGTTGAAAATGGAATGATAGTCTCAGGATTTGGACCAAAATATTACTACAAAGCGACGGTTGTATTTAAATGCAAAGAGGGTTTTAACCTTCATGGCGACAGTACAGTTGTCTGTGGTGTGAACAGTACTTGGGAGCCTGAGCTACCAAAGTGTCTTAAAGGTAAAAATACTGTCTTCCTTTTGTTTTTGTTCTTTATTTCTTTCACATTAAATATCAGTGATGCAAGAAAAACGGAAGAGAAATGATTTTCATATTTAACTGTGTATTCATTTCTATGATAGTTGTATGACTTCAGATTCACAAGAAATCTGCTGCAGCGATTTTCTGTCTTTGTAGGGTCTTAGCATTTCACGTACATAACACAGTTATATAAATTTGTCTTGCTAGGCATTCTTAAATGTAAAGACGGATAGCAGTCATTTTTCAGAGTAAATGTAAACATAGGGAGTTTTACCTTTAAAATAAGTCAAGAACGAAAGGCATAATTCATGTGCATGAAAGACGGTAGTAATGACCGAGTTTTTGATCCGGTCTACATCATTTTGTTTTCTAGTGTCGACTCCTCCCAGCACCCACCCTCCAAGTCCCAGTACCCAACCTCCAGTTCCCAGTGTCTCAGGTTTAGTAACTTCCGACATATATTTTTTCAAAAATCTTTTAAATTCCTAGTGGCAGTGCCAGCCATAACTCCCAAATGTTTGAGAGTTTTTTTTATTTTGTTTTCCAGTGTCGACTCCTCCCAGCACCCCACCTCCAGTTCCCAGTGTCCCAGGTTTAGTAACTTCCTGCTTATATATTTCAAAATCATTTACATTTCTTGTGATTTTTTTTCAAAATCTTTTAAATTGAAATGATTTATGCTCATTTATCAGTTTTAGTAATGAAGTGTTAACAGCCTTTTTAGTTCTTAGTGATTCTAAAATTATTTGCAGTCGTCTGCAGATACAAGCAGGCAGCAAGTTAAGTAAACTTTAAATATGTTTACTTCCCTGTAAAATCATTTTAAACCTTCCTTACTTCAGTTCAATTCAGTTCAGTCGCTCAGTCATGTCCAACTCTTTGCGACCCCATGGACTGAAGCATGCCAGTCCATCACCAACTCCTGGAGTTCACGCAAACTCACGTCGATTGGGTCAGTGATGCCATCCAACCATCTCATCCTCTGTCGTCCCCTTCTCCTCCCGCCTTCAGTCTTTCCCGGCATCAGAGTCTTTTCCAGTGAGTCAGTTCTTCACATCAGGTGGCCAGAGTATTGGAGCTTCAGCTTCAGCGTCAGTCCTTCCAGTGAATATTCAGGACTGATGTCCAACACCACAGTTCAAAAGCATCAAGTCTTTGACTTCCTTACTTAGTGATAGTAAATTTAAAATGTGATTCATTTAAAGTACTTAGCATAGCCCCTGGTATCTAGAAATTTCTTAAAAGGTAACTTGTACCAATTACACTCAGATCAGTACTAGTGTAGAGGAAGGTCCACAGCTTCTATTTTTCAGCATGTATGTTTTCTGTATCATCAATATGGATAATTTATTCATTTTAAAAGTGATCTCTTGACACCTATACAGAGTGTCTTCTGGGTCCTGGACTCTTTCATTTCCCAAGCTGAGCAGCTTGGTTCTTTTTTATAAACTGGGAGATTTCTGTGGTTTCTAGAATAAGGCTAGTATTTCTACCACCTCTGTCACTACCCCATTTCTAACAATTATTGTTTTTCTCTTTACTGGGCTTTTTTTGTTTGTTTTGGATATTTTGTTTTTGTATTTTTGAGGGGGAAGGGGGAATTGGCAACAGTAAATGGTATAACAACTAAAAGGCAGAAAAAGCTCTTGCTTATTGAAATGAAATGGAGGAATTCTAGCAGGAATTGCTGATCAGCTTCTCTGCCTAAGACTTGAATGACTATTTTGGTATGTTGGGAGGAGTTGTTTTCCTGAGTTCAGGGCTGCTATCTCTGGCTTGTATTTAGTTGCAGTGGAAGGAAGAGGCCAGAGGAAGCATGGGGGGGAGGATCAGTCTGGGCAGACCACACTCAGGGTCCTGGCGTGGCTCTGTTCATTCAAGCAACATCACTTCTGTGGGTTCCAGTGTCTCGTTCAATCCCTCAAACAGACGTCACTTACTGGGTTTTAATTTGTGTACTTCCTATTGTCCAGTTATTTTACAAATTGAGGGGAATTATTCATGTGTTAACGTGGTAATTAGAGTACCTTTTCTTAATCCCTGTAAACCCCAGTATGCTCTTGAGCACTTCGGTGAGAGCTGTGAAGCTGTGTGGGAAAAGAGATGTTTCTCTGGTAGATGATAGCTCAGGATCGCATGTAGAATCTACGCTCACTGACCCATCTGTGTTTGCTCACACGGTCCTGGTGGGAATATGCACTTTGTCTGCTGTGTTGAAATGCTCCTTTAAAAAAGTTGACATAAGCATGTCATAAAGGATTTATAAAACACTGATACAGTTTAGTGTTTGAAAGAAGAATTCTGAGGACAGATGTACAGTGAAGATAAAACTATGGGGATTTCACCTATGATAATTAACATGTTTCAGTGCTATTCTCCCATATCATCCCACCCTTGCCCTCTCCCACAGAGTCCACAAGACTGTTCTATACATCTGCATCTCTTTTGCTGTCTCGCATGCAGGGTTCTTGTTACCATCTTTCTAAATTCCAAATATATGTGTTGGTATACTGTATTTTTGTTTTTCCTTCTGGCTTACTTCACTCTGGATAATAGGCTCCAGTTCCGTCCACCTGAGTAGAACTGATTCAAATGAATTTTTTTTTAATGCTGAGTAATATTCCATTGTGTATATGTACCACAGCTTTCTTATCCATTCGTCAGCTGATGGGCATCTAGGCTGCTTCCATGTCCTGGCTATTGTAAACAATGCGGCGATGAACATTGGGGTACACGTGTCTCTTTCAATTCTGGTTTCCTCGGTGTGTATGCCCAGCAGTGGGATTGCTGGGTCATGGCAAGTCTATTTGCAGTTTTTTAAGGAATCTCCACACTGTTTTCCATAGTGGCTGTACTAGTTTGCATTCCCACCAACAGTTGTAAGAGGGTTCCCTTTTCTCCACATCCTCTCCAGCATTTATTGCTTGTAGACTTTTGGATGGCAGCCATTCTGACTGATGTAAAGTGGTACCTCATTGTGGTTTTGATTTGCATTTCTCTGATAATGAGTGATGTTGAGCATCTTTTCATGTGTTTGTTAGCCATTTTTATGTCTTCTTTGGAGAAATGTCTGTTTAGTTCTTTGGCCCACTTTTTGATTGGGTCGTTTATTTTTCTATTTTTCTGGAATGGAGCTGCAGGAGTTGCTTGTATATTTTTGAGATTAATTGTTTGTCCATTGCTTCGTTTGCTATTATTTTCTCCCATTCTGAAGGCTGCTTTTTCACCTTGCTTATAGTTTCCTTTGTTGTGCAGAAGCTTTTCATTTTAATTAAGTCCCATTTGTTTATTTGTGCTTTTATTTCCAATATTTTGGGAGGTGGGTCATAGAGGATCCCGCTTTGGTTTATGTCGGAGAGTGTTTTGCCTATGTTTTCCTCTAGGAGTTTTATAGTTTCTGGTCTACATATCAATCGCCAGCCCAGGTTTGATGCTCAGGGCTGGTGCACCGGGATGACCCAGAGAGAGGGAATCGGGAGGGAGGTGGGAGGAGGGTTCTGGAAGGGGAACACATGTATAGCCATGGCAGATTCATGTCAATATATGGCAAAACCAACACAATAATGTAAAGAAAATTAAAATTTAAAAAAAAGAGAAATGTATTAAAAATAGCATGTATTAAAAAAATAACAATAAAATAAAAAGCAACAATAACAAAAAAAACTATGGGGATTATTTTAAAATATCAAAAATCAAAATTCCTCATGAGACTGTCAGTCATTTTCTGTCATCAGTTAGAGAGTATGAAAAAGATCATTAGCAACATATAATGGTGATCAAGTAGATCTGATTATGCAAATATGAAAAACTGTAGGCAAAATACTAACTGGAGAAGGATACAAGTTACAGAATAGGAAACTAAATGGATGGTATTTTTTTTAAAGAACCACATGTTTATTCTGAGCACATTATTTTTATGGTTTATTATTAGTTAACTTCTAGGATTTCCACTGTATAATATAGGATTTCCACTATATACAAAGGCATAGTGAACATTCCTATGCATACATTCTTGTGTACTTGGGTAAATAGGTGTTTAGGTTAACTTTACAGAAGTAGAATTGCAGAATTTAGGGAGGACGTGAATTTTTCATTTTCAGAAATAATTCATTTTGAGAATCATTTTTAAAAATCAAATATCAAATTTAAGTCCATAATTTTGTATGGATAAGGCTGGAAAATTGAATCTAATTTTCCATTCCAGATTCCAAGCCCACTTCTCCAACCACGACTCCAGGACTAGGTCATCCAGGTTCAGTGGCTGAGCTTTTTTTTCATCTACACTTATTTATTCATGTCCTTCTTTAAGTTGTTCTACGTAGCTTCTGAAGTTTCTTCCGTGTTTATAGGTTGTACCTTCTTTTTTCATTCTGATTTTATTAATTTGGGCCAACTTTTTTCTTGATGAATGTGGCTAAAGATATATCAATTTTGTGTATCTTTTCAAAAAACCAGCTGTTAGTTTCACTGATCTCTTTTTATTTTTAAAAAAATGTCTATTTCATTTCTTTCTTCTTTGGTCTTCATGATTTCTTCTACTAACTTTGACCTTTTTTGTGTGCTTCTTTTTCTGATTGGTTTGGTAAAAGGTTAGGTTACTTGAGATTTTTCTTCTTTCCTGATGTAGGCTTATGTTGCTATAAACTTCCTTCTTAGAACTGCTTTTTGCTGCATCCCATAGATTTTGGATTTGTTTTCTTGTTTTCCTTTTCTCCAGATATTTAAAAAAAATTTCTTCTTTGATCATATCAGTGATTCATTGCTTGTTTAGTAGCATATTGTTTAGCCTCCACAAATGTGCTTTTCTGTTTTAAGTATAATCACATAGAATCTATAGGCTTATTCTGACACCACACTAATGATAAATTTGCTTGCTGTACCACAGAATATTGTCCTAGGAAATGTTACTGGGTAAGAAGTAGAATGCTTTGATACTGAATATAATTTATAATATTTTGATACTATTTTTAATGACAAACATTAATGTAGTTTATATAAGGAAAATATAAGAGTTTTTGTACAAAGTGAAAAAAATCAAAACTTGTGAAGTTAGAGGACATTAAGCTCTATTGTTTTTTCTTTTTTTGTTTTAACTTGCATTTTTTCCTTTTTTCTAGGATATCCCAGTCCTACTGATGCATCACCCCCTAATGATGCCGAGGGTTTAGGTATTATTTTGTTACTGATATAACCCTGTGTCATAAGGCCCTAGTTTTCTATGTGGAAATATTACCATTATCTATAATTAGAGAAGAAACAGCATGTTAAAGATTGGTGGTAATTGTTCAATTTGTAGTTGTAAAATTGCATGTTTTAAGGAATTTTAAAGGTACAGATCCCATGACACATTTAAGCGGTACTTTTAGACACATGTAGATAATATAGATTTTAGAAAGCTGCTCAACTTAGGATACCTAGTAATAAGTTTATTTTTAAAAATCTTAATAATATGGCTATATTTAGTCTTATATATATAAAATTTAAGTTATTTTCCATGTAATAGTTTTACTTTGTAATGCCTATTTATAGATGAATTTTCTTTCTGTTGGTAGCTTGTAAACACAGGCCTTTAAGTACTATTAGTTGGGTTAGTTTTTCTATACAAGGTTGGGGTAACATACTTAATGTTGGCACACATAGTTTCACACAGATGTGTTAAAGAACTTGATGGAAGTATAGTTGTGACAGTTAAATGAAATATAAAGATTTACTGATAAGGAAATGAAGAAAAATAGCTTGCTTTTCTTTACATTAGACTAGTTTAGTTAGTCTTTTATAAAACGCACTTTCGGCTTGTTACATTTTCCCTGTGTAAACTGTGGTCACAGTGGCGTGATGCCCGGTGAGTCCAGTGCCATCTCAGGATGTTTACATTTGATAATATTTACGAAATAAAGAGCAGAGCTGTACATGACATTGCAGGTTATGTTACATGCTGTATCTTATATAGATAATGAAAGTAATGGCAGTTTAGAAGCAGAGGGACTACTGACCAACATTCCTAAGAATTAAGATTTGGTAGTATATTCAGTGCCCTCTGGATATTCAGAAATGCATGTTTACGCTCCTGTGCATAGTGTGACCCATGTGCCCTGGTGTTCCCTTTACATTCTTAATTTGCATTACATCCAGCAAGTCTCCCTGGGGAGTTAGGGCCACCTCTTCATCTGGGGAGAAAGTGGGGTAGGAGCTGTGCTGATACGATGAAGTCTTGTTTGTGAAGACTCTTCACAGGTTCAGAGCACTCTTTATGATTTATTCCACAGACTTCAGGGAAAAATAGACGTTAAATGTCTAACAAAGTCATTAAGTAATGAAAGACTGAATGTCGAACTGAACCAACCGTAGTTGGATACTCAAATTTTAAAAATGATTTTCCTCTAGACTACTGAGTTCTAATTGTTAACCTTCACTAAATAGCCTGACATGGTAGCCAGAGCAAACAGCAGTGAAAAGTGAGATTCCTTATCGAGGGTGTCACAAAGGTGTGTCCTGACTCTGGAATCTGATGAGAAGGGTTCTATGATTCAAAGGACCTGGAAGCAGGAGCAGTCCTGCTCAGACTAGATTGATGATGTTTGTCCTCTGTAGTGACAGATGATCTGATGAAATTAAAATACAGCTGCTCCTAGGAGATCCGAGATACTTACTTATCTCCCGAACTGTTTTCATTTTTCTCAGGGGCAGGATTCATCGTGCTCATTATTGCTGCTGTACGTAAGTGTCCCTACCAGTGAAATCAAGACATTGCTCTGAAGAAGTGTGTTTTTTTTTATAAGATTTTTCAATATTTATGGCTTTATAGCTTGAAATTAAGTGAAACAGGAAAACCTGACTTTTTACATAATTCACTACCTTGGTTTAATATTACTCTGTTCCTTTCTATTCTGCATGTCCATGTACTAACAAACTCTAAATAATAGTGTTGTTTCAAAGGTGATTACTCATGAGTTTTCATCCCAAATATGCTTTGGGTAATTTTCTAAATTAATCAAGAATTTCTCTGACTTACTGTATACTGTTTAATCCAAATAATACAAGATACTGAAGAGTCCAAATGGAATAGAAAGGTATATGTGCTTAAATTAGATACCATTTTCTGGCCATGGGTATCTGAAAGCGTGAAAACGAAAGTGTCAGCCACTCAGTCGTGTCTGACTCTTTGCGACCCCGCCAGGCTCCACTGTCCATGGAATTCTCCAGGCAAGACTACTGGAGTGGATTGCCATTCCCTTCTCCGGGGGGTGTTCCCAACCCAGGGACTGAACCCAGGTCTCCTGCATTGCAGGTGGATTCTTTACCATCTGAGCCTCCAGGGAACCTCGGATCAACATTCATTTTTTTCTGCTAGCTTTTGAATCTTGGCAGTGATTTTTCTTGGTCACATGACATTTGTCTCCTGATTTCTTGTAGTTATTGGCATTGGACTGTTGTTTTGCCTGTACTTCTGTCTTTGCAGACGAAGGAAGAAAGGGTAAAGTACAGCATATTCTTTGGATTTATTGCTCCTTCTCACTGTTGACATTCTTTTGTGCAGTTTTTGTGTGTCCTCTGTACTACATGTTTTTTAAAAATTGTGCCTGCTTGAATGTGCTGTGTGAATTACATTTCTTTACTAAAAATGTTTTCACTTGCTTTTAATATCACTGCTGTAAGAGTAATCCGCAGGTCGCGTCAACTAATTACAATTTAAGAAAAATTTCTGTGGGATTTGAGGAGTAAGTGCCGAAGTAAATCATGGACCACTTTGGGGTCTTTTCTACCCTGGGCATACCCAACTTCCTAGATTGGACTAATGGCCAAGATTACACATCAGATGGTTCCCTGTGGAGACTCTGATAGCTAGCTGTACTCACTGCAGTTTTGACGGTGAAGGTTTTCAGTTGTCTGTATAATTTAGGTAGGTAGTTGTAAGAAGCTACGTAGCTATCTCCTTCAGATACCAAATTTTTTTTTGTTTTTTAGGTTTGTTATACAGTTAAACTGGAGAATTTAAAGCAACATTATTTGATTTCCCTCTTATGTTCTCTTAATTTACTAGGTTGAAGTAAAACTGATGGGGTTAAACTAAAAGTTGCTGAGAGGGTAAGATTTATAAGGAACCTCATGAACTTTGGCTTCTATCTATAAAAATGAAATAAGGGAGAGAGTTAAAATTGCAAAAAGGTACAAATATATAATTTCTAAAGAGAATAGAGCTTTTAAACATCATCTTAAATTTTAATGAATTTAAAATTTAATGAAAAATTTAGAATAAAACTGGAAATAGACCAAGATTAAGTGCTTTGATATTTCTGATTTTTAGTGATTTTTTTCCCTATTGCTTTTAAATCAAACTAATAATTAAACATGACTGATATTAATGGCTTTATGATATTTATATTTCTTTTATTTTAATCACTGCATTTGGACTATGTAATAAAAGTACATTCTTCACTCATAAACAGCTAAGTTTTTAAAAATTTCTTGGTCATCTTTTATCAGCAGTGTATTTTTAAAATACATATACACCGACAGTATAACAAGGAAACACCATCAGTGAAATATTTGACAAGTCTAAAATTTGTTAACTAGAAGTAACCTCGAAAGAAAGCAGAACAAAATAGCTTTCTGCTCCTTACTGTCCTTCTTTGTGTCAAACATCATTACACTAAGATACAGTTTCCTAACAAATATTAACCGACCTCTGTCTAGCAGTGAATGAGTCTTTTAAAGCTGAACGAGCATCTGAGCATCACACCCCCAGGTTAAAGTACCAGTGGGTTTGGTGTCCTGAGATCCCATTTCTAAGGAGCCCCCGGGGAGGCTGCTGCTGGGCCGGGGGGAAGCAGGGTGTAGACTGGCACTGATGTGCCCATGCTGTTTAGCTTCGCAGAAGCGCCATCAAGCTGATTGGGCAGTGGTTCACCTGTTCAAGGTAACCAAGTGGACTGTGTAAAGACTCCACATGCCTTTTTAAAAGAATGTGAAATAATACCTAGCTTTAGTTTGCTTTTCTTTTAAAAAGGTAATTATTTTTATTATTGATATATTTTCCGCTATTTAAGGTTCATTCTCCCCCACCCCAAATTGCTCTCGTTGCTTTGGAAACTTTCTTACAAGACTGTAAACTATAGCTGCTGCTGCTAAGTCACCTCAGTCGTGTCCGACTCTATGCGACCTCATAGACGGCAGCCCACCAGGCTCCGCCGTCCCTGGGGTTTTCCAGGCAAGAACACTGGAGTGGGCTGCCAGTGCCTTCTCCGGTGAACTATATGCAGCTGCTTCTCTATTTGTAGGGATAACTCTGGAGGCAGGATGCCAGGCGCAAAAATTGCTGTTAGTGACAATTCCCTGGTAGCGCAGTGGTTGGAACTCACACTTCACTGCCTTGGGCAGGAGTACAGTCCCTGGTTGGGGAACTGAGATCCTGCAAGCCTCAAAACAAACCAGAAACCCAAATTTGCTGTTAACACTTGACACAAAGTGGATTTGATATGAACTTTATTTTCAGTAATTTGGGAACACAATTATCTTCCTACAGGATTTATACCAAAGCATGAAAATAAGTTTTTTGGGGGGGGATGGGAGGGTGAGCGATGGGAATGAAGTGTGGTGGGAGGTGTATGGGATCTTAAGTCCTTGACCAGGGGTCAGACTCAGGCACTGAAAGAGCAGAGTCTTAACCACCGGGAAGGGCCCTAAGCAGTGTTTTTGTTTGTTTCTTTCTTTTTTAAAGGTCATTAAGTTATGAAAAATGGCCACAGGGTTAAAGCATTTTGCTGTAGTTTTCTGTTCCTTAGCTCTCAACTAAGGTAGAATAGGGTCCCAGGTGGGCGGACAGGCTCCGTCTGCACACTCCTTCCTTCTCACACAGCTTCCTTCCCTAACCAGCTCTTCTGCCACACTTCCCAGACTTGGATCCACAGCCCTTCGCTCTCTGCTTTGCTCCTGCCTGAGTCTTCTTGGCATGTCCTGACTATGCGGTTCCAACCAGCAAATGTCTTTTGTTTACATGAATGTTTTCAGTTATTTGTGGTGAATATTTTTTTTTCATAAATGTATTATTTTTCTCTGCTTGGGTTAAATCATCACAGGATAAAGTGAGAGTTTGCTAAGTTCAGTAGAATTATTGAAGTAATTTGTGTATTTTAGTAATAGTAACTAAATACCTTCTTTCTTTTTTTCCATTAAGGATATGTATTACTGTGCAATTGTAAACTATTCTAATGTTATCTTAATAAAGGTTAATCGAGAAATGTTGTAATTTCTAAGTTGTCTGCTTAAATGCATCTTACCGAAGCTTTTTTGGATATACTGTAAATGGTAAATCCAGTTCAGGTGGTGGTGAGTGTAATGGCATGGTCCAAAACTTGAATGGTCAGATTAACTTGAACATTTTTCTACCTGGTTGTCAAATTCTTAACCATTCAACAGAGGGTTTAAAATTTTTAAAGCAAGAACTAACTAGTAAATAACAAGGATTTTGTAATTAGTTGAGAGAGCCTATTTACAAAATTTAGATCCATCCTAGAAAAATGGGAAGTCATATAATGCTTTATAGAAGTCTTCCCTCAGGTAAAAACAGTGTGCCACAGGAGGAAACTGTCCTTGATGCAAAAGATGCATCTGAAAACAGAGGACGTCATAAAATCAGTTTCTGAGGCAGCATTACATGGGATTGATACATGCCTCGAGTATTGCCTCAAAAGCTGTGGTGCTGGAGACCAGGACCGTGTCTCCTCAGACACTCTCATTCTGAGAAAACGAGTTTATGTTATTCACTTGAGACTAGAAAGAAACAGATTATATGCAAATTTAGTCTATTTATCTGCTGTATGATTTATTAGACTTCAAGGGTATAAGTTGCTTCTTGCACCAAATTCTTGGTTCAGCCTCCTAATGAGAATCAGGAGAGACATAGTTTATGAACCTAATTGTCAGCCCTACTTCCCTTCTCCTCCCTTGTTGATTTTATCCCATTTTTATGCCACTCTTTCTTCCTTTTGGTGTGACCTCACTATTTTATTCAACACTTTTCCCTTCCTCTGTTCAGCACATACCTAACTGGTGAGAGCCACAGACAAGAAATTTTATTTCTCTCTGAGAAGAGATGAGAGAAACGTTTGCTTTTATCATTAAAAGGTATCTGCTTTCTATTGCGTTTCTTTTCAGAGATGTCCTTTTTTCTGTAAAATATTTGATGGACAATTAGATATCGATATCCTGAGCTGAGCTAAGTGGACAGTAGACATCAAGGAGGACATTTGAATTCTGGTTCCCCTTTGCAAGATTATTGATATTTTCTCCTTCCCTGTTTTAATGCAAAATAATATGCACTGACAGGCTTTCCCTTTGACATAGGCACCAACAGAGTAATGACCCCTTGACCTTTGGTTAGATTGTGACAAGTATTTTATATAGCTATTTCTTCGGGACTATTATGGAGAGCAATTCAGTAGTTAGGCCTATCAGTGAATCCTCGAAGATCACTATATTCTTATATTTGAAGTGAATAAATACACTTTTTTTTTTCCAGTAGTAGTGGAACACTTATTTTCTTAAATAGAATTTTAAATAGAAATGCAATATATGAGAAGGATAAATAAGCATTTATATAAACCTAAAGAAACAACTCAGCTCTACCTTCTAGCAGCTATGAATCCAAATCTGGAGGAATTTTTTTAGTCTAATGAGAAATAAATCAGATAAGTCGGTCCACTTGAAGTTCACTTTTAGTTTTTTTGACAGAAACCAAACTACATTTTATGTAATTTTGGTAAAGAATTTCAGTTTCAGTTTGTAAATATTAGTTGTGTAAAGGCATTTAACTGTTTGCCTTAGCCGGTACATTTTTAGCATATAAAAAAGTAAATCAGCACCAACTAAAATCCTCAAATTTTATATGAAATGCATTCCCTCTAGCCATTTTTAATCCCCTGCATCTCTGTCTGTGAATGAAATGAATTGGTAGTTCTTTTTCTGCCAGAATGTCTCTACATAGCTAGGAAGAGAGGAGATAGATTTCCACACTCACATGCAAGGCGCCACCCTGAACTTGAGAGCAGATTCCACAAAGACCAAAACGATGGGCAGTTCCTTAGTAAAAGCAGAGCCATGTCTTTGATCACAGGGGAAGACAAAAGTATACCAACTACCCCGCCCTACGTATCTGCGCAGTTCTCTAAGGAGTACTTTGAGGCTACCACCAACCAGGAAGGTGGTTTTCAGAAAGGCCGTGAGCTTCAAATTGCATTGAAGTTACCTTAGTGAATGCTGAAGGTAATATAACTTAGAACTGTAATTAGTATCTCACTTTCACATTTCAGTCATCTTTAAATAGCTTGTTATAGCCAGTGAGTTGTTTCTTTAACTTTATATAAATGCTCATTTGTCCTTCTCATATATTGGATTTCTGTTTAAAATTCTACTTAAGAAAATAAGTGTTCCACTACTACTAGAGAAAAAAAAAGTGTTTTCACTTCAACAAGTAGAAGAAGACAGTGGTGTTGGAGGGTTTGGTGAGAGGCCTAGCCGTTGAATGGCTGTCGGCAGAAGTCCTGAGGAAACGGCCACGTAACAGGTACTGTGCCGAGGCGGTGCTGGTTCAGCGAAGCCTCTCCCACCGGGGAAGTAACCAGGTCTGCAGCACTAGCACGGTTAGCGCTTCCATGGACATAACAATTTAACAATACCAGGTCAACATGGTATTCCCGGTAGTGTTAAGGTAGGGAAGTGTGGTTTTTTTCTATAAGATCTCCAAACTCATGAAAAAATATATTGCAAAATGACATTACATTTCATTTGCAAAGAAAGTGATTTTGAAATCTTTTTTGTTCAGAGGTGATTACCAGTTCTTAAGGTTCATTCCTCGAGTTCCTTAACGAAGAATATTACTGGAAAATGCTCTTAGATTTAATAGATTAAAATGCAATTTTTAAAAATTTGTAACCTCGTGGTAATTTAGAGATGCTGTTAAGTTTATATCTGGCATTTGCTCTTCACCCCTTTTATTCACAATAAGCCAGTCTGAGAAATGAAGAATTCAGCGTCCGTTTCCGGCTTCTGTACAAAGTTAGAATGCGCGTAGCGCCCACGGCAGTGATGCCAGCTCAGGACAAAGTGAACGCTGTGGCCTTACAGTTTCCTTAAGAAGAATTCCACTTTTTTATTGTTATTATTGTACTATATGGTTTTTTTTTTTTACAATGTTGTGTCTGTTTCTGCTGAAGAATTCTACTCTTTAAGAGAATTAGACTCCGCTCTAAAGTCGGGCTCTAGGTGGTTTTCTCTGCCCGCTTGGATAAAGATACGTTTTATTTCACACACGTCATCAGAATGTAAGCAGTTTTGTAGGGAATAAATCCATCAGATAACCTCAGGTTGTATCAGAATCTTAAGTCTTTGTGGACTACTCACCTTATCTATAAATGAAGGCCTGTATTTCAGAGAAGCAAACTCAACTCTGTGGATTAGCTGTAGGTCATGCCGGGGGAAGGAGAGAGGAAACAGCTCAGGTGGCTCTGGACACTCGGTGGGACCGAGCCCAGCCCTCTTTTCCATCCTCACGCCAGCGGCCACAGAGGAGGGACTCCGCTCTAACTCAGATTTGTACAGGTTTTGTTTTACACCTTAAAAAATGTTTTTTTTCTTTTTTTAAATTTTTTGGCCATACCTTGACCTGCAGAGCTATCCAAACAGATCAGACCTATGCCCCCTGCAGTAGAAGCATGGAAACCCAACCGCTGGACCACCGGGAAGGGCCTCACACTTCATAGTGAGTAGCACAAACTGGGCCAAAGAAGAGTTGCCTTAGAAAGGTATGAATGAGGACTCAAGGGTGAACAGGAGCAAATACTATTTTTCTCCCTAAGGACATGTTGGTATGGTCCTCTGTAAGGGGTCCTTTCCTTTGTAATCTTGGGTAAGGCACTGAGAAGAGAAGTTTGAAGAGAATAAATGCAGGAATTCCGAGAGAAATTCAGAGTTGAGTTTTGCTGTATGCTTTTATCACATACTCCAAGAATCTTAACACTTTCTCAGAAGCAAGGGGGTGGCTGTAGTACATATTTCTTAAAACCTCAAGGAAATGTGTTCAACCAAAGTTTATTGTGCTTACCAAACAGACTTTCACAATAGTTTCCACGTCGGATTTAGTTTTTCCAGGGTAATGTAGTTACACGTAAGATCGAAATCTGTGTGTACATATAAACCATGTTCTGTTTGCAAATAGCTTGTCAATGACTTAAATATGTGGAAAAACCATTGTTCTCTAGAAACTTCTGTCTGGATGAGAGGGAAGGTGTATTTGTATTTAAACTTAAAACTGCAAGAGTGAATCCCCAGTGGAATGAGAAGTCTATGTCTATATGGTTTGTGTTCTGAGAATTGAACCTTTGAGTCTATTTAAAAAATAAAATGTCACTATGGAGAAGTTTCATTTGTGATGATGCATTTATTTCCATTGTGTTTTATCTCAAATGAGAGCACACCTCTAGTCAGGCCCACCTCCTGGAAGCATTCCCCTCCCAGTCACACCTTCTAACCCTCCAGTTTCAGAGCCTGAAGTTGGCCCAGGCTTCTCCCCTCGCAGCCTGTCTCGTACCTCGCCTGCTCATGGTGTTCAGTAGTCCTACCTTGTTACCCACTGCATAAAGTCCATTTCATACTTGAACACTTTCTATGGTTAATGCCCAGCTTTTCCCCACCTGCTGCACTTCAGAGAACCTGCTCTCAGCCCAGCCAGACCCCCGTCCTGTGCTCTGTGCTGTGTTCCCGGCTCACTGTTGCCCGTCCGACCCTGGGCGTCACTCCGGCCCCGTTCACAGCCCATTGCCGGCAGCCCTCCCTGATCCTGCCTGGCTCCCAGCCTTCAGGATTTCCTGGCCTCAAGGGAACCACATTCGAGTATGTGTGTGTGGTAGAAGACGAATTTTCCGCATCACTTTTATGCATGGGTGTTGGCTGAGTAAAAACCCAGGTCCCCGCCATGAAAGCCTAGCGTGTTTTTGAACCACGGCTGCACACTGGAATCCCCTGGGGATTTTTACTAATGCCTGGGCGCCCCCACACCCTCCCCCAGATACTTGTCACACTATTGACCTGGGGTGTGCCTGGGCATTAGACATCTGTAAAGCTTCCTAAGGGATTCTACTATACAGCTAAGGGAGACTGCATTAGTGGTTCTTCAGCCTCAGAGTCCATGTCTGCACGTAAACTTGCGCATACAAACTTGTAACAACAAAGGTAAGTGCTTATATTTGCAAGAGAAAATTGTTTTTGTAATTTGGCCTGTTAAGTCAGAAAATGACTAAGACTTGAATTAAGATCTTGTCACCCAGCTAAGCAAAGGAAGCTATGTGGTTAAAAAAAAACGAAGCAATCTTTCTAATACCAACACTGGGAATTAGGTTGGCTATAAAGAAAAAAAACATTTTGCCAAATGTTATTTACCTGTAAACCTGAGATCCAGCCAGTCCATCCTAAAGGAGATCAGTCCTGGGTGTTCACTGGAAGGACTGATGTTGAAGCTGAAACTCAACCTCGTGCGAAGAGCTGACTCATTGGAAAAGACTCTGATGCTGGGAAAGATGGAAGGCGGAAGAAGGGGACGACAGAGGATAAGATGGTTGGATGGCATCACCGACTCAGTGGACATGAGTTTGGGTAGACTCTGGGAGTTGGTGATGGACAAGAAAGCCTGGCGTGCTGCGGTCCATGGGGTGGCAAAATGTCGGACAGGACTGAGCGACTGAACTGACCTGAACCGAGCCTGAGGTGACTACCACTGTTTTTGGCTGGGCTGGGTCTCCTTGCTGCACAGGGCTCTCTCTGGTTGCAGAAAGCAGGGGCTTCTCTGCTTGTGGTGTGCAGGCTGCTTCTGTCGGGGGGCATGTGCTGTAGGGTGCATGGGCATCATTAGTTCTGTCACACGGTCTTAGCAGTTGCTGTGAATTAGCTTAGTTGCCCTGCGATTTGCGGACTCTTAGCAGACCAGGGATCAAACCCTGCACTGGCGGGCAGATTTTTAACCAGTGGTCCTCCAGGGAATTGCTCTGTGTGTGTGTGTGTGTGTGTGTGTGTGTGTGTGTGTGTGTGTATTTTAATTGTCATAAGATATACTGGGAGAGCTTTTACGGTGATAATGAAAAGTCTTTGTCTTCCAGAAATGACACAAAACTGAAAAGTGTTGGTTGCCCATTCCTATCTGACTCTGCGAGTCCATGGATTGTACCCCACCAGACTTCTGTCCACGGAATTTTCCAGGCGAGAATACCAGAGTGGACTGCCATCTGATCCTCACACACATTTGCAGGGTGGGGTGGGCATGTTGTTTGTCTTCCCCAGTCTGCATTGCTTTCATCATTTCCAGGCTCACCTAGAAAATGTTACCCTTGAATGCAGTGGGCAGACTTTAAAAATCACAGCACTGCTGCCCTCCTGTGGACTGTGAGGGCATTTGACACGTTCTTTGCTTAGTTCAAACTCAAGAGGTTTTAGTCGGGGCTGGGAAACCTAGAAGTCCTTTTCAACGTTGTCTTAATTAACTAGCTCTTTCCTACTTACCTTCCGAAGAATTACCTTTAAAAATGGCTAACCTCAGTCCCTATGGCTTACATATGGGGAAACCATAATATAGGGGTCGGTGGTCAATGAACTATTTTCCTTCCCTCTGGTTGTACGTACCAGCAGAAGGTGACCAAATCGATCCAAGTCTGGCTGACACTGAGAAAGTGACCCACCCTGAGTCTTCGCTTGCTGCTTCGAGAAAACCTGTAGAGCGTGATCACACATGAGGTGGTGGTGGTTTGTCTCCAGTCGTGTCTGACTCTGCGGCCCCACGGACTGTAGCCTGTCAGGTTCCTCTGTCCGTGGGATTTCCCAGGCAAGAATACTGAAATGGGTTGCCCTTTCCTTCTCCAGGGGATCTTCTCAATCCAGGGATCAAACCCAGGTTTCCTGTATTGCAGGCAAATTCTTTACTGACTGAGCCACCCAGAAAGCCATAAACATGTGGTAAAACTTAGGTAGACCCATGCCTGGGAAAGCATTTTCTAAGTTGAAAGCATGGTCACAAAAGCAGGCTCAAGATGTCTTCAAAATAAACACTGCTCAGCAATCTATTAGCACAAACCACCATGGGATGCTGACTTTAGCTAAAAAGCTGTCAACTTTCAGATGAATAAAGAAAGGTAATCCTTCATGAGGAGTCCTTCAGTTACAACTAAGGGGCTTTCATTTTGCTTATGACACAGCCATGAGCACTGTTTAAAACTAAGCATTCATGAGAACTCCAGAAACTACTTTCATGGAAAAGATGTCCCAAGTCATTGTTTTTATGTTTTCCTGTTAAACTCCGATCTTCTGGCACTTTCTCACTCGGGGACTGGAACCACAGCAACGTGCAGGCAGAATCCCCGGGTTACTCGATTTATTGGCAATACCTGGCCTGCAGCCAGGGACACAGTAGGTGGATCGGAAGCTGTGGAGTTTGTTACAATTGACCCAAAGCTTTTAGGCCCATAGATCTATTGTACCTACCTCAGCAGAGAGGTGAAGAAAACAACCCAGGGTCTTAACTCTTCCCATCACATCCTGGGAACCAGAACCTGAATTCTCCAGTCAACAGCCCCAAACAGCCCTGCAGCTACAGGGGGAGTCCCCCCCCCATTCCCAGGGAAGTTTTTCCAACAGATGCTTCACCCGCCTCAGCCCACCCCCCCGGGCAGGGCAGCCAGCTGGGGGGAGACTGGCAGGAACTGGACCTCGAAAGGCTTCCCAGGTGGTTGAGGTGCCACCGCTTAAGGAGAACCACTGGTGTGAGATCAAAGTCCTGCAGGTAGGTCAGGGCTCGCTTTGTACTTTCTGCTCAAAAAGGTCAATCAAGGGGGGGCAGCCCTGCAAGCTGAAGACCCCCCCCAAGAGAAATCAAATCTGTGAAGTCAGATCTGGCTCATCTCTGAGCACCTTTACAGAATTGGTTCGCTCTGTCTTCCAGGGTTGATAGAAACTAAGAACAAAAGTGGAGAATGCCTGCATCCCTCCTAACGTAGCTGAATTCATCAGCGCACCTCCCTCTAAGGGCCCCGTGGTACAGGCTCAGTTAAGCTAAAGTTCTCGAGGGAACCCTGACTGCAGAGGCTCCGGGGCTGCAGCCTGTTTGGGACTGAGGTCAGCTTCCCCTTCAACTCAGGTCTGCCACATTTCTCTCTTTTATCATTTTTTCTCATTTTATTTCTTGCCTCATAGGACTTCATTCTTGTCTTAATGGGCTACATTTTTAATACCTGTTTGCTGTAACCGACTTTGAACGCTTTATGAAGTAGGTAACATTTGCATATAGCAAATTAATTTTTCAGGACCCCACTTATCATCACAGAATTATGAATGGAAAATAATCGATGAAAAACAAACACATGATAAATTGAATACAGTAAAACATTTATTAAGGTCAGGATGCATGAACAGAAAGATAATTTAACAGCAACCAATTCGGAGTTTATAGCACTATCACATTTTAGCAAAGTGAGGACATTAGGTACACTACAGTGAAAATCCACTAAATGATCTATTACCTGTACACACAGTATTGCAGATGTGGTTAAAGAAGTTAGTAGGAAAAGTGTAACCGTCCTTCCCCTCTCTCTGCCCATCCGTCTTCCAGGAAGCCACAGGCTGCTGCTGACCAGACTTGGCATGAGACCTCGAGGCTGCTGCTTTTCCCCCTACATCATAACCGATTTCAAATGGTGCTAGACAAAAACAGACTCTGAACACCAGGAGAAATCGGTCAGCCTGTGTAAGAGATGGTCCGGTGGCGCTCAGTGGGGTCCGCACCTTGATGGTGCAGGCGGCAAGTCTGATTTCACCTTCTCAGCGCCTGCAGCTGGATGTTCCATGGTGCACAGGAGCAGGCAGGCAGCGCTGGTGTGGTGAGAGAGTCCTTCCGGTCCACGGCCCTCCCGCTGCCGACTGCGAGCAAGTACCCAGCCTGGAGCTGCCCAATCACATGCTCAAAGGCCCCGCCACCAGGTACTGCTGGTGGCTGCCCAGAGTTTCTGCCGAGCACCACCCCACCCCTGCACTGGCCCCCTTCCACAACCCAGTACACTCAAGAGTGAACTTGGCTTCTTAAGCTCTTCTTGTCTTGAGCCTGCTTGGGTGGCAGGCGGCGGCGAGCTGGTCCCAGGGCAGCGGCTCCTCTGCAGGTGGCCTCCGGCTGTGCTGCAATTCTTACTCCTAAAACACTGATTTCAAATGGTGCTAGATACAAAGATGGAAAAATCTAAGCCACCATGTGAAACCAGCTTCCAGAAGAAGAGGATCTCACTGAAGAGAAGAGGGAGATGCCATCGGAAGACCCAGCCTTTGCCTGAGCAAAAAACATCTTACTGCAGTTATACTTGGGACGGGACATAACGGTCCATTCAAAAGGCACAGAGAGGAGTTACAGAGTGATGCTCAAAGAACATGGAAGTAAAAGCTGGTAAGTCACACAGACCATCGCAATACAAAAGTCACGAATTCTAGGCTGACTTATTCAATTCCACAACCAGTTCCTACATATTATTGTATATATGATGCAATAAAACAGTGAAAGTTATCATTGAACTGTGTGAACATCTACATTAGTTTTGCCCTGTTTCGTAAACTATTTCACAGTCTGCAAAGCATCTTCTGTTATCTCACTGCATCAGGAAACAAGCGCCCTTTCTGCCCAGGGCGCTCTAACCACTACACACAGCTGGGTCTCACCTGGGCCCGGGCAACTCGCCCACCAACCCCAGTGAGGAGGATCGCGGGCTCCCCCTTCCCCATCACAGATGAGCGGTCAGGACATTCAAGTATGACCCCGTGAGCCACCAATCTTATTCTCTACTGTGACACAGAGAACTGGTATCCTAAAAGTGTGTTATGTAGACAATTCTCTGATACAAGAATGGAGTTTTGTTCTGTGTTGTTTTCAAATTCAGCCTGAAAATAAGCTGTGCAAACAGCATTCAAATCAGACTTTCATCTGCTATGGGTGAAGCTAAGACAGTATGTCTGCATTTCCTCTGACACCATAACCGAGAGAAAGAAGAGACAGAGTCTTTACCTCTCAGCTTCCCTACCAGTGCGTCAGGACTCCAGACAAAAGTGCTGGTTGTTTCTGCCTCCTGGAAATAACATTACGTGCTGCTCGAGGGAAGAGAAGGAAGATAAAACGCAAACATCAAGTTGTACTCTTCAATTCTCACCACAGTCTGGCGGACCAGGGATTATTCCTGTTTTTGCAGAAGAAAACGATCCTCAGTGTGGTTCGAAAGCCTGTCCACAATCACGTAACTAGTCAGCTGGGTCCAACCCAGGTCTGACTCCAGCGTCTGCGCTCCTGCCCCTCTGCCCACTGCCGCCTGCTCTCTAGTTTGCCAACTGTCCCCCTCTGCCCTTGCCTTGATCATGAGCAAGACTGAGGTAGGTGGGACTCCTGGCAGTGTTTCGGGCTGTGCAGCGTGTTGAGCTGGGGTGGAGACGGGAGCACGCCTGGCTCTGCAGAGCGCCCGGTGCTCTCACACTGGTTTCGTTCTCCCTCAAGCCGTGCCTGGGTGGTCTCCACTGTGCGGCTGCAGCAGTGGGGAAGACGCTGGGGATGACGGCCCTGCAGCATCTGTGCTGGACGCCTCTGCAGCCTGTGAGGCTCTGCAAGGCTTCAGTCACAGACGGGCGGGGGTCGGCACTGCCTGCAGGGAAGGGCTCTAAGGTGGCGCCTGCGGTCAACAGCAGAGGTGGGGTCAGTGGGGTTGGGGTGTGAATCAGGTCATCGCTGAGGCTGTGAGGTCAAGACTGAGCGTGAGTCCTAACCACAGGATGCGAATAAAATACAAAAGGAGGGGGTTCACGGAGATCGGCATTTGGCAGCTCCCAGCTTTGCTGCTTTCTACTGCAGCCAAACTCTCCTTCCTCAGTAACTTCCAGCTGCCACTATCCACCCCCTTTCTGAAAGCTATCACAGGAGTCCTTCGGTGACCCAGAATGTCTCCCGCTGCAGAAGGCCTCTCTGCACATGCTGCTCCCTCTTTCTGGAATATTCTGCACTTACTGTCCCGTAACTCCCAGCCCTGAACCACCCCCCTCCCCCAGCATGCTAAGCCTGGTGGTCTCAAGTCCTCTTTCAGGTCTCAACGGGGCTACCCCATTCTCAGAAAAGCGCCCCCGTCTAGCCCTGCTTTTGGTTAAGCTCCCCTCACTCCACCCTGCCCTGGTCCTTCAGAACACACTCGGGTCATGAGGGCGACTAATCCCCGGCTCCCCGGGAATCGTCAGCTCCGCATGCAGAGCCGGGCCCTGCATGGTGGACAGGCAACTGTCTGTCACCCAGGGACCTGGGGGGCATGGACCCGAGTGTGGGCTCCCAGCTCCGGAGCTCTGAAACACTTGCAGTGCCCTGGAAAGAGAGACAAGAGACCAGCAGCAACGCTCTGCTGCAGCACTCTCTAAAAGGAGATGGGGGGGGGGGGTTACCTTAGGATCCAAAGCTTTTGCCCTCCCAAGCCCACTAGATAAAAGGGTCTGTTGAGGTCTCTGACCTCCCGACAGAACCAAGCTTCTCTCTCCAAGCCAGTAGAGCAAGGAGCGACTTGCTTACCTGAAACCAGCCGCTAGCTCTGTCCCCAAGTCGCACACAGCCAGGTGATCCGAGGCAGCTGGGAGCAGCGTGCTCTCCCTGGCACCCAGCCTGGAGGCCTCCTGGACCTGGAGGACAGGGGCCTGGGAAAGCCCCAGTATGCTAAAGCCTCCAGGTCCTCCCACCGCAACCGAGCGGCCCCAGGCAAGCCCATCAGTGGACAGGGGCTTAGCGGGCTGCCCAGGAGGGAGAACCAGCCCTGGAGGAGTGGGGACTTCAGCCATGGAGGTGCCACCTCGCAACAGGCTTTGGGGGCCTCACAGTTGCTCCAGTTCATTTCTGAGCCCACATTCTGTCTGGAGGTTTTTTTCCCACTCCCTCATGCCTAAGGAAACTCCTCTGCCTGGGCAGGGACCCAAGGGTGGAGGAAAGGTCACCGCATGGTGCATCAGAACACAGCGGCTTTAATTTCTGCTCGGCCCAGGTTCTGAGGTCGGGGCCTCAGGGTGCTCATCCAAAAAGAGATGGGCAGGGGCTGACTGGTTACCGCACCTTCCAATGTGAGGAGGGGTCAGGCAGGAAACAAGACAAGCGGCGACAGTGTGTAGAAGTACGGTGGCCCTGTTCAGTCTAAAGGCACGCAGACTCAGATACAGTTAAACAAAAAATAAGACCCACAAACTGCGCAGGTCAAAACCAACCATCTGAGGGTTCAATACAATCCACAGGCCTTTGCTTCAAGAACAGTCTGGAGATGGCAAAGAGAGTGTCTTTTGCATTCTATAAATGATGCTGTCTGCGTCATTTAAAGTCCTAAGAATCCTATGCCCAGTATGGTGCCCCCCCAAAAAAATATTAAAGGAAGAAAACAGAAAGGAGAGGAGACCTTGTTCATGAGACCCATAAGCAGAGACACAGAACCCACGGGAACCAGGGCTCCTAGCCGTGCGCTGCGCCACCATGCGTGTTCAGATCCAGAGCCAGGAAGGTGCCTGGGAGGCTGCCACCTCCCCCTCCCTCCGACCCGCTGGGTGCTGAGTCACAGCTACTCACACGACTGACGCAAGTTCCAGCCAGAGCGGGGGAGGAGAGCCGGAAGTGGAGGCCAGCTCATCCATCTTCCTGCCTCAGGGAATGCTGGTTTCGGGGCTCCCGGTAGTGAGGAAGAGTCATCTTGGGGAGACGGGGGCCCCGAGAAGGCCCTCCTGGAGAACGGGGAGCGGTGTGCCCTCGAGGCACTCTTGGACCACTGTCCGTCTGAACACGGAGGCCCGGCCCAGCTTCCTGCTACCCTCAGCTCCAGCCTCGGCCCAGTGTCCTGAACATTTTGTCTCCAGCGGTCAGGGTGGAGCCTGTGGCCAACCAGCTTGTGGTTAATGAATCAGAGGAAAGGGAGATAAAACGACAGGTATAGGGCCAGGGGGCCAGGGAGCACGAGGGCATGGAGCTGGCTCGCTCGGTCTCTGACGGCTTGGCCACAAGGATGGCTCGGTGTCTGGGAACCACCACGCTTCGCGGGCCCTGGATCCCAGAGTGGGGGTGGGGCACGTGGACCCATTAACCATCGCCGCTCAGGCACATCGCCCTTGAGATACCAACTCCAGAAATCACTGCCTTCTCAGCCGGGGTGGGCCTAGCGCCTGCATGTCCGGTTTCTCTGGCGGCGGAGGTACGGGGGCCTACATTCTCAGGCTTCCATCCCTTCCTCGACACCACCAGCAAAGACTTGGGTCTGGAAACCTCCCCACCTCCCGGACTCAGGACAGGGCACGGAGGCCCCGGGCCAGGAGGACATACAAGGCTACCCAGCCCCAGGGATGCGGGGGGCAGCGAGAGACGGTGGGCAGCACGGGGCTGAAGACGGGGGTCAAGGATGACTCCCTGTTGCCCAGAGAATGGCTCCGCCTGGGTGGGGCGTGGGCACAGTGCTGGACTGCCTTCACGAAAGCTGGCGCTTTTCCACAAGTGGGAATGCAGACGGTCTGTCACACGCATGATGCCCACGGCACTTCGTGGCTCCGAGCCAGGGCAGGTCCGCAGGAGCAGCCGCAACCAACAACCCCACTTGTGCCCCCAACATCATTTACTGACCCGGGGAGGATGGACTCGGAGGTGAAGCTTAAGGCTCAGGGGAAATCTAACCCTGGAAGTTGGGGGAAGAGACACCCAGGGCCCAGCGTCCCCGCCTCTGAGGCAGAGCACGGCTGCCCCCTCCTTCAGCCACCGGGAATGAACAGGAGACACAGGGCCCCCCACCCCCAACCCCACCCCCGGGAGCCCCGTTCACAGCGCCGCACGCCTGCCTGTGGTGAGAAGCACTGTTTCCATCAGTGAGGACCAGTCCACAGGCGTACCAAGCCTCTGCGGCACTGCCGGCCTCTCCCACAGGTGGGCACCAGGAAGCCTGGGGAGTGCCCACTGACCCGAGTGGCAATTCTACCCAGTACCTGGGCCCACACCTGGCGGAGCACGTGGACCGGGGCATGGCCCTGACCTGGTTCCACTTCCCTAGGTGGGGGAGGGCAGGCAGAGGGTAGGTCTGCAGTGCCAGGCTGGCCCGGAGCACTCTCCTCTCCTGCTTCCCCTGCAGCTGGCCCAGCAGGTAGCTGTCCCTAAACTGCTTATGCCAGCCTCGTTCTGTCATCAGGACCCGGGTCTGCCAGACTGGGACCTGCAAGAGAGAGTTGGGGGAGGAGGGAGGGGGAGGAGGGAGGGGAGGGAGGAGGGATGGGGGAGGAGGGGAGGGAGGAGGGATGGGGGAGGAGGGAGGGGAGGAGGAAGTTTCACAGTCTAATGCATTCCCATCAGATCGGAGAGGGGAACACAGACTACTTCCCCTTTTCAAGCACTTCTGGGCCCCCACTTGTGTTTCAGTTCCTTCCCCTCTGGACTGGGGATGGCACGGCTGGTGGGCAGGGCCCAGGCGGGCACCCAGGTGCCCAGCCAACTGGGCCCTCGCCCGGCTTCATCTCAGGCCTGGCAGGCTCCCTGGCAGTTACCCGGCATGCCCTTCCCCTTGTCAGGGAGGCCTCGCCCTCTTGTTTTCCAAGTTTTATAACAGTATTGTTTGT
Organism: Antilocapra americana; assembly: GCA_007570785.1. Taxonomy (NCBI): domain Eukaryota; kingdom Metazoa; phylum Chordata; class Mammalia; order Artiodactyla; family Antilocapridae; genus Antilocapra; species Antilocapra americana. Next base: position 5,003,168 of record ML663555.1, read on the forward strand.
TGTCCGGCAGATTAAATTCTTCTGGAGGCGGGGGAGGGAGATGAGGGAGAGAGAGGAGGGAAGAGAGAGAGAGGGAGAAAAAACACAAATAAGGCCATTAGGGCCAAAAGATTAGATGAGTTCCTTTCTGAACACAGAGCTCACCTGTCTCGGAGGGAGGCCCGTGGCCAGCAGCCCATGTTCATTTCCTCTCTGACCCTCTCTGCTTGCATTCTCAACCTAGCAGGGGGACGGGGGTCTCAGACTTTCAAGGCCGATACTCAGGGCTCAAGCTGAAAACAAGCAACAGCTAGGATGGCTGGGGGATTCATGCCTGAGCAACTCCCACCCCAGACAGGAAGCCTGCCATGGGGGGCCCCCGAGCAGGCCCCCGAGTGGCTACCCTTGACCCCTTCTCCTCGGGGGTCTAGATGACCTCCTCTAGGACCAGGCGGGGAGCCGCTCTGTCTCAGAAATGGCTCACCTCTGCAGCAAGCCTGAGCTGTGTTCACATGTGAAACGAAGGGAACACCGTTGACAATGTCAGAGACACGGGAAGAACAGGTCCCCAAGGAAACACCACAGACACAGGGACAGACATTCCTGTATGCCTGAGGAGTGAACGAGGGTGGGAAGCAAACACGAGGGGAGACAGAAAACTGACATAAAAGAAGCATGAGCTTACCAACGTGGTGGCCGCGGGGGGGGGGGGCGGGGGGCGGCAGTGGGAGGTCCCTGGTCTTTCGATGCTAAACACGCAGGTGGTAGTAATACTAAAGGATATACGATTCTCGGTGTTTAACACAACCCTCATTCAGACATGAACTGGTTGATTTTTGCACTTGGGTCACTTCTAAATAGTATGTTAGGTGTACTTCAACACACCCCCACGCCTTTAAAAGAGTGGCAATGTGGTGGGCCCAGAGCTGTGGACCTGCACCAAGAGCTCCTCCTCCACCTCCTGCCTTTCTCCAGCCAACGAAAGTACGCCCCTGCCTCACGCACCGCATTCTCTCACTCACTCACTCACACACACACACACACACACACACACACACACACACACACGGTCTCTCTCTCACACACACATTCACATATACACTCTCTCTCCCACACACACTGTTAACACTCACACACACACACAATTCACATACACACACTCTCACACAACGCATCTCTGACGCCTGTCGGCGATCCCTAGAGTGCAGAGAAGCCAGCCGGCAGGATGGCAGCGGTGCTGATACAAATCAGATCAGAGCAGCTCAGCGCTCTCCCGGCAGGGATGAGGGGCAATGACGTGCCTCTCTCCCTTTTTATTTGCAAATAGGATCAGTCCTACAGGGTCGGTGAGGTGCCAGAAGTTCTTTCCGCAAAGGGAAATAATGTTCCCGTGTCCCCCATCCCAAGCTCAGGCATTGCCTCAGAGGCAGAAAGAACTAGCAGAGCTCGTGCTGGATCCTAGCACCCACACCTCGTGCTGCTCCCAGCGTCCACAGACGCAGGCCCCAAGGACCCTCCGGAGGGCCGTGAGACTCCCCCTCTCAGATACAGAAGCCTCGTCCCTCCTCGGGAGCCATTGGGATGCCACAGTGGTCCTCCCCGGCGTGCGCCTGTTCAGACCTCCTCCGCTCCATCCTCCAGACAGACGGGGTCCAGAATGACAGACGTTCACACGCCAAGTCCCTGAAGTCTGCAGCCCCCAAAACAACTCGCTGGTGGCTTCCCCGTCACAGGGCTCCTCTACAAGCCAGGGCTGCATTCAGGGGATGCGAACGGCCAGATGGTTCACTGCGCCCCACCCAACCCCAGTCCTTCCTCAAACACCCCCACCCCAGACAGAGCCTAAGGCACCCTGGTTAAATATGCTACAATGAACGCTCCTTTCCCCGTCCCAACCAAATGCAGATCACACAGAGCGCCGCATGGCCAAGGAGTCGTGCAGCCCACGCTCTGCTTCAGAAGCCCCGGTGAAGGGTGGTGGCTGGGCTCAGTCCTTGGAAAACACTGGTGCCCAAGAACTCTCTGAGCACCTCTTCTCCACAGGAAAGGCCTACTTCTTCAAGTCAGTCATCATGCAAACAAAGCTGAAGCGAGCGTCTCCACTGCACATCAGCCGGCTCTTCCAGCAGGGGCTGCACGGTAAGTAGCGAGCAAACAGGTAACAAGCAGCTAGGCAGAACTCCATAAGCAACGCTTACAAGTCCGATGGAAAAAAAGTCTCAGAGACCCCACTGTGAGGCCTCACTTCTGAGAGAGCTGCTTGGCAGAAGCAGAACGTATGTACAAGCATGAAGTGCTGTACAGACGTGTCAGAACGGTCGGAAGCACAGCATATTCCAGAAGCTTCCACATGCAAGAAACCTCACCAGAAGCGCACGGTGCATGGCTGGCTTCCCAGCCATAGGGCACATGCCAGTCTTCATGAGAGCGCTGAGAGTTTAAAAAGCAGAGAACCCAGATATTCTGAGGTTTCCTGCCCCCTTCAACATTTAGAGAAAGGACCCAAGACCTAGGATGGCCAAGTCAACTGCCCAAGACCCACCCCCGTCCCCCCCCTGCCCCTGGGTCCCCCAGCTAGAACACCCAGAGTCAGGGGACCTGGATGCACGGTGTCCCGAATTACACAGGTACCAGCAGGATTCTCTCCAGGTCAGGGTCATCAGCCATGGGGCTCATACCAGTCCCCCACCCTCACAGGGCGTGAGAGGTCAGAAGAGCTGGCAAACGTGGACAGAACTGTGAAACATCGCACGGTGCAGGTGAGACCATGGTTACCAGTCAGTCTCTCCTGCCTGCGTCCGAGCCCCAATCCCCGTTCCCACCACCATTCTACGAGTCCAGGAGACTGGGTTCATAGTGACAAACGCCAGGTAAGTGGCCTGGAGAGCGACGAGCAGAAAGCATCTCGGGAGAAACGCAGCTATTTTTAAAGCTCTGCATTCTGTCTAGCGGGTTGCACAGCGTGTGCCTCCGCCTCGGGGCTCCTGCCCACGCAGCCCAGGAGATGCAGTGGACGTCAGGGACCAAGGCCACCGTGGAGCAGGGAGGCTGGGGCCCTGCCACGCCTGGCTGCAGCCTGGCCCAGCACACAAGTCCAGAAGGGCTTGGGATGCCGGGCTTTGCCGCACATGTATTTCATTTTTGCTGTCTTTTAAGGAGGAGCTCAAGACTAAAAAGCCAAAATGGAACTGGTGGCTCTGAGACATTTCTGTTTTCTTTGCTCCTGTGTTTTTGTTTTTTTTTTAATGGAAGAGCTTAAACAATCACATGAGAAAAGAAGGCTCTAATATAAAGGGAAACTTCCAGGCAGCAACAGGGCACAGACCCTGAGAAGTTTCAGGGAAGGCAGAGGACACAAGGATCCTGCAGACCTATTTCCTCTCCAGGATTTAGGGCCAAAAAGGAGGGCAAATCTCTCCAGGAGCATGGCGTCTCAGCTCACCCCCCTGCAGCCCTGCCAGCCCCCAGCAGTTTCCACACCGCCCGTCTCCAGGCAAGCTCTTAGCAGGAGCTGGAGTCCACGTCCTTGGTCACCCGGAGGGTTCTCAGCAGACATTTTCATACGGTCTTCACCTTTTGCATTTACTTCTGGGGTATTTTGGAAAGTGCCTCTACTCGCCTGCCCTAATTCACTCCAGCAGTGTCCCTTCAGGAAACACGGTTACTGCTGCACAGAGATCTCTGAGGTCCCTCCCCTCTCCTGGTAACGCAGGGCCCGAGTTTCTGGCTAGGAAATACCTCCACGGGGCTTCCCTGGTGGTCCGGCGGGGGACAAGGGTTCGCTCTCGGGTTCAGGAGGGTCTCACAGGCTGTGGGGCAACCGAGCACCCATGCTGCAACTCCTGAAGCCCAGTGCCCTAGCCTGTGCCCCGCAGCAGGACAGGCCCCCGAAGTGCGAAGCCCAAGCAGGGCAATGAAGAGCAGCCCCCACTCTCTGCCCACGGAGGCAGCCTGCACGCAGCAATGAAGACCCAGCACAGCCAAAAATAAGAGAAGTAATTTAAAAAAATAAAAGAGAGATACCTCCACAAACATTCAGGGAGCCCCCGTGTGAGAGCCGACAGGAACCTCCGAGAAGATTCTGTCAACCCCTCTCATTTTATAGATAATGGAGCTGAGGCCCACAGAGGTAAACCAAGGGAGCACGTCTTTACCAAGGGAGCCAGAACCCCAGGCCTGCTGACTTGTCTACGGGTTCCGCGAGCTCCCACAGCCACCAGGGCCCCGCCGAGGCCCACGCCCGGCCCTGCTGCAGCCCCGGCCCCCCGGGAGCAGGAGGCAGCCTCCACGGCCAGGGTGGGCCGGGCCACCAGGACTGTGGTGCCAGAGTGCAAGAGTCACGTGGCCTGACTCACCCTGGGCCCGGCAGCCGCGGCCCTCCTACCATGTAAACAAGCCCCGGGTCCCGGAGCTGCACACAGCAAGCGCGCCCTCCCCCGTCCCAGCCGCCGACCTGCCTCAACCTCTCAGGACACAAGCTCCTCGGAGCATCTGGTACCGAGGGACTCCCCTCCCTTCCCTTCCCTATGGCGAGGATCTTGGAACCACGCGTGCTGGCAGAGGAGCTGCTCCACGGAGCTCTGCCTCCTATGGGCACATGTCCTACCAGTGACTCGGCAAACACTGACCCCGAGTGTCCGCCGGTGCTGCATGGCCAAGAGAGGGACACAGACCCCGGGGCAGATGCCAGCTGGCGCCTGGTAAGAGTGGGAGAGACAGAAGGTCGGGAGCAGCCATGACTAGTGGGAAAAACAAACCCTAGACTGCTGGCAACCGAAGGTTTGACAGCTACGGCCACCCTGATTCCTGACCCACTGCAAGCTTCTGTGAGCTTTTGTAGGCTGCGGACGGATTTTCCCAGCTAGTGGGAAACGAGAAGGGTTAGAATGTGTGCCAATTCTCTCTGGAGGTTCAAGCAACATGGCTTCCCCGGGGGCCGAGGCCCTTCAGTCTCCCCAGTTCCCTCCCTGACCAACATCTAGATCCCACTTCTGCATAAAGGAGAGGATCCTTCTTTTCCATGTATGTCTATTTTAAAATCCTGTTTCCTAGCATTAACGGTGTCTCCCCAACAGGAGGATACACACCCCGCAAGGGCAGAAACTTAGTGTTGTTGAGTCCAGCACCCCCAGCACCAAACACTGTCCGTGGCGCATATATGGCAGGGGCTGAAGACACCTTGTGGAAGGAATGTCTCCGCCTGCCCGTGCACGGGGATCACAGAGCATCTGGCCTCGCCCTCTGGGCCCTGTCGGCTGCTGATCCTCTGAGGGTCTCAGCTCGGACTTCAGCCTAACAGCGTGAAGAGAATGTGAGGACTTCGGACTCACAGGTGCCCGAGTTTAACTCTCAGGAGTGCCACCCACCAGGCGTGTGACCTTGCTTAAGTCACTTAACCAAATCACTGTGTCTTCAATCATAAAAGGATTATTCTGAGCATGAAATCAGATAAGCAAAAGGGGGCCTAACAAAGGCCAGCTTCCCTGGACTGCATGTGAAGACCAAGGACTCCCACACTTGCCTCAGGCCTTGGGGGGTCATTACAGACCCCAATCCGGGCTCCACGCACACGTGTCCGCTCAGGCTGCCACAGGCAGCCTCCTCCCACCCGCCTTGGCCCTGATCCTGCGGTCAGATGCTGCACAACTGTCCCCCCCCCTACTCCCCGCCCCCCCTCTGCATGGCTCTCTCCATCTCCGCCCCCCTGCTCCTCCCCTGCCTGGGGCTCCACGCGACTGCATGGGCCCAGGGGGGCTGGAGGCGTTCTCTGGCCTCATCTGCCCACGAGCAGCTCCCGTGGAGGGAGCTAGCAAGGAACCAAACTGCGTCTATGCTTTCCTGAGAGACACTCCATCCAAGTCCCAGAAAAGAAATGCAAGATGAGGAGGGCCTCCCACAGACAGCCGGTGAGTGGAAAAGGCGCTCTCGCATATTTCGGAGGTGGTTGGGGCCCGGGGGAGGGCGGCAACAATATGCCCAACAAAGTGACCAGCATGTAGTACAGATCCTCCCCGAAGCCCCGCTGCAGCCCCGGGGGCACTCATGCCAGGGGACAGAGCCAAGCTGTGCATTAGACAGTTCGAGGTCCTGAGCAGACCAGGAGTTGACGGAGAGGAAGGTGCTGACCAACCAGGGCCCCTGGCAGGGCCCTCCCGCACGCCTCCCGGCCAAGCCACACTAGTGCGGCTCCAGGGCCAGCAGCCCTGTTGACCTCCGCCGGACCCCAGCTGGAGGGGCCCCCACGCCGCCTCCTGGCTCCAGACTGCGGGGACTCAAAGGTCAACAGAGAAGCACCGGCTCTGCCTGGCCCCCCTCTCGGGGGGATGCCAAGTGCTCTGCCAGACTGGCTTCTGAAACAACGTTCCACGTCACATCTGGAGCTGCCAGGCCAGGGAGCAGGAAGGAAGGAACGCACGAGATGAGGGAGAAAGCTGGGCAAGTCAGCAGGGGAGCACCAACCCCCAATCTGGGGGGATACCGGAGGCCTCAGAGACAACGGGGTCTCAGGGAGCAACATTAGCCTCCGCACCTTGGCGACCCCTGACGATGAGCCAGGGGCAGGGCTGTGAACGCGGGCAGCGGGCACCCGGAGCCAGGCGCCGGGATGCGCTGAGCACAGGGAGCCGAGGCTCCCTAGCACGGCCAGTGGCTCCATCTGGCTCCAGCCCGGCAGCCGGCGCTGGCCAGACTCTAGCCGGCACATCTTGAGGGACTTGGCCGGCTCCCGCTTCATCTCCCCAGCTGCACCAGAGCTGGTCTGTCTGCTTTATTCGTGTTCCAGGTCCAACACCCCTAGCCATCCCTCACTCTGTTCCTGCCAGAGGGGCTGAGGCTTCAGATTCCTTGAAGGAAGAGACATCGGACTCTTCCAAATCCGCTCAGCAAGGATCCCAGGCTGCTCACGGCCAACTCAGAGTCTCTTCTCAGATGGGAAGAGGCGAAGATGAAACACTGGCAGGCAGCATGCAGCAGACTTCCCAGGGAAAGGGGTGGGCGGGGGGAGTGGGGGCAGAAACACCACCCACATCCACGAGGCACAAGCGGAGGGCTGGGATCCCACAGGGGCCTCGTGATATCATCTGAGAACATCATCAAATTCCCCGGTACCATTCCTTTGGTCTTGAGACCCCAGACGATCGGCTGTCAGCTCACTCCATCCAGCCCTACTGGCCCAGACCTGGCAGGAATTGACTCGACAGGAGAGAGATCTCCCGAGGATGTGCGCAGCGCCTCAGTCTGCACCATCTCCATCAAGTGACAGACCTCCCAGTTCTGTAGGCCTCATCCTTCTTAATCACCATCGCTATTATTGCGACCAGTATCTAGTGCGACAGTGAAAAAAAACATTCCTACGTCAACTGCCTGGAGATGCTTTGCAATGGCTCACTGGGCCAGGATTTTTTTTTTTTTTTTCAGTAAAGGCAATGAGGGCCTAGAGGAAGAAAGTAATTCACTCCCCCCCAAAAAACCCCCAAAAAACCTAAGGTAGAGGAAGAACCCCAAAGTTCACTGCCCAGCCCACAGACCATAAAGTTCAGGCCACGGGCCTAGACTAAGGCCCAGTGAGGCTAAAGGTGCCCCGGTATCCAGGTAAGAGAGGGCATGGGGAAAAGAAGGCCCAGCTTCCAGGCAGGCTCCCAGCCCCTCTGAGGGCTCAGCACCCAGATCCTAGTGCTGGACGCAGGGGTCTGGGGAGGGAGGGACCGCGGGAGGCCTGATTGTTGTTCTGCCAGCTGCCACCCCCACCATCGCCGGCGTCTGATCACTTAGGCTGGCCACCCGGCCTCCGAGCCTTCACTGGTTACTAGCCCCATTCACAGAAAAGCCAGGAGGAGGAGAATGGAAAGAAGAGAGCGATTGTCCAGGAGGTTTTGAATGGAGAAGTCCACTGAATAAGGAGAACGCCTTCCATGGGCAGAAAGGGGCTGGGGGAGGGCCAGATTGCGTGGCCCACACTTGTCTTACCTGGGAGGGAGAGAAGTGGTGGGATCCTATCTTTCTTCCTGCATCTGGTTTCCGATAAGCAGCCTGGCGGTGGCTCGCGGACAAGCCCAGGGTCGCGTCCCATCCATTGGCACTTACGGTCACAGAACCACATAAACTGTGGGCTCAACAGCATCTCTGAGAGGAACTATGGCCACACTGCCCTGCGCCTCCCAGCACGACATGCTCGTTCACCACCCAGCTCCTCTGCGGATGACTGACCCCTTCTTCCAGTCAAGCCAGACTTCCAGAAACCCCAAACAGGGGTGAGGGCGGGGTGTAGACAAGCTCCCAGATGCCCAGAGCTGAGGCTGCCTCATCGATCCCAAAGAAACTCAGAGGAAGGAGGAGGCAGGGCTAGAGGAAGGCAGGGAAGGCAGGAGGTTCCAAAGAAGGAAGGGAGAGGTCAAAAGACATGCTTGGGCAAAGCAGGGCAAATCGGAAGCTGTTAAGACACAGTGGAGGCCACACGGTGCTCTCAGCCACATTGGGTGCCAGCCTCTCCTCCAAACAAACCCAGGATCCTTCGAGAACCACCAGCCCCTCCCACCCCTCAGCCGGCACCTGCAAGGTCTTGAATCTGCTAGCAGCTGAAACAGGGAAGGAAAGAAAGCTTGGCAGCCCCGAACCAGACGACCAGACGCAGACGCGTGTACACAGACACACAGATGCATCTGCGTGCGTGTGCGCACACACACAAACACACACACACACACACCCCTTCCCAGAATAATAGGCCCCATGGAGGTGGCTCTCTCTCTCCAGGTTCTGGTTTTCTGATAGAAGCTCTCCTCCCCGTGGGGGTGGGGGGACAGACAGGTCCGATAAGAATTGCTTAGCACAATGCTATATATAGTCTAGGTTCCTAGCGGCCTAGCGATCTGGAGCTAGAACTTGGCAGAGAACCATGCTAGATGCTGGCAAGGCACATCCCCTCCCTTGCCACCCCCCACCATCACTCCCCAGCCAGGCAACTGAGAGTCACCTCCCTGCTGGGGGCAGTGAGCACAGGCAGGGCCCTTCCATTCAGCCCGTGAACACTCAGTTCCGGGGACCGGCCTCTTGGCTCCATTTTAGGGACAATCGACTCCTCCCGAACCCGAGGAGATGCACGGGGGCGGGACACTGAACGCTAGGCTCTCTGCAACTCTCGAGCAGCATGGGGAAATGGATCCAGGACCCGCTTCCAGAGGACCGAGGGTGGGGCTGTGCAGGAAAGAACCCAGAAGGCACAAGAGCCGGCTGGGTTCAGCAACGCATGCGTCCGCTTCCGACACTCAAAGGGGTAAAAGAATGCAGACAGCTACTTACTGCGGAGAGCCAGGCTGCCAGGCAGCTCCTTTTCTGTGTGTGTTCCAAATAAGACACGCAAACGGGCAACACGTTTACCCCACAGGATGACGACCGTCTTCTGAACGCCAGCACCGTCATCAGCTGCGTCTCCAGAGGGCTGTCACCTACTCCTGGAGCCGAACTCCCCCGAGTTCTCTGTGGGGAAGAAGTCAAAGGTGGGCTCAGTTCCCAGGGACCACCAGGAGAGGCACCACGGGCGGGCCCCAATCATCGGGGTCTCTTCTGGGCCTCCGGACGCGGCCCTCCGCTGCGGTGCCCCGTCCACCGACAAGAAGCAGGGCCACCGGCGGGCCCAGGGTCCTGGAGAAAGGCCAGCCGCAGCGGGCGCGGGGGCCCGTCAAGGAGGACCCATCCATCACACTGCTGCAAAAACAAACCCAAAGGACAACAGCTTCCGGAAGCACAGAACCTGGGCCCTGGGCACGGCGCAGCTTCCGGACAAAGATCCGCAGACGTTCCGACACCCACATAGAGAGAGACACGAATTTTTTCAGGTCAAGTTGCTCTCTACTTAGGCTGGAAAAGACAAGACTGCAAAAAGGGGGTGATGGTGGCAATGGGGCTGCCTTTGCACTTGGGTGGGGTCGGCCAGCTCCCACCCGCTCGCCTGTCTCTTCAGCTCTCGGCTACGACCTGGGCCGCGTCCCCCTGCTCCTTCTGCGCTCCCGAGACCCCAGATCCCAACGAGTCCCGCGGGGAGGTCCTCGAGGGAGGAAGGGGTGCACGGCGACAGAGGTCAGAGCGGGCACCGTCCACAGGAACGCGGGCGGCTGAGGACGATGGCACCCGGGCGGAGGCGGCCAGGGAGCTCGGCCCGGCTGGCTGTCCCTCCGTCATCCCCTCCCACAAGCTGTGTGCTCCTCTGCCCCAGACGCTGGCCGACAGCGGGGGAGGAGAGAAGGGAAGCCAGATGCTGGGGAGGATGGTGGTTTGGCCGAGACTCTGCGGCGAAAGAACGAGGGCCCGTCTCCTCCCGAGTCCAGGGACAGGCAGGGCGGCGGGGCGGGGCCGGGCGGCGGGGCGGGGCCTGGGCGGCGGGGCGGGGCCGCGGGGGCGTCACGCGCCCGAAGCGCATTGCCGCAGACGGGAGAAAAGCCTAGAACCCCGAGCCGCCATGATGACACCACAGACACCACACACACGCACACACACAGACGCCGAGGTCAAGGTCCACCACGGCACCTGAGGAGGAAGTGAGGCAGATGGTGAAGAAGAGCAAAAGCGTGGGATTTGGGATAAGAAAAGGGGACGCGGAAGCGAGGCTGCCCAAGAGAGCGGGTCTTCGGCTTGAGGCCGGCGACGTGCGAGCCACCATCTTCGCGTGACGCCGGCAGAGGGGACCCCCAAGACACTGCATCCCCGCAACAGGTACCAGGGCTGCCAGGCCCCACCCTTGCTCTCCCCCGCTCCCCCCGCACAGGGACCTGCCCTCCATCCAACGCAGTGAGCCACACTGAGAAATCCCCAAGGGGGTTTTCTGGACCCGGGAAGATGTCTCTCTGTCGGGAACAAGTGCAAGGAGCTCAAGAAGTGATCCGGGTTGCCACGCTCATCTAGTAACACAACGGCTGCGTTTTCTTTTTAGGTTCTAAAATTCAAGGGTCTACAGAGCCCTGTTAAGTTACCCAGTATCTCTCCTGCCAACCCAATGCCTGGCGGTCGCCTTTCCTTTGCCAAGCCCGTCCTGAAAATGACCCCAGCCCAGGGTCAGTTCTGAGCCCCGACAGGCTGTTTTTGCTGCTTCCATGTTGACAGAACGTCCTGGCCACTCGGCTGAGTGCTCCATCTCCGAGCTCCCGACACACTGAGTCATCATCCGAAGAGGAAAAAAACAACAAAGCAGCCGTCACCAGGGTCCCCGCTGCCGTCGGCTGACGACTCATGAGCTGTCGTCACTCCCTGCTCTGCAGCCCCGGAACTGGTGACGAGGGGCGTCAGGGTGTCCAACTCCCCTCCCACGGGATGCGATAGCGTCAGGAAGCAGGCAGCCACCGCTGCATTCAGAAAGAAGGGAAACTAACCTGGCATCAAAAGGATCCCAGGGAGGCTCACTGGTTAACCCTCACTCTGCCACCACATGTGTCATCTACGTTTCCATGGTGCTTTGCTGATTCAGAAGGTTCTAATGCAAGAGCAGGTATTTAGCCCAGGTGGGGAAAGGCACGACCTCGCAGGCTTCAAGTGCCTACTGCTCGGTTACCTCCTCCCTGCCCCTGCCTATGATAGCACTGAAGACACATAAGCTTCCTTCTCCTCCATTTCTTCTCAAGCTACCTCGTATATTCCTTTCTTAAGTCTCCAGCAGACAACTGGGCATCACTTTCTCTTAGGAACCTACCTGTTTGACAATATATTAGGCATTTCTGTGTAGTAGGTATAGTGGCTTCATTTCATTGACCGGGGACACTAAGACTTAGGGAAATCAAGTAACATGTCTCAAACCACCCAGATGAGTGAGGCAGAGTCAAGATGTAGACCTAGCTCTGCCCAAGTGCCATGTCTCTGCTTCTTCAGTCTCTATGGATCTCTGGATTCCGGGGGGGTTATTCTGTCTGCCTAAAAGGTCATGCAACCCCTCCACCTCTGCTTCCTCTTCCAAGAGGAAAACTGAGGATTGGTAGTCCATTAATTTAAGCTACAAAAATAAAAGAAACTCATCCTCTTGCATGAACCTACCCTCAAAGCAAGAAGAGAAAGTTAATGAGGCCGCAGGGAGGGTGGCATGGAAGAGCTAAGTGACCCAGACCCTGGGTTCAGGAAGATGAGCCACCCAAACTCCCACAAAGCATCAGGAACTCACAGAACTCCTTAAATAGACACGTTTTGGGGATCTACCTAAGAGGCGTTTTATAGACACTAAAGACTGAGAGAAGAAAAATGCAAAGGCTATGAGACACCAGGGTTCTAATCATGAGCAGAACACTTACCAGCCACTCCTTGCAGGGTTGCAGTGAGGAATAAATGAAATAAGCGCCGTCAATGAGCTGGATATGGTACCTGCCAAACAGAAAACGCCATATAGGTACATGTTTCCTTTCTTTCCCTCGGCTTCCTGGGGCTCACAATCTAATAGGTGACAGAAGACTTAAACCCAAAGAACCCCAGCACGTCTAAAGTAGCATAAAAGAGGCATGAAGATATGGGAGTTTGGTCAAAGTGGGCAGGGGTGGGTGTGAGGAATGCTTCTGAAAGTAATCAGGAAAGGTCCTTGGGAGACAGTGGGACTGCCGCAGGTGGGTGCAGTGGAGGAGGCATGGAAAATACAGCAGTGAGGGCAGAAAAGGCAAGAAAAAGTAAGTTGCCTGGTTTTGCTGTAATACTTGGTCCACTTAGGCAAACTCAGAAAGGTGAGACTGAATACGAGAGCTAAGACAAGACTAGTCATAGACAGCCTCCAGCATCCTGCTAAAGAGAAGGATCTCACTCTGGAGACGAAGAGAAACCATTTTAAATTTCTGAACAAGAAAGACAAGATGGCCGCTGCACGCAGAAGGGCCTGGAAAGGAGAGGGACGGGAGGCTGGAAGCCTCACTGGAGGACTACAGCTGGAACCATGGCCCTGGCAGGGGACGTGCACAGGAACACAGGGAAAAAAATGGGGAAAGGGCAGGGCCATCCAAACAGATCATCAGAGCTGCCATGGACCCCACCCCCTGTCCCCATGGGGAGACTGCCAGAGACACAGCCTATTTGGGGAGCACAAACCACAGGTCCAACTCGTCGGTGATGAGCTACCATATCTCGGCTTTCACCTTCCCCCTCAAAAACCTGGTTTTCCCTCCCCCTGGACTGCTCTAAGCCTCAGGCTGAGGAAGGCATGGGAAACCCAGACCTTCGGTGAGTAGTGCCCACGTTCGGGCAGAGCCAGGGCCCCAGCTGGTGGAACCCCCACCCAGGGCTGTGTCCGAGGGTGGCACTGGGCAGTCCTGCCCGTGGGGCCACCTTCACTGCGGCAGCCACCACTGTGCCCGCCTCTGCTGCGCTTTTGCCCCCCCTCCCCTCCTCCGTCACAGCCCCCGCCCCCCGCCCACTCTGCGGAACTGGCACAGCAGGACCAGAAAAACCAACGCCACCATGTCCGAGACCAGCAGAAATGCCTCCAAAATGGCAGCCTAATGATAAAAAGGAATACCCGAATGCCATCAACCCACCCAGGGAAAGGGAAGCTAAAGACAAGGGGAGGGGAACTGTCAACCACCTTCCAACTGGCCCCCCAAAGTCTTCCTTACTCTCCCAATGGTCACATCTTTCCCTTCAGAAACTTCCTCTCAGAAAGCATAAGAGAGAAAAAAGGGCACTGCCCCCCCCCCCCCCCCCCCCGCAGTCCAGGGGGCCCATAGGTGACACAGGGCATTCAGAAGGACGTTCTGCATTTCACGCCCTGAGACAGGGGTCGGCAGTCCGTTTATGTTTTCAAACCCAGACCCTCTCACTGACTGGACAAGAGCGAGCCCCCCAAGGGAGTCAAGTCTTCCCACTTCTCTCCCACCAGACCCTCCCCAGTTCTGTGGGCCCTGGGGAGCGAGGAGGTAGGGTTGCAAGGAAGGGCCGAGAAAGCACAGCCGTGCCCTCCGTTATGTAATAAGAAGGGCGTTGCTGTCCTAGGCCGGAGACCCGGAGCGCATTGCGCTCCCGGATGCGCAGTCATGGGCGGGGGCCACTGCGCAAGATGCGGGGCTCGGAAACCCCCTCCCCACGGACGTGGAGGCTGCAATGAGGGCTAGATGGGGAGCTGGGACCCTGATTTTTCCAAGTCCTCTTCCCCCAACCAGAGGCAAGCAGCCTGCTGCCCTAGTTTTGCTCTCACTCTCCTCACTCCCCAGGATGACAAACTCTTCTAACCTGGGACCTCCAAGTCTCTGGTGGCCCCGCGGCTTTCCCAGAAATCCCACCAAACAGATACGCAGTTTCTGAGCCGTATCCCGGGCTCCGTCCCCACTCTCACCTCTCCAAGCACCAGGGAGCAGCAGCTTCCAGAAGGCAGGTCTTTCCCATAACGGGCTCATCTCTGGACAGCCCGGGACGTCAATGCAGACCTCTCGTCCCCGGGGAGTAGCCCAGAGTCAGCAGGAAGCCCAGGGTGGTGGCAACGGCAGCAGTAGCAGCTGTGCCTGCCTTGCCCGTGCGTTTCCAGGGGAGCCGAGAATTATTTTGCCGCAAGGCTGAGGTGTGGCTGATCGGAAAATTCCCACTAAAGAACAAATATTCTCTTCCACTGTGGTCAACCCTCTGAGCACCCATCTCCCCAACCCTTGCTCCTCGAGAAAAAAAGTTTGGGGGAGCCCTTAGCTCCTCTTCCTTATAGCCCATGAAATTAAAAAGGCACACGAAGAGGCTTCAACTGGTCAGTCAAAATCAGGCAGAGACACAGGAGCATACGCACACCCCTAAACAGATTTTAGAAAGCTGCTGGGCTTCTCCCCCCTCCCCTTTAAGCAAGTGAAATGCAAATTCAGATTTGATACCCTGCCCTCAGCCAATCAAAAAAAGGTTTTCACCTGCCATTGGGCCACCCACCAATCAGAGGAAGTGTCTGGAGTGAGAGCCCTCCCCTGGCCAATGGAAGGCCAGCTCAGTCACTTAGTTAATGATGCAGCAGTACAAGGAAGGCCATCACATGTGAACTGGAAGGGTGCCAACATGGAGACACAGAGAGCGCAAGGTAAACAACTTTACAACGCCAAAAGGATGACATTTAATCCCTAAACGCTAGCTTCCCTTCTCAGCTCATCCTCAGCCCCTCTCAGCTGGCCCTACAGATCCCAGGAGCCTCACTCCCTGTCCCCCCAGAGCCCCCAAACCAGACCCAACAGTGACTGCGTCACCATTCCCCACTTGCCCCAACTACGCAGTGACAAACGTACCGGCTGTACCCCACTTCTCCCAGCCCACGCCCCATCCTACCCACCTGCTCCCCCACCAGCCCCGGGTTCTCAGGGATGAATGTTTCAAACCAGGCAACCCCTGGAAAGCTGCCCCTCTCGCCTTCCTCACAGCATTCCTCCTCCTCACTCCTTACCTTCCACCTGAGAACCTTATGGACGGATGGACAGACACTGACACCCAAACAACTTGGAAAACCAGTCTGTCTGTCTGTCTGCCAGATAGAAGGAAATGGGGGTAAAGGCTGGGAGGTCAGGTGGGACGCCAGGGACGGCTTGCTACTCTTTCCTCTACCCTGGTCAGGCTTGAGCAGCTGACACTAAGGGAAAAGAAATTAAAGTGGAAAAAAACCCTCCCTCAGAGGGGGAAAAAAAAAAAAGCGAAAAAGAAGGTGAGAAAGACAGAGCACCCACATACGCAGAGACATCGCCCCCGATCCCAGCAAATACGTACGTGGGGGAAGAAGGGGGTTACGCCATCAAGTC
This sequence comes from Antilocapra americana, assembly GCA_007570785.1. Classification (NCBI taxonomy): domain Eukaryota; kingdom Metazoa; phylum Chordata; class Mammalia; order Artiodactyla; family Antilocapridae; genus Antilocapra; species Antilocapra americana. Next base: position 5,018,851 of record ML663555.1, read on the forward strand.
CTGAAGCCCGTCGGACCACCCATCGTGGCCTGCGCAGACCCAAATCTCGGTCGGCCGTAAGGTGCCGCAGTCCCGAATGTTCCAGAAACTGGTCCCGGCAAACCTTCCGCCATCGCCCCGAAACCTCTTGCTCCCGACCCTGCCCCCCACCGCCACCCCACCTCCTCCCCGCGGGAACCGCCCGTGCCACCTTGCGTGTCATCTCCCTAGCCTAGGCTACCAGGAGGCCTCCGGCCCCCGACAGATTTCTGAACGCTTGGCAAGTGAGCTGGCAGGACCTGGTGCCCGGTGTTGCTATGACTTGTTTCTTGATTCCTCTCTCTGCTGCAGCACGGCTGTTGCTAGCAGACCTATCGACGGAGCGCTCGCTCTCTCTCTCTCTCCTCTCTCCTCTCTCTCTCTCTCAGAGCTCTGTGACGCAGATCTAAATTCTCCAGTCTGCTCCTTGTGTTGCAAGAGCAGAACTGCAGCTTTTCCCCTGGAGAGCCGGAGGGCAGTGCCAAGGCTGGTCAAACAAGGCAAAAAAAAAGTTGGGCCTACACTCCGCTTCCCTGGCCGCACTTCTTCGGCCCCTTTGACCCCGGACCTCACTGCTCTGGGGCATAGACGGCCTAGTGCCCGCAGGCTCACGCCTTCTCCGAGGGCTCCCCAGCCATAAGACTAACTTAACTCTTTGAGTGACAGTGTCCGAAGCCCAGACAGGGCTGTCCCACACTAAATGTGGCGTCGTCGTTTCTTGAACTATAGGAGCTTCTCCTGGGTCCCCCAAAATAATGGTCCCCACCCTGAGACTCCTGTTCTATTAACTCTTTCTGCCACAGACAAGTCTAGTATTACAGCCAGAGCTGATTTTTGTTATTTTCTGCTTTTTTTGGCCGTAAACCAGAACCTTTTTTCTCCCTGGAATTTCCTAAGGACAAAATGTGTAATTAAAACATTGCCTGCTTACCCCATGAGTTGAGAGTCTTCTATTGGGGCAGGAGTGAGAGAAACCGGATTGAATGGCAGCTTGACGAATCTAGAGGATCTCCACTCTTCCCAGGCTCAGAATTTTAGGGCCTAGGTGGATGCGTCCAATCACTTCTCAAAGGCAGTTAGGCTACTCAGTCCCAGAGATTCAGGTTGCTGAGTCATTTGTTCCCAAGAAGATCCTCTGACAACATGAAAAGCAGCAAACCAGAGTGGCAGCCAAGCCTGAACCCCGAGCGGCCAATGACTGGCTTTAATGAGACAAGCATCCACCAGCCCACCCCCCACTGCCCCTGCCATGGTAATACATGGGCATTCACACCTGGAATCGCTCACAAGGAGGGGATTTCCCACCAGTGCTCTGGAGACTGACCAGGCTTGTTTTTGGATACTGACAGGTCTCCACTGCAGCAGAGCACACAGCTCCAACTCCCAACATTTTCCTGCCCTCCAACCCAGAAATAGTTCCCGAACAGCTCAGATGTTAACTCACTGAACCACACACACCTAGACAGACTCAGGAAGTCTTGGGTTCCCACATGGCCACATCCAAAGGTAGACCTGCCAAGTTTTCTGATGACCAGTTGTAGCGTAAGAGCCCAGCCCTGATGGGAAGTGAGAGATGTATTCAGGCTCATTCAGGTTCAGGGGCAGCTGCCTCAAAGTATATCATATGGAGATCCTTACAACTTCCAGATGGCTAGAGAATGAGAGGCCAGGCAGACACCTTATCCCGTACCTCGACTCCCAAGCAGGCTTCTTCAAGCAACTACTCTGGGCCAAGGTTCCACCCAGCAGAAAGAAGACCACTTGGAAGACAACCACAGCACTCCGCAGCTTTAAAAGAAGTCCAGAGCATCTGTGCCAAGCTCTCAGCAGGGGAGAAAGTGCTTCAGATTCACACCTTCTGGGCTATGGGGTAGAGCATGCCAATAAAGAAGTCACCTACTGGTCTGATGACCAAAGGAGTGTGGCCTTGATGGCACCAAAGCAAGTCCCCCGGAATGGTCCTCTGCCTACTTAAATACCATTTGCCATAGTTTCCTTTTCCATGGAAGAAAAACATGCCTAAGTTCATGTCAGGACATTCCTGATTTATCCAAGGGCCCAGGATCAAATAAACAAAGGGCTTTGAGCTCTGCCAGGGAGCCTCCTGCTTCAGGAGGGAGAACTAGAAGGAAGTAGGGCTCAGCACAGAGTTGGCCCATCACCCCGTGAACCAGGTGAATGACGTGGCTGCTCACTGCCATGGCGATGGAGATGTCATGGGTGGGTGGAAGCGAGAGAGAAGAGGCAAATAAGTCACGAGAGATGGGGCAAGAGCAACTTGGGGTCAGTGGGGCCCTACGCGGCCACAGAGCCTACAAGACGGAGGCCGACTGTGGTTCAACCACAGAACAACAGAGCTCGGGCCCATGCAAAGGAAGGTCCCCACGTCGGGCGCCTGGCGGGAACCAGCTCTGACTTGCAAAACCTTATGATAGCACGATGTCTGGGAGGTTCTGTTTCATTTCACTTTTCATCTAAGTCTTCTCTTTTTCTTTCCACGACCCCGTTACTCTCCTTACAGTTTCACTAAGACTGAAAGTCATCTCAGGTTCCTCTGCCCCATTCTAGGTCTTGCTTCTATTAACCTGATTCTACATGGCGTCTAGAACAGCAAAACCCAAGTGGGATGACCAGGAAGCAGAAAGGGGATTCAGTTCCAAAAACATGGGAGGATGTTTACTTAGCAAGGACGCCCGAGCCTACCAGGAAGCAGTTTTACAGGGGCTGTACGCAGTGTTTGATTTCAGGGGGTAAAGATAACTTTTGGAGGGAGGGAAAGGTGGCATGCTCCTTCTGTCTGCCCCGTGAGGTCTGGGGAGGCTGGGACAGGGCGTGCTTGAAAAGACAGGGCTTCAACTGCAGCTTCAGGCCTCGGGAACTAAACACTCTCTCCAGACATCGCGAGCTCTCGTGGCCTCTGACTGATCTGGGTCAAAACTCTGAAATGTCAAAGAGGAAGAATTTTTTTTTTCTTCTTTAAAGGGAATGAACTGAACTTTTACCCAGCCCTTGCCCTGGGTTCGGAATGTAAGCAGTCTGTAATTGCCACAAACTCCAGGTCGGCAGGCATCAGCCAAGAGCTAAGGCCTGGCGCAGGCCTCTCTATGCCTGATCCCCTCCTGAAGACCTCCTGAACAGGGAGGGCTCTTTCATCAAGAAAGAAGTCACTTCTTTCAACACAGGAAGCTGTGCAGGGGACCCATCCCAAACTCTACCCGAGCATCGAGGGCTCGAGTGGGTGTTCTAGATAATAAATCAGGCAGCAGTTTGGTCTCAGGCAGAACTGACAGGTTCGGGTCCTCAGGGAGAAGGTGTTTCTGTTTACCACCTGGAAGGGGGCAGGCAGAGAGCACTCAGTGATCCCAGGAGGTAAAGCATTCATCAGGTTCCTTTGTTGTTATTGTTGAGTCGTGAAGTCGTGTCCGACTCTTTGCCAGCCCACAGACTGCAGCCCTCCAGGCTCCTCTGTCTATGGGACTTCTTCCCAGGCAAGAATACTGGAGTGGGTTGCCATTCCTTCTCCAGGGATCTTCCTGAACAGGGACTGAACCCAGGTCTTCTGCATTGCAGGTGGATTCTTTACCACTGAGCCACTAGCGATGCCCCCCTACTAGCTGCTGAGGCCACATTCGGCATAGACGTCCAAGACACAGCCCACCACCGCAGGACATGTAGGTTCTAACTGAAGACCCTACAAGCATTCCCGAATTGGCATTTTTGATATTTCCAAAATCTGCTCTTTAAAAGCTGAATTCATTTTCTCACAATACTAAATGTACTGGTTGGGATCCCAGGCTAGCCCAGGAAAGCCTATTTCACTACTTGAGGAAGTCAGGAGGTTCAATGCCTTGGGGGGCTCGGCAGGTAATAAAGGCTGGGGGATGTGTGAGGGGAAGGAGCAAGCTCCTCCCTAGGTCCGGGGGTGGAAATCCCCAAGGGCCCAGATGGTCCAGTATTTCGGGAGAAGGCAAAAATCTAAATGTATGACATCAAACTCTTGATTTTGACACATCGTCCTGACTTGTTAAAGCCAGAATCCAGAATGTACCTGCAGAGCCTCTGTTGTGTTTTCTCTGTGGCGACTTATCCAAAATATAGGGACCTGTGCCGCCAAGTGAGGATTTAAAGAAACAAAGAAGGTAAGACTGAAAAGATTCACCACACAGATGCTGTTACTAGAGAGAAAGAATGGCACAGAGAAAATAAGGGAAATCCTACCCTTCGGGTCAGTGGTTGTCCACCAGCCCCACGTTGAGGGCTGTGGCTGGAGGGGTGCTTCAGAGTTATTTTTAACTCGACACATGATACCCTTAAAGTGCTAGTATTTGTGCCCCATCCCAATCCCAGAAGGACAGAAGAATCATTTCAGTTTACAGGCCCTCTCTCCCAGATGAGAGTCGCTGCTCGGGACATCCTCAGAGGCTCTGTTTGGGGCTGTGCTGACAAGACAGGAAGGGATTATCCTAATCCAGCTACCCATCCAAGGCATAGGGCCCTCCGTAAACAACACTCTGACCGAGGCACTGTGCAGCCTCTGCTTCACTCCATAGCCCCCAGCCCGCTTTTGGGGAACTCAAGACAGTGGAACATCACTTAAGATGACATCTCTCTCGAGGTAACTAATTACCAGCTTTACGTCTTCTCTCTGCCTCTGGAGCCCATAGAACAAGCCTCCTCCTTCAAAGGCTTTCAGATATTTTAGGATAACTTTTACAAGTCTTTAGGCTAAACAAGGAGGTACAAAAAGGGAAATGAAAAAGGGGTGGGGGTGGGGGGCAGGAGGGATGGTGGGGGAGAAGAAGCCAGAGAGAAATATTCTTAAAATAGCTGGTCAAAAGTTAACAAGCCAAAGGAAAAGAGGAAGAGACCTATGTATTATGTATTCATGAGAAGGGGGGCACAAGTGGCAGAAAAACAGCTGAGTGACGTAGGATATGCAAAAGGCAGAGTCCTCAGTCCAGACAGAAAATACCAAGATGGGCCAGGGGCTTAGACAGTTCTCAAGGCCAGCCACCAGGCTGTGCCAGTGACCCAGGACAAACTGGTCAAAACCTGAGATTGGGAGAAGAAAACTGTACAACTCAGTTCATAAGCAGGGAATATCCTTTTACCCTTTTTTAGTCGTGGGGGGGGGTCTTTTTCTTATGTATTTGTTGGTTCGTTAGGCATCCTGGATACAAATTCACTTCCCAGTGGTAGGTATTACATGTATCCTCTCCACTCTGCCAGCCTTTTCTCTCTTTTATTGATGTCTTTCGATAATGAGAAGTTCCTCATTTTAACGTCATCCAACTCATCAATCCTGTCCTTTATTTTTTCGCATTCTCAGTGTCTTTAAGAAAATGTATGGCCACCTCAAGGTTATGAAAATATGCTAAGTGATCTTGTAAATGAAGTTTTATTTTGTCTTAACTGTCACATTGAGATTGATGACCTCTCTGGAGTTTATTTTGGTGTATGACGTGAGGTAGCAGTCAAGATTCATTTCTTTCCTTGTGGACATCCAACTGACCCAGCACTGTTTATTATTAAAATGACTGTCCCTTCCCTACTGCCCAGCAGTGCCCCCTCTGTCATCAATCAGGTGTCCAGATATACAGGGGCTTGCTACCAGGCTCTCTGTTCCATTCCTTCGGTCAGATATAAGATAGACAAATAGTTCTACTATTATAGTATGGAGCACTAATTTTAAATCAGGTGATTTTTAACATTAAGATGGGTCTGCAAGTAAAGTTTAAGAAAATATAAATCCAGGAACTAACTTTGCAAAGTTCAATGTGGACAGACATAGTCTGAGCCCAGCCTGGGCCTCTCAGACAGAATAGGATGAAAATAAGCAGACACAGAAGCACCCCAAGCTAAGGAAGGCAGCAACAAGAAGAAAGGGACAGAGGAAGGAACTAATCCTGTTTTCATAAACAGTAATACAGTGACCAAGAGAAGAGACTTATACTGTTCAAGAGACAACTGGCATCGAAATCCCAACTACATACTTTTTGCTGTGTGATCTTGAGCAAGTTAACTCAGTCTTTCTGAGCCTCAGTTTCCTAATCTGCAAATGGGGAAATAGCTTCCTCATTGAGCTGTGCAGATTATATAGCTTAACCTGGTGTGTATCACTTATATCCCTTTATCACAGAGCCTAGCAATCTAAGTATTAAAAAATATTGGGGACTTTCATCATGGGGAGTGGTACCTCAGAGACCAGCCAGACTGTGGGAGCAATCCTGCCATTCAACAAACCTTTCCCAAGTACGTATAACTAAACAAAGAGAATACAGATGGTAAAAAAAAAAAAAAAAAGGAGACTCTAAAATGAGACAGGATTGAATGTGTATCTTTGTACAGTCTCTACTAGTTATAGAGACCTGAATAACTTGTTTGACCTCCCTAAGTTCCTAGTTTGAGCTTCATCTGTACTTCCTACGGATTTTCTTGGTGAGGATGGTATGAGACATTTAGCATTTAGCACAATGCCCCGCACAAAGTCAATGTTCAACAGATACCAGTATCGCTATGATGATGATGACGGACAAGGATGATGTTGTGGTTGGTACCATGCCAAGCACTGGAAGAAAAGGCCTAGTAACACCTCAAAAGACCTATAGCACCTGGCAATCAGGGTCTTCCAACCAAATACTAACCAGGCATAGCCACAACTCGATTTATACTGACGACTGAGTAGACAAGATTGAGTGTGTGCTGGGTGGTAGGCTTAAGACAGAGGAGGGGCTTGGAGGAAGAAGGCTGAGACGCCATGTAAAGGCCAAACGTGTTGGAACAGTTAAATACCTGGTAAGGAAATTCTAATCTCAAGGAACTTTAAGAACAAATAAAAACACAAGAGTCTATGAATATATATAATTGGAAAAAGTCTGAAAATGGCCTAATCGAATGCGAGAAGGTGGGTTACATGTGTCAGATTAGAAGATTATTGTGGACTGGAAGTCTGATGGTAGCCATGGGGAGAAGGTTCCTGAAAGGACAGTGCTGTTACCAGTTTTGGTCAACAATAATGACCGTGACGTGGCCAGTGTCACAGCCTTCAAGACTGAATCTCGTCAGTCTCCAGGGGTAAGGAACCCAGAACCACGGCGGGGTTTCCCCATCAAATTTCCCACCCGGGGGGACCGCGGCACCTCTGCCCAGATCGCTGAGCTGAAGCACAAGGCCCAGCAGTGACCACAATGCTCCAAGGTCACACGCTGCGCCATGAGCCAAGTGAGGGTCCAGGAGACAAGGGCTGGGGGCAGCCTGAGCTGGCGGGCAGGTCCTGACAGAGGCGACATGAAGATGCAGCCTCGGATGCCACCGCGGCGGGCAGCTGGACTCCCCGGACTGCAGGGTGAGAGGAGAGGCGTGTCGACCAAGTCAGGGCCTTACAGAGAGAAGCGAGTCGCAGCACCCACAGAGCCGTCCGCGTGGAATACACCAAGGGCGGCAGAGGGACGGGCCATGTCTGTTTAGGGGGACGGTCAGGCCTAGGGGCGGGTACTATGAGCAGTATACCCTGTTTGTGAGTAGATGCTTTCTCCTGGGCAGACTGAGTCAGTCTGCCTCTTGGGCCAAAAATCCAGGCTCCAAAGTGTCCTGCCCAAGCTGGCTCCCATCACCTCCTGGGAAAATAAAAGAGGCCAAAATGTTTGTCTTCCTAGGCCACCGACCTTTCTAAGCTACTGTCCCCAAGGGCTCACGGATCAGCCTCACTGAAGACCCAGGCTGGCAAGGCAATGCGCAGCTGCTGTTCTGATGAGGGGCTGGGCTTCAGTAAGCACGGTCACTCCACTAGTCAGAGCCTCCAGACCAGGGGCTTCTACGGCTGCCCAAAATGCAGGGGGCAAAGTCTTGCCTGGGACTCAGAGAGTAACCTAACTCGACTCTTGGCTGGCTGCTCTTGAAACCCTGGCCCTGTCACCGGATGGAAATAATTTCCAGAGATGGAGTGTGGCTGGTCCACGTGAGGAGGACTGAAGGAAGCTCTACCACCTCCCTACACAGTGGAACCGGTGGTCTATGCCATGGACCAGGTGTGGCTGGGAAATGAGGGTGTCTTGGCCAGGGGCCCTCTATACACAGGCTGAGACCCTTAGATAGTACAGCCACTCCTGGGCTTCTTGACTGAAGAGGGAGGCTCTGAGCAGGAGGAGACGTCTCCAGCATACAGAGAATCTGGGCAACTGATGACTCATGGGGCTGGACTGACCTCTGCATGACCACACGAGCTTAGCACCATGTGTCTTAAAAATGGAGTTCCTTTCTTGCCCCTGAACCAACTATTGCTTCGCTTAGCTGAGTCAGAACTAGACAGAAGTTGTTACAAATTACCAGCAGGAGGGGAGTTCCCCCAAACAACTCAGATTTGAGCTTTAATCTCTATACTGCCTTCTCCCCCATCCGGGGGCACGCCCCTGCCCTTGGCCGCAGCCTCAGTAGGAGAGGCACGACCCCAGGACCGTCGCGCAGACCAGGGCGCGAGCCCTGACTTTGAGCAAAACGCTGGCCTTGTCAGGAGCTGGAGCAGGGCCAAGGCCCTCCCTGACGGGGGCGGCCAAAACACAGTCTTTAATGTCATGCGTGGGGCCATACTGGGGATGCGTTTTATATGGTTTTCATAATGTTAAGCCTTAACCAAAGTAAGGTCCCACAACATTTCTGAGTACGTCTTCTGCATACAGAGAGCTCAGGAGTGGGGAGGGGCTGATGACCGGAGCCGTTAGATGCGAGGAGGCCCTGTGGGTGTCTTACTTGTGGAGGGATGGTGTCAAACAACACGGAGAGGCTGCGCCCTGAGGGCCTCTGGGACTGGCGGGAAGCCCTTATTCTCAGGTAGGATTCACTCAGGGGGGAAGGTCTGGGTTTTTTCCCCCAGAACAGAGCGTCAGTGACAGCCTTAAAACACCAAGGCTGACTCGGAGGACGCTCCCCCAGCACCCGCCGGGTAGCGTGGAGTAAGAGGGGCAGTCTACTGTCTCCACCACCCTCGCTCTAGCACCTCCAATCCCCCGGGGCCCAGGGGGAACGCTGAGAAGGCACGGAGTCCTACATCTTTTCTGTCCCCCTGAAAAGTGTCCGGGACCGACCACAGGTCAGGCTTGGTGCTGGGCCCTCTCCGGGTGACCCTGCCCACGGAAGGGCCGCTGCCTGCTGCCAGAGGCTGGAGAACAAGGACATCAGGACAGTAAGAGGACAGCTGGCTTCGTAACCCCACCCTGGCCCGCGCAGATAAGGCAGGGCGAGGCCCTGGATGTCGCTCTGTGCGGTGATGGAGCTAACGGGAGGGACAGAGCTACTGTGGCTGGTGGGACGCCTGCGGGCCGAGGGCACTGGTGACGCGGTCAGGAAGCTTCTGGGGAAGCCGACCCACAAGGAGCACCGGTGCTCCTGAGTGGAGATGCTGAGATAGGTCTGGGGACGCCCCAGCCACTTCCCCGGAAAGGCCGGTTCCTAACAGCCAGTGGCACTCGCCTGCTCACCTCCCAGTGCCCTGGAAGTCATGGGGAGAGCAGGAACCATCACTTCTGTCCTAGACCCAAGAGAGCGGCCTGACCCCATCCCCACGGCTGGGATGACCCACCAGACGAAGGGTAGAAGCCTGGGACTATGAGGCATCCTGTGAGTCATGCAGCCTCACCTTTCACCAGTACCTGAAGACTGGTCTTGGGCTGGAGGCCCAGGTGTGGGCCCTTTGGTGGGTTAGTTCAGATCTCAGGCTGAGTTTCTCATCTTCCAGTAGGGCTAATGAGCTACTGACACCCCTGCCCAGTGTTGTGGATTAAATGAGTTTAAATGGGACTAAATCAGTCCATACAGTAAAACACTTGGTAGCACTGCTTGACGGTCGCATCCGTCGTGCCCAACTCTTTGTGACCCCGTGGATTGTAGCCCGCCAGGCTCCTCTGTCCATGGGGTTCACCAGGCAAGAATGCTGGAGTGGGTTGCCGCCTCCTTCTCCACTGCCCAGTACTGCAGGGGTCCATACAAGTGAACGACTTGGTAGCGCGCTTGGTACACAAGCGGCAGGAAGGGGCAGCTGGGATGACTGCTTTTATTATTAGCATCCTTTCATGGTGGCCATTCAACTTACCTGCAAACACTAGAACCCGCCCCCCGCCACCACCAACGCCCCGCTGAAGGAGCTCACTCCCTCAGAGTCACCCGTCTTCCCTCGCTCACATCCTTCCCAGCTCCAAGGGAGGGACAATAACCCAGTCCCCTGCATCAGCAGTGGCCCCCTGCCCCAGTAACTGTCACCCAGCGGCCCCAGCCTGTCCTCTGGAGTGCCCCAGAGTAAGCGAGACCACACTCACATCACTGGACGGTCCTTTCCATGCACAAAACTGCACCCAACAAACCCATTCTGCCCACATCTCCGCCTTTCTGGGGTAAACATGCCCACGCTCTAACCGTTCCTCATGCACCAACGGCCCTGCTCTGCCCTGCTTCTACTTTGACATCTTCTCTCCTCGCTGGGAACAAGAACGGAACAAACGCTCCAAAACTGGCCCGCACAGGAGCGCCAGCACTCCGGTCTCCAGCAGAGCCTTCTTCTGGCAGAAGCTCTTACTCCCTCTCGCTTGCCTTCTCCACTGGGGTGGCTACCGTCCCCCCACGCCCATCCTCACCTCGCCAACACCCTGTTTAAACCTTGCCTGGTATCTTCCTTGGGAAGATCCTCAGTCCTGATCCTAGGAATGTATCAACCAAGTCCTGTTGAGTTACTGCTCCACTGAAAAACACTCAACCAGAGACTTTCGCATACACTACATGCACTAATCTACTTAACTCCCCTGAGCTGGGAACGGAAGCCTGTGCCCTCACCCAGAGCTCCGTGTCCTGAGCAGCTCCCTGGATGGGTCCTTTCCACTGGCCCAGCTCCTGCAAGGAGAAGGTGGGCTGACACTGCTGATGGGGGCGGGACCAGAGACCCACCATCTCTACCGGATGAGGCAGGAGATCAACCTTTGTTCTCCAGCCTTTCCCAGTCAGGAGAGATGGCCACGGCTGCCCTCCCTTCTCCAAATGCCAGCAGCACGTGGAGCCCTGTGTTGCAGTCCAGAGCCTCCAATCAGAGTCTGAACTTTTCAAAGACAAGGCCTGGACCAGGTTTAGAACTCCCGTTCCCTCCGATGTGAAGCTCCCAGAGGCACCCCAGTCTACACTTGTTGATTGGTGACTGGCTCATGAGGCTAGACTTGGCCTCCCTGTCAACATCATCACCCAAGTCCCTGGAAAACATGAAACAGGCTTACTTGGTCGTGGTCCCTTCCCTGGGTGCACTGGTCCTGTGAGACCCCTGCTGCTCTCTCCTTCCCTGATCTAGACTCAAACATGAACTTAATCCTCCTTACTCCAGCTTCTGGAAAGGATCGCCAAGCAGATGTCAAAGGGACACCCGACCTGTGCTTTCACTAACACCCCCTAGCCAGAGGATGCTAAGGGTGGCTTGCTCTGGGCTCAACACAGTACATCGTCACTGACACCTCCTGGCTGGAGGATGCTAAGGGTGGTTTGCTGTGAGCTGAACTCAGTGCATCGTCAACTCTATACCTTGGGATCAGTCATGAGGTTTTCTTTCTGGCATGGCTCCTTGCAAGGCTGAGGACAGAGACCGCTCATCTCAGAGGTGGGCAGGTACTGTCAAACCCACCCTCTCCCAGAGAATCAAAGACCACCTTACCAGATCCCCATGGCTACTGACTGTAGACATGAGCCAAGCAAAGAGCAGAATGCCATCCTCACCAGATACAGGAGCAGATGAAGAGAAAGGGGCAAAGAAGCACCACTGCAGACCTCGGGGACAGGCAGAAACACGGAGCCCCACCTACCTTCAGGTGGCCCCGGGGGTGGGCTGGAATTCTTACTGCTACAAACACTCACCAACCAAGGAAAATGGGGGCAAAGCCTCTCTGCCTTGACCCCCAGCTCTAGGCAGCTCACAAATGCTGATGGGCTCCAGACAGCAGCTCAGGGTCCGCTGAGACACAGAAGTGGTGGCTGCACAAAGAACCAAGTCCTCGGGAGGCTGTTCTGGTCACGGGCTCTAGTTCGTTAACATGTTCCTACCAAGGAGCCCTGATTCTTCTAAATGTTTCTAACACTTAAGATAACGCCAGGCACACAGTGTTTGTAGATGAGGCTACCGAATCCAGGGCAGGAGGAGAAAGAGAATCAAAATTAAATATAAGATACGGTTCATAACCAAAGGAGTTCCTAAAATAGATTCCAGAGCTAACATGATTTGGGAACAGTTATAAAACAGCCTGACTGCAAGGAAGCTTCCTGTGGTCCTGGACTGCGTCTCACAGGCCCTCACACCACCGCGGATGGTACACCCATTTCCGGTGACCGCCTCCTGGCTGGTCAAACGCAAGAACACAAGTAGAAACACAGTACGACTTCTCTGGGGTCTACTTCTAAGAAGTAAAGAGTCTGCCTGCAATTCAGGCAGGTGACCTGGGTTCAGTCCCTGGCTCAGGAAGACTCCCCTGGAGGACATGGCAACCCACTCCAGTATTCTTGCCTGGAGAATCCCATGGACAGAGGAGCCTGGTGGGTTACAATCCATGGGGTCGCAGAGAGTCAAACACAACTGAGCGACTAACACTTTCACTTTTCTAAATGTCCTAAACATCAATGTTTATGGTTTTTCCAGTAGTCGTGTATGGATGTGAGAGTTGGACGGTGAAGAAAGCTGAGCGCCGAAGAATTGATGCTTTTGAAGTGTGGTGTTGGAGAAGACTCTTGAGAGTCCCTTGGACTGCAAGGAGATCTAACCAGTCCATCCTAAAGGAGATCAGTCCTGGGTGTTCATTGGAAGGACTGATGTTGAAACTCCAGTACTTTGGTCACCTGATGCGAAGAGCTGACTCATTGGAAAAGACCCTGATACTGGGAAGGATTGGGGGCAAGAGGAGAAGGGGACGACAGAAGATGAGATGGCTGGATGGCATCACTGACTCGATGGACATGAGTTTGGGTAAACCCCAGGAGTTGGCAATGGACAGGGAGGCCTGGTGTGCTGCAATTCATGGGGTTGCAAAGAGTCGGACATGACTGAGCGATTGAACTGAACTGAACCTCTCACTTTTGAAATCATAAAAGGCCCAGATACTGACTGACCACTGAGTACCTTTGGGTTACACCCAGAGTTTCTGCATCACCTTTATACAAGAAAGAGAGAAAGGGGACCCCACGAGCTACTGCCAACATTAATCTCCCCCTCGCCCCTACCCCAAGTCTTACCTCCCCGTTTGCTCTGGCCCAAGTTGGAATCCGGCACACTGACCTCTTAAGACACAGCCATCTCCCTGCTGCCTGCAGGACTTGCAGCCCTGACCCTCACCGACCCTCACCCCCACCCCACCCTGCTTTGGGAGAAGTAGAGCCTCCATTTGGCTTAGAGTCCTCAATGAACGTCTGGCCACTTCCTAAGGTTGCCCTGTGGCTGAGGCCCTCATTCCTAAAAGACATGGATATTCCTGGTCCTCCTTTGAGAAAAACTTCAAATAAGGATAAGTCCCCAGCTCAGGACACCCCTTCCCTCTTACTTGCCCAAATAGTCTTCTCCTCATCACGAACGTGGACCTCAACATCCAGTGAGCCTGGTGCGGGCCCCACGCGTGAATCCTGGCTCGGTCCTCAGGCAGGGCACAGAAGCCAGGATGACCACCACTTCCATCCACAGGTTAGGAGCTGAGGACCCTGTGCGGGGACATGCAGCTAGCACGAGACTCACAACCACTGTGCTAGGCAAGTTAGCAACGTCCCTGGCTTAGGAGACTTCCTCCATACTCTGTCCCTCCCTGATGAACTCCTCCCCACTTTCGTGCCTGCCGACTATAGAGACAGGGGGGGGACCAACCACATTTCCTTTAAAAAAAAAAAAAAAGGGGCACATTTCCATGTGCCTCTTTTGTAAGTAATTTTTTAAGATAAGTTTTTACTACTGACTCATTTAAGTGAGGTGTCATGTATGTATAACTCTTTCTAGTGCATAAAGAAGTTTTATGACAAATTATCCCATTTCATCCCCCTGCTGGAAGCCTTGTGAAGTATACAAAGTTATTCACATTTTACAGACAAGCAGATGAGAAAAGTGAGGGGAGCTGGCCGAGACCATCCAGCCAGTAAAGGAACAGCCAAGCAATAAACCATCCCCAAGTCTTCCCGGCGATAAGGCTTGAGTTCTGGGTGCCCCCCCGCATGGGCATCAGGACTGACTCCAGGGGCTCTGAGTCGTGGAGACTCCCAAGCCACTGGCTGTATGATGCAGGGCAAGTTAATTAACCTCCTCCTGTCTTGGCTTCTTCATCCATAAAACAGTGCTAATGACAGTCTGACAGTGGTTACCTTGAGGATTAAATGAGATACTGTACGCTCGGCACACGGCCGAGACATAGCCAGTGCTCATGAAATGGTGGGGACTGCCACCGCACCCCATGTCCAGCAGGCCCGCGGGGTGCCCTGGCTCCCCAGATGGCAGTTACAGAGGAGACCGGGCACCACTCTGTATTAACACAGGTGGGCTATGAGCTCCTGCTTATACCAGCCGGGCACCTCCTGAGAGTTTGGGGCCCAGATTCAAGGGTGCGGGCAACAAGGAGAAGCCAGCGTCCTCAATGGCGGGGCCCTGTGCCCTCCTGCCAGCTGGTGGGGGGGAGGGGGGACCCAGGCCCACCACGGTGGCTCTGAGCAGCAGTGTCTGCCCCGAGGGGTCTGTTCTGGGACCAGGCAGCAAGGAGGTGCAGGCTCCCATCGCAGGACCACGTGGTCAAACGGCCCAAGCCCCCTGCCCTGTGCACCCGGCGGCCCCAGGCAAGGCCTCCGCGCTCTGCCGACACCCTGTCCTGAACCCGGGTCCTGCTTCTGGCCTTGGGAAACAGGCCTGTCCTGGGCAAGAAGAGCCAGTAAAAGCACGTGGCCTGTTTTCCAGCAACCTTGCTGTCTCTCACTTTAAGATGAAAATAATAAATACCGACACCCAGAGGCAGGAGAGGAAGGGGGAAATCAAGCGGCCTCGGAGGCGCCGGGGTGCTAGGACTTGTGTGGCGTGGGCTGCCCTAAGTGGGCAGCCTGGGTAAGGCGCGTCAGAGCCAGGAGGCTGCAAACAGGCACCGGGCCGGAGGCACCGGCCCCGGATGGGGAAGGTCACCGCGGGCTGGCCTGGTTCCTGGTTCCTGGTGGCACTGGGGCCAGAGGGGGCGGGGCGGCGAGCAGGGCGCACGCTGCCCCCCCGCATGGCTTGTGACTCTCAGCAGCGTGTCCCCAGCACCTGCCAACCGGCCCTCTCCTCCGGGGCAGTCCTGAGTCTTTGACCAGGATCTTCCTGAAGTCTCGGGCCTGCCTGTCCTGCTCTTTCTCTATAACCTTCCACGGTTTCCCAATGCCTGCCCCCCCGGGCTTTCTCCTGGCTGTTCCAGGCGTCCTCACACATGGTCCTGATCTACCCCCAGAGCTTGATCCTCCCCAAGATCAGGTCACACCGACCCCGCGGTGACCGTGTGTTCCCCTTCTCCCACCCGCACCCGCTCTGACACTGCTGAACCGCCCCTCCACACACCTCCTTCGTAGGTGCCTTCCCACGTGCAGGGTCTGCCCCACACCCTGCCCCAAATCAAGAGGTCACTGTTCTCCTGACACAGACCTGCTGCATGCCTACCACGCACCAGGCATCGAGACCACAGGGCCACAGTGAGCCCGTGGTCACAGGGCCAAGTGAACAAGCCCACCGCAGTTACACGATGTGGTCACCGATCCAGGATCAACAGACAGAACCCTTACTACGAGCCAGACACTGTTGAAAGCACTTCACAGGCTACTGAATCCTTTCAATAACTCCGTGAGCTAAAGTGAGTGAAGTGAAAGTCACTCAGTCGTATCCAACTTTTTGCGACCCCATGGACTATACAGTCCATGGAATTCTCCAGGCCAGAATACTGGAGTGGGGAGCCTTTCCCTTCTCCAGGGGATCTTCCCAACTCAGGAATTGAACTCAGGTCTCCTGCATTGCAGGCGGATTCTTTACCAGCTGAGCCACCAGCGAAGCCCAAGGGCAATGATTAATATTACAAGTCCCATTTTACAGATGAGGAAACTAAAGCCTAGCAAAGGCCAAGTAAACTTACTCAGCATCACCCTGCAGCCCGTAGAGAGGCTGGAGGCAGGGGTCTGAGGCCCGGCAGGGCAGCCAGAGGTGACCACGGCCACAGACGGAACCAAAGGCGGGGCTGGCCACGGCCACGGCCCCCTCTCTGCTCTCCAAAGAGGTAACGCTGGAGACGGGCACTTCCCACACAGAAAAGAGACACAGGGACCGGGCAGGCAAACCATCACCCAAGGCTGCCCTCCCTGATTCTAGACAGAAAGTAGAAAGCAGGAAGGGATGCATTTACGAGCAGTAGCCCACGGTCACAGTGTGAGGCAAGGACGAGGCCAAATCCACAGCAAATCCGCTCAGCATCTCCCTTTACTACTGGGCCACTGGTGGGGGAACGTGACCCCCAATCTGCTGGGGGCTCAGCGACTCCAGAGTCCTGCCTCTGGCATAAGCTGGGGGGTGGACCTCTGGGGTCTATCAAATGGCCTCTTCTTTCATGGTCTCTGTGTGGCCAGGAAGACTCCATGTGCCCTGCCAGCCAGGCTGCCTCTGTACCGGTGCCAGCCTTCCCCAGCAGCAGGAGGGCCAGGGCGAGGAAGCTGGCACAACTCTGAGGCACAGGTGGGCATGGGGCTCTGGGGCGCAGCCCTGAGACTAGGGTGCCTCCACCTGGCGCCGCTCTCCCCCCGACGGGGGCTGTGTGTGTGCAGGGGGTGCAGCCTCTGGGTCAGGCACAGATTATGCCTGGGGAGGAGGAGAGAGTCCCTCCGGGGCTCCCCAGGGGGCCTCTCCCCCTCCTCTTCTCTACAGTGGAACCGCCACCCTGGCAGTCTCGGGGCTCCCTGCAGGCCACCAGGGCTGCCTCTGTCCTGCCGCAGTCCCACCCAGGCTGGGATCGAGGCAATCGGAAGGGGCCGTTTGTTTCCTCCTCTTCTCCCAGCAACTCCGGAAGGGTGGGGTGGGGGCACCTCCTGAAACCAGCTAGAGTGTAACCTCCAGGAGGACAGGGACTTCTGTCTGCTTCGTAAAGGGCTAAACCCCTGGAGTTGAGAAGAGTGCCTGGAACACAGTAAGCACTCAGTAAGTGCTTGTGGAAGGCGAGCATTACCATCCCCCACTTGACAAACAGGAAGCCTGAGAGTGTTTCCAAAGGTTATTCAGCGGGTCTATGGCAGAACCAAGACTCACTGCCAGGACGTCCCGGGTGCGACACAGCGCATCACACAACCACTTCTGACACTAGTATTTGCCGAGTATGTGACATGGGCTGGAGGCTCCGGAGGACACAGAAATGATTCCTACACCCGAGACTTCACCGTGGGCTTATCAATGACCAGGAGCCGAGAGGCGTGAAGGCGTGACCTTCCTTTACAGGCTGCGTGTATGCAAGCACACACGGATGTGCACATGCAAAGTGAAAGTCTTAGTCGGTCAATCCCGTCCAACGTTTTGTGACCCCAAGGACTGCAGCCCACCAGGCTCCTCTGTCCATGGGATTTTGCAGGCAAGAATCCACTGGAGTGGGTTGCCATTTCCTACTCCAGAGGATCTTCCTGATCCCAGGGGTTGGACCCAGGTCTCCCGCATTGCAGGCAGATTCTTTACCATCTGAGCCACATATATATATATATTTAATATGCATATATATGCACATGCATGGATGTTATGTATATACTCACATATAAATATGTATCCAAATAAATTCTGCTTGCATATATAAAATATGCAAATTTCTTATACACACAAATTCTTTGAAGCCACCACTAGGCAGTATGGGGGAGCCCAAAGATTAAAACAGCTAATAAATGCAATAGGAACCTGGAGGGGGCAGGATTCATGAGAGGCAGAGGCTCCATGGAGGAGATGGAAGCTGAAGGGGGCTCTGAGGAATCCAAACCTTCCAAAAACAATGGAAGGAGCAAAGGCAACCCAAGGGGCAAGGAACGATGTGCAGAACAGCCTGGACACAGAACCAAGCAGGCTCAGGGAACAATCTGCAGAGAATTCTGACTGGCCTAAGGTTTTTTTCCCCTGCCTGTTTATTTTTTGAAAATTTACACCTCTGCTTTAAACTGCTTCATCGTCTGCGCCTATCCAAAGTTGTTTTATTGGAAGACCATGTTCCCCTGCAATTAAAAAATATAATAATTTTTTTTTTTTTGAAAACCACGGCTCAAACCTAGTCTCGTCACACTGCAGATGGAGACCGAGATGGCCGCGACCCAGAGCGGGCTCCTGGCAGGACGGGACACCAGCAAATCTCACCCGGTGTGAGGGGGGTCGGAGGAGGAAGGCGGCTGGCGGGGACTGAGCGCCCAGGGGGCTGGGGTCTTGGGGCAGCGGCCCGCCACGCCCGGGGTCTTGGGTCCCCCCAGCACACGTCTACCGCTGGGACGCGACCTGGGGCGTTTCAGTCTCCGCAGCAGAGAGCTCCCTCTTGCCCAAGAGGCTGCAGAGCTTTTCCTGCTGGAAATCATGTGTTGTTTGTTGATTTTTTTTTCCTGCTTGGCTTGTTTTGACACAAGGAAGAGAGAGGCTAATCCGCCCGGCACACACAAACACGGGTAATACAGCGGGGCAGCCGGCCCTTCCCGGAAGCAGCGGGGGCAGCCGCTCCGACGGGGAGAAACCAGATCTCAGAGCCTGACTGGTCAGCAGCTGACCTCTCTGCTCGCTCTTCGGGTGGCTCCTACACACCCCACGGGGGCCAATTTCCCTGAAGAGTACTGGCTCTGTGGGCAGACGGCTTCGGTTTCCAGCTCCACCTGTCACTAGCTGAGTGATTTCAGGAAAGAGACCATGCCTCTCAGTGACTTGGTTTCCTCATCTGTCAAATGGAGCACTTATCCCGTGGAGTCACTGTAAAGTTTGAATGAGCTAATAACACACGAAACAAGAAATGGGTATCTGGACACAGTAAACGCTTGATAAATTTGGCTGTCATCATTATTTTACTCTTTCTATCAATGTATGAAAGTGAAAGCGAAGTAGCTCAGTCGTGTCTGACTCTTGGCTACCCCATGGACTGCAGCCCACCAGGCTCCTCTGTCCATGGGATTTTCCAGGCAAGATTACTGGAGTGGGGTGCCATTTCCTCCTCCAGGATCAATGTATAAGTCTCCCTAAAACCCGTGCCAGGCAGATGAAGCTGGATGCTAAGGGAATCTGCTGTGGCGTGAACGGTGGTGTCAAGAGATAACACAGGACTAGCCTGTGGAGAGTCCAAGCTTCCTGGTAGCATCCTAGCTTTCCTTTCAGCATCTCAGACCTAGAGGCAGGCAGTGTGAGGCTCTTTGCGTCCCAGCTCTGCAAGGTAAACCCTGGTACTCAGAAACAGGTACCTAAGGACTCTCTGGCCTCTCCTGCCTCACGCTCTCTGCCTTGGTTCCTGCCCTGGCGGAAGCATCTGACTGGTACCCCCACACCTGGATCCCTCGTCTGTGTCCTGTGGGAATGCCCTAGGCCTTTTCCTTGAGATGAACAGCTTGCAGGCATGCTGGGTCTGGGGAAGTTAGCTGGATATTACCTTTAAAAACCATTTCTAAATATTTCCTTGAGATCTGGGGCGAACCTTGTGGTTGCACATAGGAATTCACCAAACTGCTCTCTCAGAGGTGGCTATGAGAGTGGGCTTCCCTGATAGCTCAGCTGGTGAAGAACCCACCTGCAAGCCAGGAGACCCCTGTTCCATTCCTGGGTCGGAACATCCACTGAGGAAGGGATAGGCTACCACTCTCGTATTCTCGGGCTTCCCTGGTGGCTCAGCTGGTAAAGAATCCGGCTGCCATGTGGGAGACCTGGACTCGATCCCTGAGTTGGGAAGATCCCCTGGGAGAGGGGAAAGGCTCCCCACTCCAGTATTCTGGCCTGGAGAATTCCATGGACTGTATAGTCCACGGGGTTGCAAGGAGTCAGACACGACTGAGCAACTTTGACTTTCACGTAGGAGAGGGCAGGCAAGCCTGCCCCAGGGCACAGCAGTGGCAGTGAGCACCTGTGTGGAAGCTGCTGGAGTGAGGTGGTGCCAGGTGGGGCATCAGCTTTCTCTGTCTCCAGCCCAACCTCTTGCCCGTGTTAAGTCCTGAAGACGCAGGTGAGTCCCGCGACAGTCCCATTTCAAGTCTGACTTTTTATCTCTCAGCCGTTTCTCCTTGACCTCTGAGCATCTAGCACCGGGCCTGGCCCTCGGCAGGAGCCCACCGCACAGCAGTTACACTGAATGGGGGCTCGGATTCTCTAGCACGCAACCCACAAACAGCCACACTCACCTTTGAGCGGGTGTGTCTGTCACAGGCACCCAGGTCTTGACAGCTACCAGTCCGTGGTAAACTATTCTATTATACGTACAGGGTAACCGGGTTGTCCTGGGGATTAGTGTCCAGGAATTGCAAGTGGGACTGGTAAGTTATGCCCGATGCGGCATTTCGATGTAGATCACTCAAGCTTCCAAATCGTCCTCTCCTAATGAACATTACAAGCAAAGAACAGAAGGGCCAAGATATTCCCCATTTTCCCCCTCGTATCCTCTGCCTCATGGGTCTGGCTTCCCTGTGGTCCCCAGGCATGCCCCCACTCCCTCCACCAGGCTCTTTTTCTCACTGCTTATGTACCTGGGGCTGCTGTCTCTCTCCTCTTTTCTTCGCAGAGTCCGACAGTATTCCAAGGCCCCATTCAAGTTTGAGACTTGCATGAAGCTCTAGAATGGCCCGAGCGCCATGCGTCTTCACTGCTGCATCACCTGCTGCGAGGCCTGGCGCCTTCCAGCACTCAGCAGTCAAGGGCTCTGGCTGCTTAGGTGCATTTCCCCTGATCGCAGGTTCCGGCCTGCACCCCCATCCCCACCCCACATGACTTTCTTTCCGAGGTCGACGATGACGTCAGACGAGTCAAGTTCACCTTGGCTCCACCACTATTTGCCAGCTCGTGTCCCCTCCTCAGACCTCATCCCTCTTGACTTGGGCGGTACTCAGCACTCCCTTCAAAAACCTCTCAGTGTGAAGCACAGGGCACTCCCCCGACACCACCTTTTCTGCATCCTTCGTGGCTCTGCTCTCGCCCGTGCAGAGCCCAGGTCCTGCTCCCATCTCGGACCCCTGCGCCCTGAGAGCACCTTCTCACGGCCGGCCTCATCCCTCACCTCACCTCTAGTCCTCAGTCATCGGGGAGCACGTGTTGGACAGCCCACCGAGGTAGCCTACCGTCAGTTCGTGTTCAGTCTAACTAAGATTCATTCAACAGTTCTTTGTGGAACACAGACTTAAGGCTAGGACCCACTCCATTCACTGGTAAGCAAACCGTGTAGAAGTTCTTGCCCCGAGTGTCCATCCACAGATGAATGGGCGAATGAGATGCAGTATACCCATCCAACGGGATACTATCCAGCTTGAGAGGGAAGGAACTGTTGACACACGCTATAGCGCAGGTAAACTCAGAGACATGATGCTAAGCGAAATAAGCCAGTCCCTAAAAGGGCAAATACTGCATTATTCTACTTTTATAAGGCGCCTAGAGTAGTGGAGAGTAGGTGAGTGTTTGTCAGGGGTTGTGGGGGGGATGGGGAGTTAGCATTTAACGTGTGCTGTGCCTAGTCGCTCAGTCATGCCCGACTCTCTGTGGCCCTGTGGACTGCAGCCCGCGAGGCTCCTCTGCCCATGGGGATTCTCCAGGCAAGAATACTGGAGTGGGTGGCCATGCCCTCCTCCAGGGCATTTCCCCAGCCAGGGATCGAGCCCAGGTCTCCCACACTGCAGGCAGATTCTTGACCTTCTGAGCCACCAGGGAAGCTCGAGTATTTAATGGGTACTGTTTCAATTCTGAAAGATGCAAAGAATTCTGGAGATGGGTGGTGGCGATGGTTGTACAAGAATATGAATGTACAGAATATCAATGAACTGTGTGTGCAAAAGGGTTATGATGGTACATTTTATGTGTGTTTACCACAATAAAAAATATAGAAAAAAAAGGTCCTCGCTCTCTGTGTACTTTTCCGTACATTATGCTTCGATAACAATGAAAAGGGCTGTCTTCCTGGAACGTGTGTATTCTCTGCTTGTGGCTGTGTTCACCATCCTGCAGCTTCCTACCCACCCTCCATCCCTGGAGCCACCCTCCTCCCAGGCTCTGAGCGGCAGTCACAAGTCCTCTTCCTTCTTCCCCACATCCCAGGACTCCCCGTGGTTCTTCTCTAAGGCTTTCACCCTCGTCCTTCCTCCTTCCAGGATCACAATTCCTGCCACCTCTGTTTTTGATGAAAAACACGAGGAAGCAGGAAACATTCTCCAGTACATGGTCCCCGGGCTGGCTCTGCCCTGGCTCTGAGTAACGTCGCGCTTAAGCTTTCATCTCCTTGCCTGCTAAGTGAGGGGTCTAGGCAGACATTCACGATGGCTTCTTCTGGCTCCAGCGAGGCTGGTCTCTGGGCCGCCCGGCCCGGCCCAAGGTCTGGTGTATTCCTCGCAGGCCCTCAGCAGCCTGAGAAGAAAGGCCTCATTCAGGAGGGAGGCCGGCCAGCCGGCCGGCCCGGGGAAATGGCTCCCTGCAAGTGCTCCTTGGCTCACTTTCCTGCCTGCCTGAACTTTTACTGCTTGCAACCTTGTGACTCTGGATTACCTGACCTTGGAGCCTGCCAGCCCTGCACTGCTGCCGGGACCTCTTCTGACCTGACAGCCTGTAACTGGGACAGGCCTGCCTGCTGACACTGGCCGCCGGCCTGCTTCCGCAAACTGGGCTGCCCTGCGGCTGGACAGCCAGGAGGCCGTGAGCTGGACTCTGAATTCTCCAGGGGCCCTGACCACGGCCCCTCCTGATGTGCCTATCTGGGCCCCGGGGTCCTTCCTGCAGCATCCTCTGAATGCACCCCTTCCCCTTCGGCGAAGCAGGATTTACAGCCTGTCTGTAACTGAGTCACTCACTCCACAAATGTCCACCGCGATGTCTACTTGTGGCGGGCACTGCTCTAGGCAAGGAGTACATCAAGATGGAACACAACATACCCTACTGCCAGCCAACCTCCCTCCTGGACAAAGCTGTCGTCCAACTCACCAGTGTCAACCTCTGTCACTTGATAGGAATTTATTGAGCACTTATTATGTGCCAGGCACTGTGCCAGCCATCCTAATAAAACATCGATTTTAGGAACTGCAGTTTCCTATTCAGTACAATTGATTACAGGGCATGAGCTCTGCATCCAAACTCCCAGTTATGCGACCTTCAATAATAACAAGACCTTGCAGAGCTTCAGTTTCCTCATTTGAAAAATGGGGGTAAGAGTGATGAAGAACCCACTTGCCAATGCAGGAGATATGGGTTCGATCCCTGGGTGGGAAAGATCTCCTGGAGAAGGAAGTGGCTGCTCACTTTAGGATTCTTGCCTGGAGAATCCCATGGACAAAAGAGCCTCATAAGCTATAATCCACGTGGTCGCAAAGAGTCGGACACGACTGAGCACGCACACACTGAGTCAGCAGACACTAATAGAGACCAGTGGGGGTAATAACAGGCATATATGAGGAGTGAGACTGTCCATGCAGAGGCTTAGAAGACGATACGGCACACAGCGAGCACTTGGATGAGGACAGTTTTTACATCAAGAGGATCTCAAAGGTGCCAACACCTACACAGACCAAGAACTTCGAGAGTCCCTGTCCCACCCTACACAACCAATACCATGATACTACCTCTGTAGACAAGTACTGGCAGAATGTAGCCCCAATGTCAACATCACTAACAAAAAATAAAAGATCCCCATGCAAAGTACTATACATAATCCAAAGGTTTCCTGAGGGTTAACCTCAGGAATAACACTAAAGGAATGGGAGGAAGTATGTGTGATGCATATATTCAACAATATATGCAGAGCTTTCAACAAACCAATACGAAAAAGACAGGTAATTCAATGGAAAAAAGAGTAAACGATCCCAACAGGCACTTCACAAAAATGAGGATACTAAAATGGCCAGTCATGGAAAGGCAAATTCAGACCACAGTCCAATATTACTGCAGACCCACTAGAATGAGAACAATGAAGAAAGAGGATGACAGCAAATCCTGGCAAGGTCATGGAACAACCAGAACTTTCCTACTTTGCTAGTGGAAGTATAACTGTACCACCGTTTGGCTCTCTCTACTACGGTTTTTCCAGGAGTCATGTACGGATGTGAGAGTTGGGCCATAAAGAAGGCTGAGCACTGAAGAACTGATGTTTTTGAGAGTCCCTTGAACAGCAAGATCAAAACAGCCAATCCTAAAGGAAATCCACCATGAATATTTATTGGAAGGGCTGGGGTTGAAGCTGAAGCTCCAATACTTTGACCACCTGATGTGATAAGAGATGACTCATTGGAAAAGACCCCGATGCCGTCAAAGATTGAGGACAGGAGGAGAGGGGGGCAACAGAGGATGAGATAGTTGGATGGCATCACCGACTCAATGGACATGGGTTTGAGCAAATTTCAGGAGATAGTGAAGGACAGGGAAGCCTGGCATGCATAGAGTTGCAAAGAGTCGGACACGACTTAGCGACTGAACAACAACAACTAAAACTATGATCCAGCAGTTCCATTCCTACAGAAACACATACATAAATTATGCATACATACACAGAGATGTGTGTACACGCATACATCTGGTCACCAAAAGACATATTCAAACATATTCACAGGAGCACTGTTTCAAACAGCCAAACTCTACACACAGCCCAAATACTCATCAACCATAGAACAAATAATAAACTGTGTTCTATTAATAAAATGGAATACTACACAGCCACAAGAGCAGGAAACTGAAACAGCACACAGCATGGATGAAATGTCACAGACAAAATGATGAACAAAAGTGGCTGTGCACAAGAGAGATCAAACATATTGTGTGACTGTTGTTGCTCAGTCGCTAAGCCATGTCCGACTCTTTGCGACCCTGTGGACTGCAGCATGCCAGGCTTCTCTGTCCTTCACCACCTCCCTGAGTCTGCTCAAACTCACGTCCATTGAGTCAGCAATGCCATCCAACTGTTTCATCTTCTGTCTCCCACTTCTCCTGCCTTCAGTCTTTCCCGGCATCAGGGTCTTTTCCAATGACTCAGCTCTTTGCATCAGGTGGCCAAAATGTGTGATTACATTTATATAAAGCTGAAAAGCAGGCAAAACTAATCAGTCATTTTAGCAGTCAAAATAGTGGTTACCCTTGGAAGGGCGGTCAGGAGCTGGGAAGAAGCCCAAGGCATGTTCTGGAACGAGGTCTGGTATGTTCTGTTCCTTGGCTGGACGTGGGTGCTGGTTACAGGCTGTGGGCACTTTGTGCCCAATACTTACGATTTGCTCATTTTTCTGTATGTGTATTATATGTTGGTTACAAAGTTTCCTTAAAAAAAAATAGCTAATGAGAAAAAAATGAAGAACAATGGACTTTTATCCAAATGAGCTGTTGTCACAATATCAACAGATTTCAGGGCGTACGGTCTCTGCTCATGAGATGTAAAGAGATACACACATTTGTGATTGCTTTCCTATTGCCTTTCAATAAATGGAAGAAATATTACTCTACAACACTTCAAAGCTATATTAAATAAACATGTGTTTTAAAAACTTCCAATTTGTTTGCCAAGCTTGTTATGAGACACAGTTTGAAAATGCATTTGGCTTTTTGGGATGCATGGTGAACTATGGAGTAATTTTCATGAGAAACAAGGTTTTTTTTTGTTTTTTTTTTTGTAACAAGACAGAAGTGGTAGAGGTCAGGGGTTGAAGAGAGTAAAGACCAAGACGACCAAGGAGACGACCCAGCTCCAAACCAGCAACTCAGGGCTTCCACATCCAGTGGCCAGTAGGGCACTGAAGTAGCTATGGACCCAGAAGCCAGGAAGTCCAAGCAGAAGGCAGAGACTCAAATGCATGTTCAGGACCTGGAGCAAGATGGGAGCTAAGTGGGAAGAAGACTTAGGGCCCCAGGCCAAAGAATGCTGGTACCAAAGAGGTTCTGTGGAGAATGAGCTACACGCCCTGACCCAGGGCAGGAAACAGTGGTTGGGTGTGGGCAGCCCTGGGTACACAAGGAAGTGACCTCAGCCGACCATGGAATAAGAGGATATGACCCTGGGTGTGCTCAGACCTGCGTCTGGGATGAGCAAGCCAGGCTTACCCAGAGGTTCTTTCTCTGCTGGGTGTGACTCTAAATATACACCCAGCCACCCCTTGGATCCATCCAGATGTTTACCACCACTGAACACGGAGGCATTTGGTTTTGACTGTCAGGGTTGCTGGCTTAGACAGATCTAGAACCTGGTTTTCGAGCCCAAAGTCATCATCCTAGTCCTTCACGTGAAGATAAGGGTAAGTTCAGTGAATCTGAATTCCAGGAATACCAGGGCTTGTCAAACAATCCATTCCCCGGGTGACTTCTATCAACAAAAGGAGACAGAAAGCTCAAAACAAACAAAAATAACCACTGCCAAAACCAGGTAACTTGAACCTCGCTGGTACTGACTACATAGCATGACGTCCCTCCCTGTTGGCTTGGGCCTGTCCCCAAATACGCTGGTCTCCCTCGAACTGGTGGAAATCGAGCGACTGTACCAGGGCAGGGGAACAAGACTGAGAAGTGACCTGGGGCAAGAATATCAAAGGCGCGCAGGGGAGCTTCTGAACATCTCCGTGGCAGCCTGGCCTTCTCTCCACATCACCCCATCCCACCTCCCCGGCCAGCAGCACCCCCACCACGCCTCCCCACATCCGTGTCACACCTCCACTCTCTGGCATCACAAATGAAGGGTCACTGCAGTGAAGTCACACAGGAAGAATCCTGAGGCTTGGCCTGCAATGTAAAAAGCCAGTGGATTCTAGAATCCACCCGCCGCTGCCTTCCCCACACCAGGCAGAGGGAGCGAAGGTCCTCACTTTGGGGGGACGTCTTTATTTCCCCATTCTGGCCTTAAGGCGGTCGGGCCGGCTGCAGGAGCCTGGTGTCGGCAGACAAGCCATCGCGGGGCTGCTCTTGGATCTCAGCTGGGGAAGCGACATCGTGTTCTCCAGGGCAATGCGTCTGTGTTTTCTGATCTAAGAGAACTAGAGCAAGCGGAACTTGGTTCTGCAAGGCAGAGCAAGCCCCTGAGCCACTGGAGACAGCTCACTCCGTGACGTCTGCAAGGAGCGGCTTCCCCAGCGTGTTTCAAGTGTATCTCGGAGCTTGTGCAAGCGCACCAAGCCGCCCAGATGACCACCTGGCGCCCATGGGTGCTTACTGGGGGGATTCTTCGGGAAACCAGGCCATATGTGATTGAAGCAACTCCCTGGAAACAACTTTCTGAACACAATTTTTAGAGGGCACCGCACATGCTGAGAAGCCGGGAAGTCAGGGTACAAAGGGCAAAGGCAATGGCTAGATAGCTCCTCCTTCTCAAGAAGCAGGGATCTGGGCGAAATTCCCTGGTAGGGCCATTTCTACGAGACCGTCCTCCTAGACCAGGGCTTCTCAACCTCAGCACTATCACCATTTTGGACTGGATAATCCTTTGTTGTGGGGTGGGATACCCTGCTCAGTGTACAGTACTTTGCTGTATCCCTGGCCTCTACCCACTGGACACCAATAATAAATAGCCTCCCTGCTCCTCAGCTGTGACAATCAAAACTGTCTCCAAACACAGCCAAGTATCAACTGCCTTGTACTGACAAATCACATCACCAAGGCAAGATCCCAGCCCCGGTCAAAGTGTAATCGTCCGCCTTGGGAAAGGCTGAGAATGGAGCCTGGTCATTATATCTTAGGGCATTAAGACAGCAGAGTCTCTGCCAGACAAACCAGCACTGTCAGATCTGAGACTGGGAGGGAGGAAGAGGCCCAGGACCTGATGGTGCTGCCACCGCAGACCTCCACCCTCAAGTCCACAAAACCCACTTCCTCTCAGAGGAGGTCCATGTCAGGGCAGAAGACTGGGTCAACTGAAGACAGCCCCAAGGACCAAAGAGTCTCAAGGCCCACCCACGGCCACCCCACATCATAATTCACTCTGGTGCCATGTACCTGGCCGAGCTCCTGGTAGGGAGGAACAGACCATCTTGGTCCCTTACAGCCTTGTTTGACTAACCATCCCGGCTCTTCCCTTACCTTCACTCAACAATCTGGACCAAAAAGTGTCCTAAGATGGCCAGATGCCATGTGAAAAATCGATCAAAGGCTGAGCGCCAAAGAATTGATGCTTTCGAATCGCGGTGCTAGAGAAGATGCCTGAGAGTCCCTTAGACAGTAAGGCAATCTAACCAGTCCATCCTAAAGGAAATCAACCCTGAATACTCATTGGAAGGACTGATGCTGAAGCTGAAGCTCCAATCCTTTGGCCACCTGATGTGAAGAACTGACTCATTGAAAAAGACTCTGATGGAAGATGGAAGGCAGGAGGAGAAGGGGACGACAGAGGATGAGATGATTGGATGGCATCACTGACTCAATGGACATGAGTCTGAGTAAACTCCAGGAGCTGGTGATGGACAGGGAGGCCTGGCGTGCTGCGGTTCATGGGGTCGCAAAGAGTCGGACACGACGGAGTGACAAAACAACGACAAACAGGTCCTGCTCTCCAGGCCCTTGGGAATGAAGGCTGGCGACACTGGCCAAGAGGCCTAGGAAGACTGGGCAGGCCAAGGCCAAGGTGTTGGAGGGGGACCTCCAAACACATGAGGCAGAGACGGACCCCAGGGCTGGTGGCGGTGGAGCCAAGCGTCATGGGGCAGAGCCAGGGGAGCCTGCAGGACGCCAGACAAGCGCCCAGGCCTTAGGGATGGAAAGATCCCGTGTAACCACAGGCTTGCCCGAGCACAGATGATGCTAGCTGCGCTGCTGACTATAAACCTAGTCCACTTGGGGCTGGGTTTGCTCACTACAGGCCGGCCCCCCATCAGCTACAGTTTTGCTAAATTTAGTGCTGTTCCCAGCACCCAAAGGACTCTGTGCTTCGTGTCCATTTCAGGTTCACCCGGGGACAGATGGGAGAGGAGCAAGACTTGTCTCGAAGCGACGTGCCCTCGTGTGACCCTCCCTTCCCCGATGAAGTCAGGGGCCCAGGGGAGCAGAAGACGTGAGAAGCCACGGTTGAAGGTCTCCGGGGCTCTGCGAGCAGCCTCTGCCCCAGGGTGGCGCTCAGAGGGGGGACGTGGGCACTGATGCCAAGCAACCAGCCCACCTTCTGCCCACTCCAGCCCACCCAGGCTTCCCTCCTGGGAGTCCCAGATACTGTGGTGACATCGGTCCTGCTCCCTCAGACGGGAAGCTGGAGTGAATCACTAGGGGACGGTGGGTGATAGAGGCCTGGGGGAAGATGAAAATGTATTTAATCAAATACTCACAGGCCCTAAAACTCAGAGGTTTCAGATAGTGGTTTCTAAACCTGGCACGTTGAAATCACCTGGGAAACTTCAAAAACTGCTCATGCCCAGAGTCCACCCTCCAGAGACTGATGTAATTGGTCTTCACGAAACGTAATTGGCCCGGGCTTTGGAAATTTCAAAAGATCCTCTGGTGATTTCACTATTCAGATAAGTTTGGGAGCCAGTGGGTTAAGAGCATGGCCTCTGCTTTCAGGTTGTCTCAGGTGGACTTCTGGCAAGTCACTTAACCTTTCTCTGCCTCAGTTTTGGCAAAATGCACATAATAACAATGACCTCAGCATGTTGCTGGGAGGACTTAGTGAGACCATCTACAGCAAGCACGACAACAGTGAGCGTAGTAAGCCCTCAGTAAAATCAAGACTCATTATCGTTATTATGATGATAAACAGGAGGAGGAAAAGGTGGGAACCTGAGGTCTATCTCTACATTACCAAGGGGTAAGAGTCTGTAGGACTGAAACTGGGGCAATTTGAAGACATAGTTGGAGAGGCAGATGCTCTGGTGACCTCCACTTAGTTGGGGGACCACTCTCTCTTCTGGCCTCTGTTCGTGGTATTCCTCCCTCCCTCCCCATCCTCCCCACTCCACATCCTGCTGAACCCCACCACTCATAGCCCGCTCTCACCAGCCCAGAGCCCTCTCCATTCCCAGGCCTCCCACAGAACCACCCCCCCACCACTATGCCTATGACTTTGAAACTTTATAATTTGCTGCAGTAAACAGCTACCACCCACACAAATGTGTGTCCGTGGGAAGAGTGATATGTGCTGGTCAGGTCTCCTCAAAAAGATGAGAAACTCAGGGGAGGCCCCAAGTCTCGTGCTCCCACAGTCAGCTCTTGGTTCACAGGCATCTGGGAGATGGAAACGCGAACAGAGTGAACTGCGTATCAGGAGGAGCCAAGCTGGGCTCCCAGAAGAGAGAGCACCAGCAGGTCCTTGTTACAGGACAGACCGCCACCCCGTCCCATCCCCAGAGGCGATGCCCGCCCGCCGGCTCCCGGGACTGTGTAAGTACAGACGGCAGGAGCAGTGCTGGGCAAGCAACTCTGCCCCCGGGGCTCTGGCCACTCCCAGGCCTCCGTGCATGAGGCTACAAGTCTGGTCACTCTGCAAGGACGCCACATGACTCCCACCCCCACGGTTCCCTCGACCCGACAACAGCCAGGCGAAGCCCAGCTCTGCCCACAGGGCAGGCCAGAGCAGCTGGCCAGGCAACAGGCCGTAAGCCTCTTACAGATTAAAGGTCCTAATTTAAACCTCTATTTGAGGTGCCACAAGTGGGTCAGCGCCCTGCAGGCTGGTCAGCACAGCTGACGGAAGGAGAAGCAAGATCCGAGAAAGGCTCCTTGCCTTTACAGGAATGATGGAGCCAGAGAATTTCCGAGCTAAGTGGTCGTCCTGAGCGGGGGAGCTGACTCAATCCAATCTCCCAGGAATCCCCTCCCCAGGTTCGAGCCTGAACGCAAACCTCCCCTCCTGTGACACAGACAACAACAGGGCAAAGTAGCAGGTCGGGATGGCCTTCCTCTCCCAGGCCTGACCTTGGTATGGGAACAGCTAATCAGGTCAGGAAGCCAGGTCAGGAAGCCAGAGAAGAGGCTCGGGGCTGAAGATGCTGCTCCCCAGGGGGTCACACCTGGCAACAGACAGGGGAGGCAGCCTCTGTGCCCACCCCTGGAAAGATCTGTGGGCCTCTCTGCCCAGCTGGCCACAGCAGGAAACACCGGGCACGGGGAAGCGGGGGCAGGAGTGGGTGAGCAGCCGCAGACAAACCTCAGATCACGCTGTGAGAGCCTGACTCTGCCGCTCTCAAAAAAAGAAAAAGCAGCCCTCTCGCCACATCTGTCTCCATAGCGATGGCCTCTGGGGAAGCGGCCGGAACCTGCTGCCTCCCCTGAGAGCCAAGAAATCCTTCCCGCGCTTGTTTCTCAAACTGGGTGGACCCTGACCTGCCACAGGAAAGCTGACAGGGTGGCCTGGTACACACACACACTCACACGTGTGTGCCCTTGTGTTGCTGCTGTTCAGCCGCTAAGTCGTGTCCAGCGCTTTGCGACCCCAGGGACTGCAGCAGGCCAGGCTTCCCTGTCCTTCACTGTCTCCCTGAGCTCGCTCCAACTCCTGCCCATGGAGTCAGGGATGCCACCCACCCATCCCATCCTCTGCCACCCCCTTGTCGCACTGTGTGCATACAGGACACACATCCGCAGATACACAGAGGTCTGCATCTACACACACCACCGAGACGACTCTCGTGAGATCACACTCGTCTTCACTATGTACGATGCCATCTAACACCTCCTATTCCATTCTTTTTTTTTTTTTCTTCAAATCTGTCCCAACCCACCAAATTGATTTCACCACCCATTAAGGTGTCTGGACTTGCAGTCTGAAGACCATTCGTGGAAAAACAGGAGGGGCTCTTCCCTTTGAACTTTTAAAACTCCGTCCAGACCAACCTCTCCGCAAGCAAAATCCCGCAGGTGGGGGACGAGAGCAGAGGGGAGGAAGAGCCGACTTCGTCAAGCCCCTTTCCTGCCATATGCTTCGGGCAAGAGCTTCTCGCAAGACCCCCGTGTCTGTCCCTGGCTGCGCTCAGGGGCAGACCGAGGGCTCCCCTTTCCACTCCAGCAGTGCCTGCTGGTGCTGGCCAGTCTCTAAACCAGCCCGGGGCAGGGCCAATGTTCAGTCAACATTGTTCCCTGAGACAAAGCCTGGCCACACTGCCCCTGAACCTCGCCCCTGCACGAGTGAGCTCACCTATGACACACAAAGGTCAGCACTGTGCTGCCCACACTGGGTTGTTTTTTTTTAACTCTCCACACACTACAAACTTCTAAAGGACAAGAAACTAGGTTTTTTAACTTATTTTCTAATTGAAGGTACACAGATACTCTTGATAAGAACTTTTATGATAATAGGAACAAATTTTTCCAAGATGGCCTGTGAAATTTTGCCACATTCCTCCTCTAGGCAGCCTTCCATGATGGGTCAGGATTGCTAAGAAGTTCTCTCAACCCGATACCTGGGTGATAAGAAACTCTAATGACTCCCTTCCACACTCACAGACCCAAGAATTGCAAAACATTGCCTCTCTGTGTCTGTAATTACTGCTTAGCAGGGTATCTGGGCTGGAAATCATGTCACGGAAAAAAAAAAAAAAAAACTAGCATAAGCATTCCATATTCTTAATTAGTAACTTAAAAAAAATTTTTTTGGCAGTGCCATAGGGCATGTGGGATCTTAGTTCCCTGACCAGAGATCAAACCCACACCCCCAGGCACTGGAAGTGTGGAGTCTTAACACTGGTCGGTCAGAGAGGTCCCTGAATAGGTTCTACAGGTTAATTTTTGTTTTTTCTATCTTCTCTCAGGTAAATTTTTTTGTTCCCTGCTCTGCGGAGCAAACACGGAAACACTGACTCTCTCCACATGAGTACACAGAGCCCCCTGCCCCTCAATTCTCCATCGCTTCCTCAAGCTCCTCAGGGCCACCATTAAGCCTGTCACTTAACAACGCCTTCAAAGCCCAGAGCACCTGCACGGTACACACTCAACCGCGCCAACTCCCAAAGACTCCAGGGGGAAAAAGAAGGGGGTCTCATCCCTTTAGAGAGCTCAGTAAGGACTGACGGCTCCCCAGACTACGGCAGGAGTTTATAACCGGGGCTCTGTGAGTCCTCTGAGGTACACATCAAATCGTGCTGTCGTGACTCTTCTTTCCTCCTGGAGAAAGAAACTATAGTTTCCAGGCAATTCCTAATGAGAACTGGAAAATAGAGGTTAAGAACCACCAAAACCAAATTCCTGGAAAGCTGGTCCAGACCCGGCCATGGCTGGTCCACCTGGTACACAGCCCCCCTCCCGGTACCCGGCCCCCATCCCGGTACACGGCCCCACTCCTGGTACACGCCCCCCC
>ML663555.1:5052657-5065767 GCA_007570785.1 Antilocapra americana
CCCCCCTCCACGGCCCCCCCCCCCGGCACACGGCCCCCCCCCCCGGGTACCCGCCCCCCCCCCGGTACATGCCCCCCCTCCCGGTACACGGCCCCTCTCCTGCCGCACCAGCCACCTCCTCCCCACAGGACATTTCCTCCTTTGTCCCTGGTGGTGAAGCCCCACTCCTTCAACACCCGTGCATGCTAAGTCGCTCAGTCATGTCCAGCTCTATGTGACTCCATGGACTGTAGCCCACCAGGCTGCTCTGTCCATGGACTTCAGGCAAGAATACTAGAGCAGGTGGCCATTCCCTTCTCCAGGGGAATCTTCCTGACCCAGGGATCAACCCTGGGTCTCCAGCACTGCAGGCAGATGCTTTGCCATCTGAGCCACCAGGGAAGCCCTTCCCAACCTCTAACAAACACACATTTACTGAGCACCTGATGGGGACGCAGCGCGGAGCTAGCCTCTGAGGATTCAGCCACGAACAAGAGGGATGAGACCCCAGCTCCTGTTCCTCACCACGCCTTCAATTCCCAACCCCTTCTGATTAACAGAGCACTTTCTCCCATTCCATCCACATCGCTTTGACGCTTTGTCTTGTGTTCAGTGTGGGTGTCTGCCCCACTCAGTAGGCATCAGGCCCCTGAGGACGGAGCCCAGCTCTCATTCACGTTGGCACGCTCCTTCCTTCCCCATGCCCACCCCACTCCATCTGGAGATGCAGAGCCTTTCCCACAGGAGGCCTTGTACAAACGCATGTCAAGCACACAAGCTGACGGCTTGGCTGATGGTCTAAGCAGCGAAGACTAGCCCACCAGGGACGAGCCCTGCTCGTTGATGTGGGCCCAGGACACGTGGGAGACAGTCTCTACTGCAGCAGAAAGGAACCAGGGCGTCTGTGCCCGGCTGGAGCTGCGGTTCTCTGTCCAGATGCTCATTTTTTAAACTGTGATTCCGGTCACAGCAGTTGGAAAAACAGCTCCAAGCACATGTACCCAGTTGACATACCTCCTACACTCAAAACGGATGGAAAGCGAACTTGCACGAGCATTTTCCATGAATAGGTGAAGAGATGGAAGATACGGCACCGTGCTTCAAAGACATACCACCTCTCTCTCTAAGAAGACAGCAGGCACTCTTCACAACAGCCAAGGCATGGAAACAACCCGAATGTCCATTGACAGATGAGCAGATAAAAAAGATGCAGTACATACACACGATGGAATATTTCTCAGCCATAAAAAGGAACGAAACGATGCCGTTGGCAGTAACATGGATGCAACTAGAGGTTATCGTGCAGACTAAAGTAAGTCAGAAAGAGAAAGACAGATACCGTATGATGTCATCTATATGTAGAATCCAGAATATGGTGCAAATGAACCCATCTACGAAACAAACAGACCCACACGTAGAGAAGAGACTTGTAGTTGTCAAGCGTGGCTGGGTAGGAGAGGCATGGGCTGGGGGTTTGGTGTTAGTAGATACAAACTCTTACACATAGTATGAATAAGCAACAGGTCAGCACAGGGAACTGTACTCAATATCCTGAGATAAACCGTAAAGGCAAAGAATGTAAGAAGAGAGCATGCAGACGCATAACTGCATCACTTTGCTGCAGAACAGAAAGCAACACAGCATGGTAAACCAATTATACCTCAATAAATTAAAAGAGAAGGCAACTGGTCACTCTAGCCAGCTTGGCCATCTCTTCCAGCAATCCCAGCCATGCACACCTCTTGGCACAACCATCCACCTCCTCAGAGCATGCTGGTGCCTCAAGCAGCCTCCACATCTGCACCCTGGGTCTGGGCAGGGACACAAAGCATCAAAGGATGAAGGGACGGGACACAGCCCAGTTGTTGCTGTGAAAACGTCAGTCGCTCAGTCGTGTCCTACTCTCTGTGGTCCCACGGACTGTAGCCCACCAGGCTCCTCTGTCCGTGCGAGTTCTCCAGGAATGGGTAGCCATTCCCTTTTCCAGGGGATCTTCCTGACCCAGGGATCGAACGGGGTCTCCTGTATTGCAGGCAGATTCTTTACCACCTGAGCCACACTTGAGTACATTTCACCTGTGCCCCGTTAAGTACACGTTAGGACATCCTCTTCAATCCGATAAACGGCAGTCCTTGGTAGCGAGCGGGTGGGACCCTCACAGCATGGGCCCACACTGCCGTGACTATCCCACGGAGGAGGACCTGAAGGGGCAGCTCGCCCGAGGCGTAAGTGATGTTTCTCTTTAAACTGGAAAACAAGGTTCCAGGACTTGCTGACCTCTTCAACAGTGAGTCAGGAGAATGTCGATTAATGGATATCGTTCAAACAAACAAAATATTTAATCTGTCCCTTTAAGGTACAGTGACATCTTAAAAGTGGGTAAGAAAGCATTTCCTTTTTGAAAGAGACTTATGTCACGAAAAAACCATTTCAAAAACTGGCATTTGGAAATCACTTCCACCATTACATGATGATGTGACCAAATTCGATGGAGGGAAGTTGTCCCTGAAACCAAGGATCTATGCACACCCATAAAACAGAATATCCCAACTTGTTTTTAAATCTCTCAATGAAGTGAATGATATACAGTGTCTCAGCGGTCTTGAATCCATTTAAATTATAAGTTGAACCCATAATAACATCATTATAGAGAGGATTCTTTCAAAATATTGTCACTTGAACCAGATCTTCAAACTGTTTGAAGGTCTGGTTCAACTGTCATGCAAAATATGACACCAAGATATTCTGAAACAATAATACTCAATTGCATGGTTCTTACTTAAAAAAAAGAGAGAGAGTCATTCTTAATACATTTAATTTCTCAACAACATCCATCTATTTCTTATATGTGCCAAGCACTGTTTCATGCCTTTGCAATAAAGCAGGGAATTATACAGACAAAAACCTCTGTCCTCACAGAGCTCAGATTCCAGTGGGGAGAGAGAGAAAATCTAACAGAAGTATACAGTATGTTAAATGGTAATAGTACTATGGAGAAAGGGCTTCCCCCATGGTGCTAGTGGTACAGAACCCACTTGCCAAGGCAGGGGATATAAGAGATAAAGGTTCAATCCCTGGGTCGGGAAGATCCCCTGGAGGAGGGAATGGCCACCCAGTGCATTATTCTTGCCTGGGAAACCCCATGGATGGAGGAGCCTGGTGGGCTACAGTCCATGGGGTCACAAAGTGTCGGACATGACCCAAGTAACTTAGGATGCATGCATGCCCTATGGGGGGAAAACTACTGTAGGGAAGAGATGCAGGACATGTTAGCAAGGGTGTGGGAACAGGTGGGGCACTGGAAGGTAGAGCAGATAGGAGCGCAGACCCAAAGGAAGGGAGAGCCAGCTGTGCGGCTATCTGGGGAAGAGCATTCCAGACAGAGGGAGCAGGAGGTGCAAAGGCCCTGAAACAGGAAATGCTTAGTTTATTCCAGGAACAGCGAGGAGGCCGGTGTGGCTGGAGCAAAGTGAGAAGAGAAGAGCGGCAGGAGGGAACGCCACAAGCAAAGCGGGGCCAGACCTCAATGTGGCGGCCGCCAGGTGCGTGAGGACACCGAGCATGAAACGTGGCTGGTCCAAACTGCATTGCTGTGGGGGCGATGCAGCAAAGAGTGACAAGATACACATCAGGGAAGAAAGCAGTGTTGACGTTCTGGGTTAAATTATCAAAATTAATTCCACCCCTTTCCTTTTAAATTTAGCTACAGAAAGTGTTAAATAATGAATGTGGCACTCCTGTGTAACTCGTCGTATTTCTACTGGACACTGTTCATAAGCTGCAGAATCCTGCAGGCCACTCTGGGGACCGTGGGTTTCACCAAATGCAAAAGAAGCCACAGCAGGGTTTTGAGCACAGCAGGCGTGCTGTGACTTACACAGCGAGGGCTCCTCCCGACCACGACCACGGGAGGACTACAGCCTGCACGGGGCAGAGGAGAAGCAGGTGAACGATGATGCTGGCCTGGACTGGCGTGACGGCAGTGGAGGCGGCTCTGGCTAGTCATACCCCACGTATGAATATATGTTACAGGCAGAGTGATTGAGATTCGCCAGTGGACTGGATGAAGGATGTGAAAGAGAGAAGTGAAGCAAGACCACAGGCATTATGGCTGAGTAAAACCAAGACAGGAGACTAGAGGAAGAATACACTTACGTGGAAAAATCAGGAGCTCAGTGTTGGGTGTGTTAAGTATGACATGTCTATTAACATTCAAGTTGAAACGTTAAGTGGGCAGATAGACACACAGAACTGTCCTTCAGGAGAGAGGCTGGGCTTGAGGCAAAGAATTGGGCAGCAGGCGGGTTGGTCATTGGCATGTAGATTTTTTTTTTTCTTTATGGAAAATTCCAACATAGACAAAACTAGAGATATTCGTATGATAAATCTCCAAGTACCTACCACCCACCTTCAACCATTATCAACTCATGATCAGTCTTGTTTATCTCATAGAATTCCTCTGAAGTGAATTCCAGGTAGCATCCATACAGGTGGTATATAAAGTCAGGAGTCGGGAGAGGAGAGGCCCCCGGCCTTCTAACACTGAGAAGTCAGGGAGCCGAGATGCTGAAAAGGGACGGCCAATAAGACAGCTGGAAAACCAGAAACGCATTCCCCGGAAGCCAAGTGAAGAAAGAGCTCCAAGGAAAAGGGAATGACCAGCTGTGCCAACACTGCTGGGGCTGCTGATACGAGGATGGAGACCAAGAAGGGACCACTGCATGTAGGAGCAGGGAGGTCGCCGCTGGCCGTGGCCAGGGCACCGTTGGCCAGAGTGGTTCAGACAAGCCTGATTGGAGAGACGAGAGAGGGCAAGTGAAGGAAGCAAGGGCTGAAAACTCTTTGGGGCAGTAGCTGGAAGAGATGGGTGGGGTCAAAGAAGGATATATATTTTTTTAAGATGGGAAAAATAGCAGCATATCGAAATGATCCAGTTAAGAGAGGAGAAATGGTGATGCCAGGAGGAGAGGGAGATGCTGAAAGAGCGTCCTGAAAATGTCTCAGGATGAAACTCAGAGCAAAGAGGAGCGGCTGCCCTTGGACAGAGCCGTAAGGAGTTCACGTGGGAACACGAGACACCCAATCATTTTTACTTTTTATTTTATAAGGTATATGATGTATTATTAGCACAGCCATGCTGTATATTAACACGCACCCAAACACAACACACAAGGAAATTTGCTTAAAAGTTTTAACCAATACCGGAGCATAAGCAAAATAAAGATTAATTAGAAGAAAATAAAACCATATCACCAAAGCCTATACTACGTAGCCTTCAGAAATAACATATCATGGCATATTCATATAATCGGCATTGTCTTAAATGCACAATAAAAGATCTAGAGAAGGGGAAAGTCTTTGTATCTGAGAATACATAAATTCCTATGAACGAAGTTTTTATTTTTTTTTAAGGCCTGAACGGCGCTACTGAGACCACACAGCCTCCCAGTCCTGTGCTGCTCAGCAAAGACCAGGAGGTCGAGAAAGCGGGGCTCATTAGGCAGGTAGCCTAGTCGTTAAGGGCCAAAGACCTGAGTCCCCCCAGAAATCCATAGAGGCACGGAAACACCCGACCTGCTCGAGGAGCACGGCTCGGAGCACATTCCACATGCTTTCACTCACCCCTCTCCACGCCACCAGCTAAACCAGCGCTCCACGCTGACTGGCTCAGCAACAAAGTCTCAGGCCACACAGAGTCAGCCGGCGACACTGT
Source organism: Antilocapra americana (assembly GCA_007570785.1). Taxonomy (NCBI): domain Eukaryota; kingdom Metazoa; phylum Chordata; class Mammalia; order Artiodactyla; family Antilocapridae; genus Antilocapra; species Antilocapra americana. Next base: position 5,058,350 of record ML663555.1, read on the forward strand.
CAGAGTCCCCGGGATGTGTCAGGCCACGGGGCATGGACCGGCCGCCGCCGCCGCCCCGCCCGGGGACGCCGCTGATCAACCGCGTGAAAGGACCTCTCGAGGACACAAGCACCAGGCCCAGGGACGCGGTGGACCCTCGGCACAGCAGTGATGCCTACGACCAGCGGACCCCCAACAGTGCCCACGGGGTCGGACTGGAAGCCCCTCGAGGGCACAGCCGGTCTGTCTTTCCACTGCAGCGTGCCTCCTACAGCGTCTGGCCCTGAGCAGACTCGTGGGAAATACTTACCGGAGGAAGGAAAACATGACTAGCTACCTTACCCCACAAAGACAAGAGGAATAACAAAGACTGCTCAAAAATCACCGAATGGTTCACAAAACTCAGGAGAGCTGTTAACAGCAGCCGACTGGAGATGGGGGCGGGCAGCTAAGTAAATCTGAACGGCAGGACGGCACAGCCTCGAGCTTTCCCGAAAGAGCATTCTCTTTTCTAACAGAGACGCTGAGATCGATCATGAACTACATGAAACATGGGGACCTTGTGTGGAGCTTGATTCAAACAAAATACCAAGTGTGTAAAAAAAAAAAAAAATTTGAGACAAGCAGGGGAAACATAACTGAATGGATAATTGGTAACATTAAGAATGACAGTGCTTTTGCCAGGAGTGGATACTACAGGGATTAGGTTTTTTAAAATAATACTTTTTTAAAGATTCATCATGGAGTATTTATGGATGGAATATGATATCTGGGATCTGCTGTAAAATCATCCAAAAGGGGAGTAAGGGATAAGGTTGATGACTGTACAAAAGAAACAGCCAGTGCCATGTGTCGAGGGAGAGGGACACCGAAGTCTCTCATGCTCCCTTTACCTTCACAGAGGCATAAAAACTTCCATCGCAACTACCACCTCAAACTGCAGTTACTTTCCCTGTGTCTGCCCAGTGCAGGGAGACGTGGTATTCTGGGTCATATCTGGTCACGGTCGCATCACTGGGAGGAGGCCCGCCAGTCAGAGCGGACAGCCACTGCCAGCATCTTCCCCTGGTGGACTCACCTGCTTCAGCTCCGCGCCCACCCTGGGCCTGAGATGCCTCCAGGCTCCCTCCCACTCTGGTTTCTCCTCTCCTGACTCCATCTTACCTTCCCTGCCACCGGCTGGTTCTTTTTTCCTCCTTAGTACCCCTGGCTTTACCCGGTCACATGGGGCTGGTGACCCACCTCCTTGTCCCAGGTCACTCTCCTCCTTTCTCAGGGTCCGAAGGTCAAAGGTCCCCCTTCCCACAGGGTCAGACTGTCTGCATCCCTGCTCCTTAATGGCACCCAAGAACCAGTCTGTCCGGTTATTATGAAAGAGTCCATCTTTGCCCAGGTTTGTCACACCGGCTGCTGTGAGCTCTCGTATTGCTCCACTTACCCCCTCAGGTCCCTCCTGCTTTCCAGGACAGACACCAAACAGGGCTGGGTGAGTCAGCTACAGGGATGCGGGAGCCTGCACGACGGGTCAGCCAGCTTCAGGGATGCGCACGCCTGCTGTGTGCTGAGCACAGTACCCCACACTGGGCCGCTGCAATGAACGCGACAGACGCAAATGTGCTCGTCTAAAGCTTATGATCTGGGGCAGTTCAGTTCAGTTGCTCAGTCGTGTCCGACTCTTTGCGACGCCCTGGACTGCAGCACACCAGGCCTCCTTGTCCATCATCAACTCCTGGAGCTTAGACTCATGTCCATTGAGTCGGTGATGCCATCCACCATCTCATCCTCTGTCATCCCCTTCTCCTCCCACCTTCGATCTTCCCCAGCATCAGGGTCTTTTCAAATGATCTGGGGCAGGTCCTGTTAAAATCGGTTCAGCTGCCCACATACCTTCCGGACTACACTGCGAATCCTCTCAATATCTGTATCCCCACCAAGCCTCACACAATGCCCAACCCAGGACAGATCCTTAATAAATCTGTAGCAAATGAATGTACCTCCATGTTAGTGCACTTGTCTGAACATTTGTGTAAACCCGTGTGGTGTGGGGTCACCCTGGTCTGAAAGGTATTTAGAGAGGATTTTTGATGAAGACCTTTTTACTTTTCCCTTCATTGAGAAGAAAATGCCCCGGGGCCTCTGGGGAAAGTGTGTGTAGAGCAGGTGAGAAGTAAGACTTCAAGAGCCAGGCTTACCATTGCCGGCTAAAAGCAGCTCTGGGTGTGCTTAGCTTCTGTCTTCTTTGCTATTCTGGGCCGTCGGCTCCCGCCTCCCCTGGCCAGCCTCCTCCCTTCCAGCTGCAATGGGAATAAACCTCAGTCACCACCCGGCTGCCCCGCTCCTGCGCACACCGCTTCCTCTCGCCACCAAAGTGTCTCACTTCCTACCTCAGCCCTGAGGAGAAGCGACCCAACTGCCCTGTTGCTGTTGTTTTGTAAAAGGAAGAATTTGAAAGTCATCCTGTTCCTTGCCAGGAGTTCCCCTGAGACTCCACTTGGAGGACCGAGTCAAAAAAAGGTGGAAATCAGGACCTAAGAGGACCCGGCATGGTTGGCTGCAAGAATCTCGAGCACTGGGATTCCAGCCTCAACCACCAGGCACACACCCCACCACCCCCAGGCGGCGGGGCCAGGCTCCGGCAGACAGACCACGCTGGGTTGCAGACCCTCCCTGCAGATGCATCTCCAGGACCTCCGGATAAAAGGGCACAGTGAGGCCAGAAGCCGCAAGGCAAAGGTATCGAGAAACACACCGGGGGACTTGTCAGAACCAACGAGCCTCTCCTTCTCCTCACCAGACACCAGTTGGTCCACTCTCCTCTGCAGGGGCCTGAGAAATGAGAGGGGAGGTGGCTTGTCACGCCAGGGTCCCAAGCCATCCCTGCAAGGAATTCAGGCCTCTGGGCTCAAAGAAGCGTATGCGTGGGGGCTGGGGACAGATACCCTTCAGGTTTCAGGAAAAAGGATGCAAACAAAAGGGGTTTCCCAGACATGGGAGCACTACCTTGGGGCTGACTCTAAGAACCTACCACCTCAACTGCCACCTCATCTTCTCACGGAATCACCAAGGAAGGCCTAAGGCACAATCTTCAAGAACCCCAGGAATCTGGCCATTGTAAGCACACTCAGTGGTGACCCAAGCACTTTTCTGGTGTTCTAGGACAGGGATGAACACTTTTTTTTCTTGCAGGGCCAGACAGGAAAGACTTGAGGCTTGCAAGTCATACGGTCTCTGTTGCAACAACTCAGCTGTACCACTGTGGCATGGAAACAGCTACAGACATAAACAGTGGGCCTGTGTGCTAATAAAACTTTATTTACAAAAGCAGGCATCAGCCCACAGGCCATAGTTGACCCACTCCAGGTCGCTAGGGAAAAACTACCCTGCTAGTATCTCCACGCTCCCAGAAGAACAGGGGCCAACCGCTACTTGCAGGGCTCCCGCCCACTCCAGAGGCAGGGGCCTGCTCTAGGCACCAGGGCTCCGTTTTTCCCATGCCCCCTCCCACGAGGCACCAAAGAAATCTGGGCTGCTAGCTTCAAACGCCTGGTCAAACAGAAACCTGGACAAACGTGGGTAAAAAACTGGACATCCTATCTGAAGGCTTCAGAACTGGAAGAAACTCAGCCCTTAGACAAGGCCTTAGCCTGGAAAAGGAAGTGACGTGCTCCCGATCATGTTGCCGGCAAAGGCCTCTGTCGAGCGCTCTTATTCCTGCAGTGGTGACCGGAAAGGAGCCAGAAAGAACAGACTTGCTGGTGGGGGCTGAAGGCGCATCTCTGCAGCACAGGCCAGGGCCGCTCAGAATTTATAAGCGAATGGAAGAGCAAAGTTCAAGGAGAGAGCTTGGAGAGGTCAGTGAACCTTTCTCTTTCCAGGACATAGCCTCCTGGACATGGTTACCAGGGAGAAGAAAACTCAAACAGAAACCTGAACTTCAAAAAGGGGTGTGGTTTGGTAGGAGACGTGGGCATTCATTAGCAGAAATTGGGTCCAGCAGCCTGGGCGGGCCCTGGTAATAAACAAGCACCAGGCTCAGAGCCTCACCCAGTGCGAGGCCCATGCCCCAGGCCCTGGGATCTCTCTCTCCACACCTTCTCAGCAACCTCACACCTTCAAAGCTTCGTAATCCAAATCTCTTCAGAACAGATTTCCATCACAAATTCTCTTTGCCTGACCATAAATGTTTCTTCTTGGGCAGTATGTCCAAAGGCAAATCAAACATGACTCCCCCAAGCAAGTTTGAACCTTGATTTTTCTACTTCTGTCAATCACGAAGGCTCAAAATATCAGCACCTTCTCTTGCCCGTGTCCTGTCCCCAAGCCAAGAGGGCTCTGCGAACTACTTCCTCCACGTTCTCGCAGCTCCACCGTAATCTATCACTTCCAGTCTGGAATATTGCCAGTCTCCTGCCTGGAGCCCCAGAGTCTAGCCTTGTAACCATGCCAGCTGATCTTCCCCCGTATACGTATCCTACTCCCATCTACCACGATCTCTTCAAGGTCAAAGTCCAATCCTACTGACCTGTGTCTTCCCAGTTCCCAGAACCTTACCTCACATGGGAGGCACCCAAAAAGTGCTGAATGAATGAGTTCGAGGTTTCCTCGGGAGCCACAGCCACACCAGAAACCTCAGGGCCTTCCCATTTCCTACCACCACTGTGCACCCAGACGGCCATGCTCTCCAGGCCTTCCATCATAACCCCCACCCTCCCGCCCCCAGCTCCTACCATCCCAGGCACGAGCTCCATCCAGCTAATCAATGCCTGACCCTCCTCGTGTGCCAGTCATTTCTGCATCCACATCTCTGCCCACGCGCTCTGCTCACCCTGCCCTGCAATGACGTCCATGCCCTTCCCCCTTCATCCAGTCCAACTCCTCCGCAACTGCCAATTATTGAGCTCTGGGGAAGATGGGGAAAGCAGGAAAGGGAAAGATGACCAAAAACGGGGAAGGAGGGGGCCTGATATGAAGACACTGGAGTCTCTGATCCTTGGAGCCATCACTCGTCCGATAGGTTGCACATGATTAGAGAAGGAAGAGGCGGGAGGAGGAGCTAAATTTTTCCACTGAACGGAAGGCATGATTTTCATCACTGCTTCTGTTGCCCTGGTAACCAGGGACAGCCCAGTGGAGAGTACAGTAAAAGAACACCATGTTTATCTTTGCTGTCTGATCCACTTCCCTGTACACCCTTCCCTGACCATCTTCTAGCCCCAAGGCCGGCTCCAAATTTCTTAGAAGGCCACCATCATCCCATCCTTCTAGTCACTCTCGCTCAAAACCTCAATTTCTCGCTCTCTTTATCCAACCCTATGTACCATATATTCTTCCACTGCAACATTCTGGGGGGCTCATCTCACCATACCCATCTGCCATGCCAAGGGACCCCAAGAACAAAAAAGTGGCCTCAGGGCGCAAGAGTGGAACTCACTCCACCAGAAGGTCCACTGGTCATGGAAAGGATAAGAACGGGAGGAAGGCCATCCAGCCAACCCCGCTGGGTCAGCTCTAGACAGCTGGAGTGGGCTCTCCCCGGTCCCCTCCTCTAGCTGGGATGAGCAGAGGGAGCCAGGCTGAGGATGAAGGTGTTGGTCCACCCACCGGCTTCCACAGATCCGGACTCCTACACGGACACAGCGTCTGTGTGACCTGAGAGCGGAGACGCAGCGCTCGCCCCGGGAGATTATATAAGCGTTATATAACATGGTGGCACCGATCAGCACGTCGACGACGCCGCTGTCAAGTGCCAGGGACAGGCCGAGAGCAGAACCAAACCCAAGGGGCTGGAGGCACAGCCCTCTGGCTGCCGATGCCCTGTCTCTACCTTCTCCTTCCACCCCAGAGGACACAGAGGGAGACTTGCCTGGCTCCGCGTTCTTCTTCCCACGGCGGGCAGCAGGGAGGGGCGGCAGCACCATCGCACCCTGGCCCAGGGCAGCCTCTGTCCAGCTGCCCTTCTCACCGGGGAGCGGCGAGGGGGCCCCTGGGCAGGGGAGGCGCGTGGGCCAGCCGCCCCCTCCTCTCTGTCCTTGCACCACAGGGTGAGAGGGGATCCGGTGCTGCAGCGGCTCCGGGATTGGCTGGGCCAGCCTTCCCTCTGCTCTGTCATTTGCCGTTCCTCTAAAAAACAAAACAAACCGAAAGGGAAAGAGGAAAAAAAAATTAAGCATATTTGGCAAGTGCAGAATCCCAAATTTTGGTCTATGGCTACAGACAAACCTAGAAGGGGGTGGGGTGGGGGTCCTAAGGACATTACCTGCGTTCCCTATAGCTCCCACCTCCCACCATCTCCCGGCCCACCCACCACCTAGGAACTTAGTCTGCAGGCCTGGAGACTGCCGTTCCCCTCCGGACACCGCCCCCACCCCCACGTCCTTCTCCCAGCCCCCATCTCCGGAGCTGTCCCCGTGGGTGTGGGTGAAGCTTGCAGGAGGATGAGAGGGCATGGCCACCCGCCGCCCCCACCCCCAGTCGCTGCAGAGCGCTCAGGGCATGCGGCTCCCAGACATGCAGCGGGGAGCGGGCCGGCCGGGGCCAGTTCCGGGCAGTTCTGGGCCTGGTCTTCATCCAACTCCTCTACCTGCACCGCCACACCCACTTCATTAATTTGGGGGGCGGCGGGCACTGAACAGAGACATTTGCCCAGTGGCATCTCTGGCTGCGCCTGCCTCTCCAGAGCCTAAAGCCTCTGGCCTTCCCACCCCCTCCTCCACGCGCACCTCCGCGCCCCCCCTCTCCACCACCGAGAAGAAGGGGGGGAGAAAGAAATACGCATTAAGATCACAAGCCTTCCCGCACCACCGCTCGCCCCCTCAACCACCTGTCTCTGCGCTCTCCTCCCCCACGGCCTTGCTCAACTCCGGGGCGCCCCCCTCTGCCGCAGAGGGGGGCACCACGCCCACTGCGGAGCTCAGAAGCGGAAGGTGAGGAGTGGGCAGGGGCTCCCGGGCCGGGCTCCGGGGTGGGGGGGAGCGCTGATCATCCGCCTCCCTCGCCCTGCTGGCCCCGGCCCCCAGAGCCCGGGGTGCGGGGGTGCTGGCCGGGGCAGTACCCGGCCCCAGTCTGCTCCCACCCACGCCGCCAGGGCAGCTGCGACGGGAGGCCGGCGCCGCAGCGGGGTGGGGGCGACCCGATCGCAGTGGGCCCGGAGCATCGCCCCCCGCAAGGCCGGGGAGGGGAGCCCCCCTCCCCCCAGCCTTTCCCGGGGCCCCCGGAGACCGGCCGCAGGCCCGGCCGCCGCGCCGCTCCCACCGATCGGCGGCCCGGCTCTTACCTCCAGCGGCCGCCCCCTCCCCGCCAGGGGCGCCACGGCCGCCTCGCCGCGCCCCGCGCGCCCCGCGGCAGGCGCGAGCTGCGCGGCGGCTCCGCACTCGGGCCCGCGGCGGCCGCCGCTGCCCGGGCGAGAGCGAGCCCAGCCCGCCCGCGCGCCCGCGCTTCCC
>ML663555.1:5066167-5085794 GCA_007570785.1 Antilocapra americana
TGCCTCCCGTTTGATCTCGGGGCGGTGGAGACCGGTGGCCACCCGTAGAATGGAGGTGGGGCGCGGGGCGAGGGTGGGCAAAGGGAGGGGAGCCCGCGTGTGCCTTCTTGGGCCTGTCTAGAGACCCCAGGGGTGCCCTGGACAGTTCTTGAAGGTTTCTTTTTTAAAACAAGCATACAGATGCCTCAGTTCAGTTCAGTCCAGTCGCTCAGTCGTGTCCCACTCCTTGTCCGACCCCATGGACGGCAGCACGCCAGGCCTCCCCGTCCATCACCAACTCCCGGAGTCCACCCAAACTCATGCCCATCGAGTCGGTGATGCCATCCGACCATCTCATCCTCTGCCGGCCCCTTCTCCTCCTGCCCTCAGTCGTTCCCAGCATCAGGGTCTCTTTCAGTGAGCCAGTTCCACCCATCAGTGGCCAAAGTACTGGAGCTTCAGCTTCAGCATCAGTCCTTCCAGTGAATATTCAGGAGTGGTTTGCTTTAGATGTCTCAGACTCACCTGTGAAATAAGACCTTTTCTTGACTCTAGACCTTTCAGAGAATTGAAGGAGGGCTGTGGGCCCTCTCTCCAGAAAACTGCACATTCATCCCTAAACGTGATGTTCGCATCATCAGGGAATTCTCAAAGACTTGTCAAAGCTCCCCGCACCCTGGCTTAAGGACTCCCCCTCTGCTAGAACCCTAAGAGCACAGGAAATGGGGCTGGCGGCTGCCTATGCCCACTGCCATCTTTGCTAATGCTGTTTCTTCCTTCAGGAATACCTGCCTACTGCAATACCACATATATGCCTGTAGACAGTCCACCTCTCCTTTACAACCAGCTTAAACAGCACTTCCTCCCTGGTTTTCCCATTCAGAAGCGTCTATGACCACAGCCTCCTGGGAGCATGTTCTTTATGCCGTTTATGACAATTAATCCTATTCGTGTGAACCTGTAGCTATTTTTGTGATTAGTTGTCTTTTCGCACCTTCTAGGTTATAAACTTATAGTCTCTCCCTCTGCATCTATGAAGGTGCTTTACATGGTATTCCCTTGACAAATAGCCCTTAAATAATCAAAGGGAAGTTGGGTTGAGGGAACAGGAGGCCCACTGGAGACACAGGGAGACCAGTGCCCTTGCTCCAGAAGAACCAGGTGCCCCTCATACCAGATGCTTCCCCACCAACTCTCAAGTTTGTTGTTGTTCAATCGCTCAGTCGTGTCTGACTCTGTGTGACCCCATGGACTGCAGCACTCCAGGCTTCCGTCTCCTTCACCATCTCCCAGAGCTTGCTCAAACTCATGTCCATCGAGTCGGTGATGCCATCCAACCATCTCATCCTCTGTCGTCCCCTTCTCCTCCTGCCCTCAATCTTTCCCAGCATCAGGGTCTCTTCTAATGAGTCGGTTCTTGGCATCCGGTGGCCAAAGTATTGGAGCTTCCGCTTCAGCATCATTTCTTCCAGTGAATATCCAGGGTTGGTTTCCTGAAGATAGACTGGTTTGATCTTCTTGCAGTCCAAGGGACTCTCAGGAGTCTTCTCCAACATCACAGTTCAAAAGCATCAGCTCTTCAGTGCTCAGCCTTCTCTATGGTCACAACTGTCACATCCATACATGGTTACTGGAAAAACCATAGTTTTCACTATTATGGACCTTTGTCGGCAAAATAACATCTCTGTTTTTTAATATGCTGTCTAGGTTTGTCATAGTTTTTCTTCCAAGGAGCAAGTGTCTTTTAATTTCATGGCAGCAGTCACCATTCACAGTGATTTTGGAGCCCCCCAAAATAGAGTATTTCACTGTTTCCATTATTTCCCCATCTATTTGCCATGAAGTGATGGGACCAGATGCCATGATCTTAGTTTTCTGAATGTTGAGTTTTAAGCCAGCTTTTTCACTCTGCTCTTTCACCTTCATCAAGGGGCTCTTTAGTTTCTCTTTGCTTTCTGCCATAAGGGTGGTGTCATCTGCATATCTGAGGTTACTGATATTGATACCATTGTGCCTGTTTACATTCCTTTTTATTGGGGATGATTCATCACTGCCTCCTGTACAGTGTTATGAACCTCCGTCCATGGGTCTTTAGGCATTCTCAAGTGAGCAGGATCTTGTCATCCATTGCTTCTCCTCTGAGCAAGACAGACATAATTTACAGGTCCCTGGATGAATGTGGGGTGCAGGCTCATGCAGGATACACCTGACAAATAGCAGATATTCTGCCCCAAATGCCCCCTGGTCAAATAAGGGACAGCTCCACTCACCATTTGCACATGCCAATGCAAGCTGGTATCATGTTGACTCCTTCCTCAGCTTCCCTCCCTACATTCATATCCCCCATCAGTCACCACACCCTCTGTCTCCATCGCCCCATCCCAAGCTCAGAGCACCGTTCTTTCTTGCTTCAGTTCCTGCGTCTGTCTCCATCCTAGGTGGCCTACCTGCCTCCAGTCTCCACATCCCAGCCAGAAGATCTTCCAAAAATATCATCCACTTCCCTGCTGAAAACACTCAGGCAGCTCTGAGTTTATTAAGGACGAGGTTCAAAGTCCTTCACCCAGCTCTCTCAGCCTCCAGGCCCTGGCCCTCACTAACCCTCTGGCCTCCTTTCTCTCCGCTTCCCTCTCACCCTTTGGGCTTCACTCATACCAAATACCAAGCTCTTCCCCACATTGAAGGGAGAACCCCCTTCCCTGGTTTATGAGGCTGCGTCCTCCTCATTAGGGCGTCCCAGGTGGTGCTAGTTCTGAAGGACCCGCCTGCCAATGCAGAGATGTAAGATGTAAGAAGATGTAAGATGTTTGATCCCTGGGTGGGGAAGATTCCCTGGAGGAGGAGATGGCAACCCATTCCAGTATTCTTGCCTGGAGAGTCCCATGGACGGAGGAGCCTGGTGGGCTAGAGTCAGACACTACTGAAGCAGCTCAGGATGCACGCATGTCCTCCTCGTTCTGTCAGGTTTCCCTCCTGTGTCTGTCTCCACCTCTGTCACCTTGTCCCTCCCACCTGGAAACATTCATCACAGAGAGTGTTCCTCACCTAGCTGACACCCGCTAGCAGTGCTGCGGTAGAGTACTCAGTGCTGGGCACGATGCCTAGTGCCAGATAGGAGCGCAGACCTTTACTGCTTACCTGGTGAATGAAAGCTGGGACGGTGACACCCAGCCCAGATGGGGGACTCTGGGACGGACACCTTGGAGCCGCAGGACCTTAAAGTCAGATGTGGTGGGTCAGGCCCACTGCTTTTGAATAATCACACCACTCACTGTTTGCCAAGGAGTTCCAGTCTTTCTGAGTCGTGGGGTTTTCTCTCAACTGAAAAATGGGGATAATAATACTCTGGGTTGCTCTGAGGGTTGCCAGCTGTCTATGTAAAAGCCCTTTGTAATTTTGAAGTTCTCTCTATATAATAGTAATATTGGATTACTTTGCTTAATCCTCCCAGTAACATTTGGACGGAGGTGACTGACATTTCCCGTTTTGCATATGAGGAAACTGAAGGTGGACAATGGAAATAATTTGCCTGAGGGCACCTAGCTGGTTACCAGGAACAGAAGCTTGTCCCTGGGTTCCAAGTCCAGGCTCTCTCCACCACGTTACCACTGCCCCTCCCTTCTAATGTGTAGACATCCTGAGGGTCCTATAGCTAACATATGTCCACTTAACTGTTTCTAAAAGGGGTTCTTTGGGGGTGGGGCCAAGGCTGGAGGGGAGGGATATGATGAGTTGTTGGCCGAAAGTAGATTATATAACAACACGTATCCAGCAGAATTGGGTTCAGAAGGAGTTGACCTTGGAGCTCACCCTGTATTCCCCATCTCTGCCCCTTCTCCCATCCGGGAGGAGTAGCCTCAACTGATAGTTCCCTTTTATCACATAGTTGGACCCCCTCCAGGACCTAAAGTTCCCAGAAGCTGGTGAGCTTCTCCTGCCTTCATATTTTCACTTTTGTATGTTAGCAACTATTTACTGAGCTCATTTGAGTGCTCCGTCACTGCCTGTGGAGTCCTGGAGAAACGACTAACCCTCTCCTAGCGACGGTTTCCCCATTTTGCAAAATAGGATGGCTAGTGGTCTGTCACGTGGCTGTGGTGAGGGCTACAATAAGACAATATCCTCACCCCTGCTGGGGGGCTGCTGCTGATGGAGACCCCTGCCTCCAGCCCCTTCTCTCTGTCTCCTCACCTCCATTCCAGTGCCTGGGCGTGTGTGTTTGGTAACCAGGGGAGGGCAGAGGGCGGAGGAGGGGCTGGAAAGGAGAGGAAAGGAGTCCAAAGTCCATGGTGCTCCCAGGAGCGTGGAGAGAGCTGCGGGACTCAGTCTATCTGAGCTGCTCAGGTATGACTTGTAAGTTCTTGGGCCCTTTGAGTTTGCTTGACAGTCAGCCACTGCGATGAGAGGCTTCTCTGAGCTCTTGGTGGGCAGGGGGTGGACCACGGAGAACCAGAACAGGAGAGGGGGAGCTGAGCGGCCCTGCTGTGGTGCCCACAGCTGTAAGGGCTCATAGGAGTGCCTTTCTGGGGAACTCCCGGAAATACACTGGGCTCCCTGGGTGGCACAGCTGTAAAGAATCCGCCTGCCAATGCAGGAGACACAAGAGCTGTGGGTTCGGTCCCTGGGTGGGGAACATCCCCTGGAGGAGGAAATGGCTACCCACTCCAGTATTCATGCCTGGAGAATCCCCGTGAACAGAGGGCCACAAGGACTCGGACGTGGCTGAGCAACTCTAGGGCACTCTGAGAATGCCAGTGAAGCCCTCAAACATGACGTCACAGACACAGAGGACCGAGGTGGTGCCTGGCACGTAGTAGGAACTCTGGCGTGTGAGTCCCCTAAGAAGCGTCAGGGCAGAGTCCCCTGGCTCCAGAGCCCTCTGATAATGCTGCCTTTGCCGTCAGCGTGTTTGTTTCTCACTGTGCCCACTGCCCCAGGGAACACCCAGTGGATCTGCCCTTCACAGATCCCTGTGTGTGGTGATGGTGGTTTTTCTCTTTAAAGATGAAATCATTTTTTCCCCCTGTCTGTTCAACAAAGACAACAGCCTTTTGGTTTCTGATAAACGTTCCCTTCATACTAGCAGGTGGATTTGCCCCGGGCACTAAGCGCTGTGCTTTTAAAACACACACAGGCCCAGCTGTTTGAATCTGCTGCGCACTCCAGTCTTTCTTACTTCTCTTATCTTCTGCCCCCAGGGTTTGAGTTTTCTCTGCCTTGGCAGGCTGATAACATGTGGAAGGAGGAGAACAGTTTTAATTAATAGACTAATTAAGTGGTACAAGCCTTTAATTGCTGATTATAGGGAAGTCGTTCCCCACCCCCCCAACTGATTGATTTCCTTATTGTTCCTGTGCTGCGTTATTGGCAACATAGTCAGCTTCTCCTCCTCTTCTGGTTGCTTCAGTGGGTCTTTTCCTTCTCTCTCTCTTCATGTGTCCTCTTGCTAATGGTGGGCACAGGCAGGATGGGAGACCTTCAGCCAGGCGATGAGCAGAAGCAAGGGTCAGAATGCAGATGCTACCTGCATCTTGACAGCAGCAGTTTGAAAGGGGATGGGAGGTGGGAGGGAAAAGATGGCAAGAAAATCCTAGCCACAGTTGGAGGCTTATCTCCCCACGACCCTTCCCTCACGCTCTCTTCTCCTCGTAGGCCCAAACTCACACTGGTCAGTTGCATTCAAAAACAGTGCAGGATGGAGTTTTAAAGAATGCACTGAAACCCAGCTGCCTGAGTTCAAACCTTGCCCCTCCCACTGGCTAGCTATGTGGTCTGGGCAAGTCCCCTAACCTCACCGTGCCTCAGCCTGCTTGTTTATAACCATTCCTCCCTAGGATTGGGCATCTTTAGTGGCTCAGATGGTAAAGAATCCACCTACATATAATTGCAGGAGACCTGGGGTTGATCCCAGGGTCAGGAAGATTCCCTGGAGAAGGAAATGGCTACCTGCTCCAGGATTCTTGCCTGGAAAATTCCATGGACAGAGGAGCCTGGTGGGCTACTGTTTGTTCATGGGGTTGAAAAGAGTCAGACAAGACTGAACGACCAACGTTTTCAGTTTTCCCTAGGATTGTCATGATGATTAAATGAAACAAGCCGGGTAAAGCACTTAGCACATACTAAGCCCAAATAGATGAGCTACGACCATCACTACTGCCTGGAATTATTTAAATTGACTGCTACCTAGGAGGGAGTTGATAAATGTTTGTAGAATAAATGAATGACTAGATCATAATTTTCAAGTAGATTGTGAGTCCTTGAAGTTCAAAAGGGTGAAGAAAAGGGGAAATTGCCCATTAAATCATAATAAGGGGCTACCTTTAGTTGAGTGCTGATCACGAGTTGGGCTCTGAGCTAATTGGTTTCTGTACATTCTCTCATTTAATCCTTATATAATGTGATTTTTACCAGCCTTCTTAGAACACGTTTTCTTAAAGAGCCCCCATACCAAATTTTGTGGGCTGTCCATGTCCTCCCCAAGATTTCCAGAGATTCTTGGGGGATGGGCTGACATTTTCATGATCCTGATTTCTTATCAATTCCTGCTCAAGCTGAATTCAAGGTTATTTTCCTGCATCCTCTTAGTCTCATAGCACGTTGAACCATTTCCTTCCTTCTGTCCCGAAAACCCCCAGAGCACAGGTCCATTTCTAGTGGAAGACATTTACTGAAGGTCAAGAGGCAAGACAGGACTGTTACAGTGCCACCTAGAGCAAGCATGCTTCCATGTCGTTCCTGTTCTCCACCTTTCCCTGAAAACATCAGCTTCCTGTTACTTTATCACACAAACAAATTTAGCTCTTTGAACAAATGTTGCCAGTCCGGCCTGTTGTCTCTCAGTCCTGGGTCAGAGGAGCTAAGGAGATGGCGGGGTAGAGAGCGGCTCAGCTGCTTGTCCCAGCCACGAAAGTTTGCCAAAGTGCCCTTCTCAAACGAGCCACGCGCCTCTGAGACAACTCCTGCCCCACTTAGAGTGAAGAAATATGACAGTCCTATTTTCGCATGATTTTTTTTTCTTCCTGTTACACTTGTGGTCATGTTTCAGGAAGGGGAACCCCTTCTAGGATCCGAGTGTGGGCTCTTGTCTGTTACTCAGAGACAAACTGTTCGGGAAGACACACGCTGACAAAGCCAGAGACTCTACTGGGAAGGGGAGCCGGGGTGGAGAGCGCGGGAGGTAAGGGAACCAGGTGGCTCACAGTCTTGGGTTTTATGGTTGTGGGGTTACTTTCTTAGCCAGGTTGTCTCTGGCTAATCATTCCAACTCGGTCCTTCCTACCGGTGAGGTCGTTGCTCAGCCAAGATGGACTCCAGCAAAGAGGATTCTGGGAGGTTGGTAGGACATATGGACTGTCATCTCCTTTTGACCTTCCCCAAATTCTTCCGGTTGGTGGTGGCTTGTTGGATAGTACCATATTCCTTTCCGGGACCTCCTGTCAAAATAATGCATGCAAATAAATGGTTACTGGCCAGAGTAGGTGGTGCCAGTGTTTCCCCTAACAGCCATGGGAGGAGGTAGATAATATTATCTCCATTTTTTCCAGACGAGGAACCTGGAAGTGAAAGATGTGAAAAAAAAACAAGTGACCCACTCAAAGTCACACAGCTCATTCAGAGCTGGACTCCCAGGGCGGGCCTGTCTGATTCCAAAGCCAGGGGAGGCGGACCACAACACCGTGTGGTCACTTAACGCAACTCAAGCCGGTCTGAAGTGGTTCTACTTCTGGGCGAAACTTTCTCAGGAAATCTTTCTGAGGGAGGCAGTGTGGGTCATAGGAAGGTGAACTGATTGACTGAAGACCCGAGACATTAAAACAGATTTAGAGCTAGAAATAGCTACGCATCTATAGCTTCATATATGAGACCCAAGATTTGTTGCTATTAATCACTGCTGAATGATTACTCTGATTGCTTCAATTTTGTTGATGCTGCAGTTGCTGAATCTGCTGTGCTTTATTCAACCTTGGGTAGGGCCTCTTCTCCAGAAAGATAAAGAAGGTTTTCTTTTGCTTGTGGAGTTCTGGCTTCATATGTAAAACATCACTTTGGGAGCCCCTTCTCATCTGTGAAGTCTGGCTGAGGCTGAGGCTCTTATAAAGAGCTCAATAATAGCTATGGAATGAATGAAAGAAAGGCTCTTCACTATCTTTAATTTGTCAGTTCTCTTCCCAAGGCAGGAGTTAGGCAGAAACAGACAAAGGAGCATCCATCCCAGCTGGACAGCTGGCAGGAGCACCAAAATTGTTCTGATTCAAGAACATCACTGGAAATGGGATGAGGCTACAGAAATGGAATTTATCCCATCTCTTCTCAGAAAGAGTAATGAATGCAGTTAGAAAGAATTCTTTAACAAGCTTCTGGGGCAGAGGCGTCCAGATTTTACCACATAGTAGCAATGTGACCCTGGCTTTCTCATCCCTAAAATGGGGGTTTGGTACTTATCATAAGGGGTTCCCCCCTCTCAATTAAGTGTGATAATGGAAAAATTCTAGCTTTTATCCTTACTTACTCTTCAGTCTGCTATAATCCGGTTTCTGCCCTCCCACACCCCACTGACTGCTTTCACCAAGCTTACCGATCATCCTGTTGTTGAAAATTCCACTTCTCCATCTCTTGGTGGCATTTGACACGGAATAACAGAACTTCCTCGTGAAATAATCTCTTCCCTGCTTCCTTATGACCTGAGGGCCTCCTGTCATAAAATAATTTATGCAAATGGTTACCAGCTAGAGTGGGCAGTGTCGGACTCAAAATTTGCATGTCTCCTGGACCATCCTTTTAAGTCTCCATTTGAGGCATCCTTATTAGTTGTTTGTTGCTGCATAGTAAATTACCTCCAAATTTAGCAGCTTAGAATGGCGTCAGTTTCTGAGGGTTAGGAATTTGGGGGCAGTCTAACTAGCTGTTTTGACTTCGGCCTTCTCTTGATATGCGGTGTCACTCATTACTCATTCATGAAGATTCTCTCCCAAGCTCTTCAAGCTCCTTTGCATGGCTCTTGGCAGGAGTTCTCAGTTCTTCACACGTGGACCTCCGCATGGGACTGCTTGTGACGTGGAGGTGGCTTCCCCAGAGAGAGTGACCCAAGAACAATGAGAACCTCTGGCCGAGATCTCAGGGGTGCCATAGCACCGCTTCCGCCCTCGTCACAACCCTGGCACGTCAACAGGGAGGACCACACACCAGCGTGAAGAGCGGAGACAGCACCGGGCCCGCCCTGGAGGCTGGCTACCATGGCAGTCTTCTTGGCTGACCCTGGAAACAGCGCTCCCGGGGTCCCATCCTGCCACCCCCTCCTCTCAGTCTCCACACACACCCTCGACAGCGTGGAGCTCCCCTCCAATGACATCTAAATTTTGAAGTCATCCAGGTCTGTATGTCTAGCCACGTTCTCAGACACTTCAGCTTGCACACTCTTTGCACGTGCGCATGTCTGCTTAGCGGCTCAGTCGTGTCCGACTCTGCGACCCCAGGGACCATAGCCCACCAGGCTCCTCTGTCCATGGGATTCTCCAGGCAATGATACTGGAGTGGGTTGCCATGCCCTCCTCCAGGGCATCTTCCCGACCCAGGGATCGAACCCATGTCTCCTGTCTCCTGCATTGCAGGCTGACTCTTTACCCATTGAGTCACTGAGGAAGCCCCTCGTACACTCTCTGTTGGAGCCCAGAGGCACCTCAAGAGTCCACAGATCTGGGCTGAACTCATCCTCAGCCCACGAGTTCATTTCTCCTCCTGTGTTTCAATTTCAGGAATGACAACACAGTCCACTCTGCTGTCCTACAAGAAACACAAAATCGTTTGTCGTTGCCTTTTCCCATTTCTCTCACATGCAATCACCACGTTAAGGTCCTTTGTTTTTTCATTATTTTTCCCATCTCTTTGTTTCGAAAAATGTCAAAATATAGAAAAGTTAAAAGATGAGTAAAACGATCCCTTATTGACTGGATTACTTCTGGGTTCACGATTGCTGATATTTCGTGTCGCATTTGCTTTCTCTCCCTGCTCCTCTTCCCTTAGGTTTATGTCTTTTTGTAATAACATTCAGATGCTATTTGCCATTCTCTCACAGATGTACTGTGTGTGTGTGTGAGTTTCTATATAAATACAGTGGATTTGAAAGTAAATTACAGGGCAAGAATCTGAAAAAGAGTAGGTATATGAGTATATTCTTTGTTGCATACCTAAAACTTACACAACATTGTAAGTGAACTAGACTCTAATATAAACATTAAATTAAAAATAAATAAAATGTACTGATAGATGATAAAGAAAGAAAGTTGCAGATATTCTGACACTTCATCCCTAAAGAGTTCTGTATATGTTTCCTAAAACCTTTAGCCTTCCTGGGGGCTCAATGGTAAGAATTCCACCTGCAATGTGTGAGACACAGGTTTGATCCCTGGGTCAAACCCTGAAGTGGGAAATGGCAAGCCGTTCCTGTATTATTGCCTGGAAAATCCAATGGACAGAGGAGCCTGGCAGGCTACAGTCCATGGGGTTACAAGAGAGTCGGACACAACCGAGTGACTCAGCAACAAAACAGCTCCTAGGGACAAGGATGCTCTTCCCCTATGTAACCACGATGCCATTATTATTCCTAAGACTCGTTATTATTCCTTCCCACTCTGTCTCCTTCAGGCCGTATGCTTTCCTTATCACCACTTATGCAGTCATCTCTTAACTAGTTCCTCCTCTGATCCATATCCCATACTTCTGCCAGGATGAGCTTTCTAAAATACACATCTGATTATGTCACTTCCCTTCTCTGGACCTGTCAAGAGCTCTATATTACCTTCAAAATAAAGATAGACTTCACATGGCATATAAGCTTTCATCATCTAGATTCATTTAGAGCAGTATCACCTAGGACTGGAAATGTAATATGAGGTACATAAGTAACTATTCGCAGAAAACTTACTTGCTTATTTTTGGCCTTGCTGGATCTTCACAGCTCTGCAGAGGTCTCAGTAGTAGTGGCTCACGGGCCCCACAGCTCAGGCTCAGCAGTCATGGTGCTGGGGCTTAGCTGCCCTGGGGCATGCGGAATCTCCCCGACTAGGGATTGAACCTGTGTCCCCTACATTGGCAGGTGGATTCTTCACTGCTGGACCAGAAGAGAAGTCTGGTAACTTTGCATTTTAAATGTAGCCACATTTTAAAAAGTTGTTAAAAAAACAGGTGAAATGAATTTTAAAAATATGTTTTATATAATCTGATATGTTCAAAATGTTATAGCAACATAAGCCCAATATAAGAACTGTTAATGAGATGTCTTACTTTTTTTCCTAAGTCTTCAAAATCTGACCTTTATTTCATATGTACAACATACCTCAATTCAGATGCTCACTTTCTAAGGGTAAACTAAAAATGAATTCCTACCAAAATAGCAAGATTATATTTAACAAAAATATATATATAGTGTTCCAGCTGACTTAATTAAAATTAAATAAAATGGGAAGCTCTGTTCTTCCTTCACACTGGCCACACTCCAAGTGTTTAGTAGCCACAGGGGCTAGTGGAGCCTGAAAAAGGGAATTCTTGAGCAGCAGTTCTCCAAGTGTGACCCAGGTCCTCAAGACCTTTCCAAGGGGTCACTAAGGTCAGAATTATTGTTATGATACTTAAACGTTATTTGCCTCTTTTACTTTTTCTTCTTCCATCCGTGTAGTACTGATATACAGTGGAGTGTTCCAGAGGCCACGTAACATGTAATGTGACCACAGATTGAATATAGAAACATCCAGGAGAACCAGCAGTTTGTATTAAGCAGATATGGAAGAAATTTACCAAACTGTGAAACAAAGCCTCTCCTTACTTGTTTTTGTTTTGGAAAGTATAATTATTTTCCATTAAAATGTGTATATTTATATACTAAATGAGATTATTATTTTTAAATGAATTAATGAAAAGACTGAAATGTTCTCAGCTTGACTTTCTGATACAGTAATCATCAATCGCGAGAACTCTCGCTTCGCTGTGGTGTGAGAGGGCTTCGCGAAGAGCTGGTCTCCAGCAGCCTGACTCTCCAGCTTCGTGGCCAGTGAGTTCCTCCCCTCCCTCATATTTTTCATGTCAACATCCAGCTCCAGACAAGATGAAGCAGATCCACTTTCTCCCCCTTCCTCTGGTTAAGTGCTTCCTAAAATCCTAGACATCACAGATACAACATCTGAAAGGTAAAGCAAAGGCCAGGGACCTCCGGACTCAAGGAGTGACATGTCACCAAGGCGGTATCAGCAGACACCTAGATGGGTTGCTGAGCTTCTGCTCTGGGCCAGCGGTAATGAGGCGCCTGCCACTCCGCAAGTGTCAGCGGCTGAATGGAGACCCTGGACTTTTACCCCCACCTGGTGATATCCAGGAGGTCACCCTCCACCCCGCCCCGCCCGCCTCGGCAGAGCAGTAGGCAAGGGGCCCTGCTGAAACAGATCAGTCTCACAACACAATACCTGAAGTGTCCAAGATGCAATTTAAAATCCCTCATGATGTCAAAAACCAGGAAAATCTCAACTTGAATGAGAGAAGATAATTAGCAGATGTCAACACGGAGATGACAGAGATGTTGGAATTATCTGACAAGGATTTAAAAACAACCATCATAAACACGCTTCATTGAGCATTGCTCAATAACTTACAATAAAGGAACAAATAGAAAGTCTCAGCACAGAAATAAAAGAAAGAAGGATCATATCCTTTACTCGGGCCTTAAAAGTACCACTCCTGTTTCTGGGATGACCACCCTCACTTTGTGTCTGGGCCAAGGCGTCTGCCTCTTCTTAGAACACCCGTCTCTCCTTTTTAAATCCTGCTTGTCCCTGCGGTCAGCTGAGATGTCACCTCCTTGAAGCCTTCCTTGACTTCCATGCCCCTTCTGCCTGAAAGCTCCCTAATACCATGGCACTCATGCTTAACCTCAATTATTCTGTCCTCTCTCCCTCCACACCCACCCAGTGTAAAAACTTGCCAGAGGGACTGTGTCTTACCCCAGGTGCCTGGCATAGTACCTGGCTTAAAATAAGCACCCAGAAAACTGGTGAATAAATGAATAAATCTGTGAATAAATGGAAACTCTGCAGCGACTCTCTCTTTTATTAAATAAATCTAATTAATGCCTGTGGTCAGGCATTAAATGCCCTACAGAAACTGTGGTACACATCTTTTTGGTATTTAGCTTCCCTTCATACCTCCTACTCCTCTGCCACACTGGAAAACACAGTGTTTTGTTTTGTTTTCCTGGCACTTCAAAGCACTTTTTATTTGTCACATTCAATGGTTACTTTCTTTCTTTTTTAAAAAAATTTTTTTCATTGGAGTAAAGTTAATTTACAATGTTGTTTCAGATGTACAGCCAGATGAATCAGTTATACAGGTATCCACTCTTTTTTAAAAGATTCTTTTCCCACATAGGTCGTTACAGAGTATTGAGGAGCGATCCCTACTGAATAGGTCCCTAATGAGGACCTATTGGGCTTCCCTGGTGGTTCAGATGGTAAAGAATCCGCCTGCAGTATGGGAGACTCGGATTCGATCCTTGGTTTGGGAAGATCCCCTGGAGAAGGGAATGGTTACCCACTCCAGTATTCTTGCCTGGAGAACTCCATGGACAGAGGAGCCTGTCTGGCTGTAGACCATGGGGTCGCAGAGAGGCGTGCACGACTGAGTGACTTACACCCTCGCTTCATTGTCCACGGACGTACGAGCCATCTGTTTTATACGAGTAGTGTGTGTGTGTCAATCCCGGTTTCCCAATTTATCGCTCCCCGCTTCTTCCTCCTGGTAACCATAAGATTGAAAACACAGCGTCTTGTTTTGTTTTTTCTTTTTTGGCAGCACCATGGGATTTGTGAGATACTAGCTCCCCGACCAGGGGTAGACTCTGCAGACCCTGCAGAGGTCAAGCAGTCTTAAGCACTGGACTGCCAGGGAAGGCCAGGAAGACAGTGTTTTGAAACGGCCTTTTCCCTCCCTATATTCCCATCTCCACATACACGTAAGTATGTGTTTCTATCAGCCTCAAATATTCTCACCCATTTTTACAGCCCTGATCAGACATCGCGGTGACCAGCCAGCCCCTGCTCCCACCTGCTGGAAGGGTCCCGCCCGCCTCTGGGTACACGCCACTTCATTTAATCTTTTCTCGCCTTACCTCTCCCTTCCTGCCATAGGTTTGTTTATTTTGGCTGCGCTGGGTCTTCACTGCTACACGCGGGCCTCGTCTAGTTGCAGCGAGCAGGGGCCACGCCTTGGTCTGGTGACGGGACTTTTCCTCGTGATGGCTTCTCTTGCTGCGGAGCCCAGGGCTTCGGTAGCTGCGGCCTGGGTGCTCACAGACTCCAGAGCATGGGCTTAGTAGTTTCGGCTCAGGGGCTTCGTTGCCCTGTGGCATGAGCAATCTTCCTGGGTCAGGGATTGAAACCATATCCCCCTGCATTGGCAGGCAGACTCTTAATCAGCGGACCACCAAGGAAGTTCTGTCTTTGTTTTTATTTGTCTGTTTGAATGCGCTTGTATTCGCCCCAAGATTTAAAATTCTGTGGGTTTGGGGCTCCCTGGCAGTCCAGCAGTTAAGACTCCATGCTTCCACTGCAGGCTGGTTTGATCCTGGGTAGGGGAGTAGGATCCCGAAAGTAGGCTGCACCGCGCAGCAAAGAAGATCTGTGAGTTCAAAATCGCATCTTGTTCATCTTCGCCTCCGCCACCGAGTCCCTAGCATAGTCCCTTGTTACTCTCAGGGAGCTTCCATTTCTTTTTCTGAGATCATGGTACCTACTTCATAGGGCTTCTGTGGCTACTAAACCAAAAACACACTGTTTAAATTTTGATACAGTCAGTATTCAATAAATGTGAGCCACAATTATTGTTATTATCATTTGAAGGAATAAATGATGGAGCAGGTCCTACCTACTCTACCTTCAAAACGTCCTTTTGACTTCCACTCCGACTCCCTACCGCCGCTATCATTGCCCTGCTCCCAGCTGTGCCCATTCTTGATCCCATCACTGCAGTCTGGTGGGCCCCGACCTTCCCTGTTTTGTGAAGACAGTTTTTCCGCAGGTTGAGCAAGAGGAATGGTTTGGGGATGGTTCAAACACGTTACCTATATCGTGCAGTTTATCCCCAAGTATAACTGTTCTGCATTATTATAAAGCGTTTTCAAGGGGGAAAACCAGGGAGCCACCCTGCCACCGACACATATATCCAGACCTAGGGGACAGTCTTCTTTTTCCATGAAATGAAAATCTTGCAGAAGAGACATCTAGGTACGTTTTTCCCACAGTGAACTATGTAACAGTCCAGGGTTAATTCTCCAGGGCTGACAGCAGGCAGAGCAGAGCGAACCAAGGTCTGGGGACTTGCCTGGCTGCCCAGACCTGGGAGAGCACCCGCTGAGGAAATGCCCCAGACACGAAGCCCCAGAACTCTTCTGACCCTGCCCTCACCAGCTTCAGGGAATCCAACTGCAGGGACCCAGAGGTCCCAGAACAAGAGGAGGGACTTCTGAATTCCAGGTGATTGGGGCAAGCTACCTCCCCTCTCAGGGCCTGAGTTTGTAACTCTGCCGTAGGTTGTCGACTTGAAAGCATCTTTCAAGTGCCCTCCAGTCATCACCGTCTACGATTAAAGGAGTTCCAGGTGTGGAATCCTTTGGACTAGGCTGTTGGAAGGGCCGGGCCGCAGGGGAGAGAAACCCAACATGGAGGCAATTGAACCAAACTGAGCGGTAGGAGCTCAGCACGGCCAGCAGGTGGAGCCAGTGTCACACCGAGATGCTCAAACCCAAGTGGGGGAAATTCTGATTTCTCTAGAAAGCAGTGAGTTCTTCAGGGCAAGCTGTCCAGCATCAAGAACAACCAGTTGCCACTCCACGCTGTCCGCTAAACACACACACACCTTGCTCCCAGAGCCTGCACATTCTGACCAACTCAGGGTAATGTACTATTACAGGTTGCTGAGCCTGAGGCTGACAACATATTAAAAAGCAGAGACATTACTTTGCCGACAAAGGTCTGTCTAGTCAAAGCTGTAGTTTTTCCAGTAGTCGAGTATGGATGTGAGAGTTAGACCATAAAGAAAGCTGAGTGCCGAAGAACTGATGCTTTTGAACTGTGGTGTTGGAGAAGACTCTTGAGAGTCCCTTGGACTGCAGTGAGATCCAACCAGCCCTTCCTAAAGGAAATCAGTCCTGAATGTTCATTAGAAGGACTGATGCTGAAGCTGAAACTCCAATACTTTGGCCACCTGCTGCGAAGAACTGACTCCTTGGAAAAGACCCTGATGTTGGGAAAGATTGAAGGCAGGAGGAGAAGGGGATGACAGAGGATGAGATGGCTGGATGGCATTACCGACTCAATGGACAGGAGTTTGAGTAAACTCCGGGAGTTGGTGATGGACAGGGAGGCCTGGCGTGCTGCAGTCCGTGGGGTTGCAAAGAGCTGGACACGACTGAGCGACTGAACTGAACTGAGGCTGAGGCTGAAGGGGTTTCAGAGGCCCAGCTGCCTTTTCTTCTCCGGGTTTCCCAGGAGTCTGTACCCTGTACCACCGATCTCACCTGGCCAGACTCTCCTCCAGTCACTCTCAGGGCAGACTGTGTGACCAGAGGCCAGCCTGACTGTTCTGATTAACCATCTTCCCCTTCTCCCACCCCCAGCTGTCCCCTTCTAGGGAAACCTCAAGACTTCCTTTGCCTCCCGCGAGTCCTGGGGAGGAAAGTCTGGTTAGAGCAGTGGGAGAAAAGCAAGAGGGAAGTTGGGGGGAGGTTGTTGCTGAGGGGAAAGGTCTGGCCTGGGCCAGATAAGCCTGGAAGGATCCTTTGTTTGGCCCCAACTGCTGCTGCCATTGTTGACATACTTGGGAGCTTTTCCCGAAGGTTCTGATTGTCCGACAGCTCCCCTTCCCCCATTTCCTGTGGGCTTGGGTGGAGTTGGGGGTGTCTGCGCTCTGCGGCGGGCAGAGGGGGGCTTACAGATAGTTTTGCAGTTAGACTGCTGTCTTAACGCAGAGGTGGAAACCACCCACTCCAGGGGCTGCCAGCTAGATCATTCAGAGACGTTCCCACACTGTCCCTCACTGTCGTGCCCCCAGCTGGGGGCAGGGATGGCGTGACAGCTGAGGGTTCACAGGGTCTGGTTCCTCCCCGTGGTCTGGCGTCTTCTGCATCTGTGCCTCTTCTCAGAAGGTGTTCACGGAGGTGAGGCTCCTAAGTCGTCGTCATTCTCTCTGTTTTTATTTCTGCAACCAGGAGCATCAGCTTCCCTGAGAGCATTCCTGTCTGCCCCCCAGAGAGGGGAGCGGTCAGTAGGCCCAGACGAAAGGCAGCATCCTGGTTGGTACCCTGAGACGGCCAGCCCCTCCCCCCACATCCCCGCATGGTCCCCCTAGGTCTCCTGGGGAGACCTCTGCTCTGGTCTTCAGACACACTCAGCTGGCACAGAACACAGAACAGATGTGTTTCAGTATCACTTTAATTACATTATTTACACACACTATTTTTTATTCAGAAAAACAAAACAAAACAAAATCCACCCCGTCATCCTATCTCTGGAAACTTATATTTCCAACCGTCATTGAAATCTGGATCCCTTTTCACCCTTCTGGAACAAGAAAAAAAAAAAAAAGAGGACCTGGGTCACCTGCAGAAAAGGTGGCTTGTGGTGAGGGTCCTCTGGAGATGTCCTAGGGCCCTGACCACATGGGGTGCAGAGTGGTGAAAGGGTGCAGGGTTGGGGAAACAGAAGTGGAAAGGAGTCTGCTGGGAGACTGAGGTCACAGCTCAACCCAGGAGTCAAGGAGAGGAGGAAGGAGGCCATCGAGACAGGTGAAGGTCAGAACCTAGCCTCAGAGCAAAAGGCTTCCTTTGAGGCACACGGGCCTGAGGCCTGGCTCAGAGATCTGCTCCCGTGGTCCTGTCCACCCTGACCTGCTGGCAGAAACAGCAGCCCCAGCAGAGGCTCTGCGTGGCTGTGCAGACGGGACCAAGCTGTGTGCCCTCACCCCTCTGCCCTCTGAGTGGAACCCATGTGTCCACATGTATCCCTACCAGGTCCTCCAAACACACAGATCCCGGACGTTGTTCTAAAACTTGGAGTCTGGTTCCAGGCTCAGCCAGAGAAGCTGCACGGGCCTCAGGCCTCGGTCTACAGAGGCAGCGCTGGTGGTGGTGGTGGGGGGTTCCCCTGTGGAGCTTGGGGGACTTAGAGAGCAAGAGGGAAGCTGGTGGGCAAAGGCTGAGTGCCTCAGAGGGGGAATAACGGGGATGGGTTACGAGGGCACGATTCTTTGGCTGTGCCATCACAAAGGGGCAAGTGCGAGCGATTGCTTTGGTGTTCCTAAAGTAGAGAGAGAAAAATACGAGGAAGAAACAGGAAAAGGTGACGCCTCCTGGGATGAAATCACAGCCCAGAAAAGCCCCTGCTTTCCCCTGGGAGCTCCTATAATGAGGCAGAGGAGGGGGAGGAAACGGACCCCCACGTGGAAGCCACAAGGCCTCCTGCACAGGACCTTGGCTGTGCCCGTCACACCTCTCCACAGAGCAGCCCAGAGGGGGTGCAGGGAGCCGAGTGCGTCGAGGGCAGGAGGACCCCTCGGCCTGGCACAGGGCAGGGCTCCGGGGATGGCCTCCGTGGGTGTGTGTGGTGGGAAAGGGTGGACGGTGAGGGGGGCACCGCTCCAGCCCCGAGGCCCTGGGTGCTCTGACCCAGGGAGGGGCTCCTCCCCCGGATCCGCCCGGCCTCGCCCCTCCCCAGCCGCGTCACAGTTCGGTGTCAGCCACCGCCCGCTGTCTCGCTGAATGGCCGTTTCTGGAGGTGGCCTGGCCGGTGCCATTCTCCTGAGCCCCTCGATTCACAATGGCCTTTCCCTGAGCCTCGGGGGAGGCCTCAGAGCCTGAGCTATAGCCCTGGCCTCCACCGTTCTCCACGTAATAAGGGTCTTCGCCCTGGATGGTGTATAAATAAAGGAGCATTATCTCGCAAGCATGGGAGCAAGATGAGGGGTCGGGGGCAGAGGAGGGGGGGGGCTGCAGCTGCATGCGCAGACGCCTTTCTTCCTGAAGAGCGCTCAGGGTTCCAGCTCCTAGAGGAGAGAGGACAGAGGAGAGGCACCACGCCATGCCACGGCAGCTCAAGCGCCAACTCGTGCCGAGACCGGGCCGTCCCCAGAGGAGGTGAGGGGCCGGAGACCAACAGGCACACCCTGGCCTTGCCCTCCTTCCTCTAGACCACTTCGAGTCGAGTTTCCTCCCACATGTCCCCTTCTTGTGAGACGCTGGGCACCCACGGGCCTTTAACGCGCTTGCAAAGCAGTGGTAGCTCCAGCTGCCTGTCCTGGTTTGTACCCAGCTAAACTGCCCCAGGGACGACAGTGAACAGACGACACAGGCCACCTGCTACCGTGGGGGCTGGGGGCGGGGCCTCGGCTCATGCCCCCCTCCCCAGTCTACTGTATGCTGCCTGTCCTGGTTTGTACCCAGCTAAACTGCCCAGGGACGACAGTGAACAGATGACACAGGCCACCTGTTACCGTGGGGGCTGGGGGCGGGGCCTCGGCTCATGCCCCCCTCCCCAGTCTACTGTATGTTGCCTGTTCTGGTTTGTACTCAGCTAAACTGCCCCAGGGACGACAGTGAACAGATGACACAGGCCAC
>ML663555.1:5085804-5153177 GCA_007570785.1 Antilocapra americana
ACTGCCCCAGGGACGACAGTGAACAGATGACACAGGCCACCTGCTACCGTGGGGGCTGGGGGCGGGGCCTCGGCTCATGCCCCCCTCCCCAGTCTACTGTATGTTGCCTGTTCTGGTTTGTACCCAGCTAAACTGCCCCAGGGACGACAGTGAACAGATGACACAGGCCACCTGCTACCGTGGGGGCTGGGGGCAGGGCCTCGGCTCATGCCCCCCTCCCCAGTCTACTGTACGTTGTTTTGACTCGTCGGTGGAGACAGGAATGGGCACGCACACACGCTGCTGTGTGAGGGCCCCGAAGCCCCTCTTCTGGCATTTCTCCTCCCCTTCTGTGACATTCCTGGGCCCCCCATGAGACCTAGCTTCCTCAGTGTCTCTGCCCTGGAGCCCAGAACTGACCAGCCTTTCTCCTGTTGGGCTCCAGCTGCGGCGGTTCATCAGGAAATAGCCTGTGGTGACCAAGATGGCCAGCAGGACCCCCGAGGTGACCAGTGCAATCAGGGTCTTCCGGGAATAGCTCTGGTGGCTGCTGACATCCTCTTCAGAGACATCCTGGATGCCCATCTTGAAGAGAAGACGCAGAAAAGAGAGCCTTCCACTTGTGGAACGTGGGTCCGAGAAGAGGAGCCCCGGCCACAGTAGACGCCTCTGTGCGACTCAGCAGGGACCACACTCAAGAAGACAGTGACCGGGGGATTTTCTAAACAGGCCTTAATAAGACTGGCATCTCTTCATTAACCCGAACTGTAAAATTTTGTTTCAAAGACAGAAGGGCGAAGACTGTTGGAGAAGGGTGGAGAGGTAGGAAGGGTAGGTCTGGAGAATATGCTTCCTTTCTCCCCTGAGACTCCTCATCTCTGAGAACTTACCTCTCTCAGGTCAGACTGGTGCCTTTTCAGAAGTTTGATCTTGCTGGAACATTCTGGAATGAGAAATGGGAGTTTGCTGAGTCTAGAAGCTGGAACAGCTCAGCCTGCACTGTTCTAGAAGATGCTCTGACAGCGAGGGCAGATCTCAGGAGGGTCGTTCCCAGACTCAGCATGGCCCTGCTCCCAGCACCCGTGCCCTCTGGGCTAAGAAGCCTGGTCTCTACCCGGCATCCTCTAGCCTCGGCCCGTCTGCCCCTCTGGACCTCAGCACAGACCTGTCCCTCACCTGTGCTGTTGGCCAGGACCAGGAGCAGGCACTGAGGCTTCACCTCGGACTGGGCCAGGAGCAAGGAGCACACCTCGGCCTGTTCCCCCTGACAGAGGACTCGGGTCAGCTTCTCCGCGTTGTTCTTCTTAAACTCCTCCTGGAATGACAGAGAAAAGTGGTGAGCAGGGCATGAAGTTGCTGTATCCTCTGCACTGTATCCGGAGTCTCAGGCAATATTTCGGAGTAAAGTCCCACTGTTACCCTCAAAACAAAAGGAATCCTTTTTCCCCTCCACTAAAATTCCAAGTGAAAAAAAGAAAAAAGTCTTGCAAACTTCATATGTGCAAAAACACAATAAGGAAACAAAACAAAACAAAAAAAACTACAAAATTTTCCAAGATCAAAAGGTGGTCCTAGCTGGTGCTCTATGATGTCAGAGAACAAATTTAGGAATCACTGTCTTATCCAAGGATAGCCCAGGTAAACATACACTATCCAAATTAAGTTCAAAAGAAATCACCAATAACACGAAATATTAACAGTGCAATACAAATGCAGGAAAAAACCCTTTGTTTCAAGGTTATAAGAGGCCCAAATATTGACGGAAAACCCAAGGGAGGTGAGGAGCAGAGAAGAAATTTATGACTAGGGACACAACGGGATCCTCTGTCCCTTCCCTGTTACTCTCCAAGGGGTCTCACAGGCAGCCATGGCTCAAATTCCAGTGGGGCTCTTTCTAGTCTTCCATTCCCTGTCCCCTCTAGAGACATGGAACCCAGTTTTACATGTGGTGGACAGGTCACTCCAGGTTGCTGACTGACTGGTCCACGGGAGTCAGGCACTCAGACTCAGAAGACAGACTCTGACAGTCCTTCAACAGTAAAGTCCCAGGAAAGAATGAGTTAGAAGCCCTGGCTGTTCCCCCTCCTCGGTCTTCTAGGATTTATTCCAGCAGCCTCCGAAGGGAGTGGCCTGCTCTACCCAGAAAAGGAATCAAAACCAAGACTCTCTCCTTTGTCCGGATGGCAGATGGCGGAGGAGGAAATGCCTGAGCAGCTCCGACAGCTTTCCTGTGAGGGGAAAACTGCTGGGGCATGTGAGGGGCATCAGAACTGAGCCTCCGTGGAGGAGAAAGCTTCCTGTTTGCGGAGCAGCGCTGCTCCAGGGGCAAGGCCACAGGGCCCTCCCTGCCTGGCAGCCGGCCTGGGTATTTTCCTGTCGCTGTGGCCCAAGGCAGTAAAATCCAGGCTCCTTTGCTCCCGCACAAGGCAAGGTCAAGATTGGCCTCATGTCCCAGCTTTCTTCTGCCAGCTGGAATTCAAGGCTTTGGGGAGGCCAGACAGCAGGGTGAGCTAACCTCCAGATCACAGAAGAGAGGAGTCCAGCGGGAACCTCGGAGAGTCCCCAAGAGCCAGGGTTACAGAGAGATGAGTCCTCAGGCCACGGCTGCTTCTCCCTTGGGAGAAAGACAGATGTGGCAGGTCTCCAGGGAAGCCCCAGGATAGGACTGTGGGGAGTCTGGACACCGCACTGGACATCATCAGCAGTCTCTTTCCTCTCTGGGCTGTGTCCCTCTGGACTTGCCTTGCTGCCCCGTGAGCACCTTCTGGGTGAGGAGGAGGGAATTCCCTGGCTGGATGACTCTGGGCTTCTAAGCTGCCTCTGGCTGACAAATGTCTGGTTCCCGAGAGAGGCAGGGGGACGGGGCTCCTGCCCAATCTAAACAAGCCTGCCTCCTTTAACAAGGAGGCACCTCCACAGTGTGCTGGTCCTAAGAAGCCCCGCCTCGATCAGACTCAGCTGTTCGATAGCCATCAGGACTGCGTGAATCCCTCCATGCCCGTGTCCTGTGAGTGGTGTGTCTGTGGAGCAGGGCTAGCAGTGGTCAGAGCTGTTGGTGCGTGCGCACTGCCGTGAAGACAGACACCGCTTCCTGTGTCTCGGGCACAGGTTCTGGGTGCTTTCTGCATGCTGACTCGTTTAGGTTTCACACAACTCTATGAGATGGATACTATTATTCTCCCCATTTTATAGATGAAGAAACTGAGGCACAAGGGGACTTCAGAGTTGACAGAGCCAGTCACATGGTAAGAACCCTAAGAGAGGCACAATCAAGTACCGTGGACATTTAAAGGGGAGCGAGCACACACCTGCTTCGGGGTTATCAGAAACATCTCAAAACAGGCCTCAAAGAGTGGACAGAATGTCTGCAGGAGAAGCTGGGGAAGAGCCGTGGGAGTGTGGTGCCACCACGTGGAAGCCCAGGCGTGTATGCGCCTGCAGCCTTCACAACACGGGCTGCCTGGGGAATTAAGCACATGGCTTGTCCTTTGGAATTTCGCCCTTCAAAACAAAATTCCATCTCACCTCCTCAGAGAAGCCAGTCCCTGTCTTCCAGCAGACTGGGTGTCAGTCCTTGCTCTGCTGTTTACTAGATTCTTTGCAAGTCACACAGCTCATCTGAGTGTGAGGCTCCTCAGCTGAAGACTCGGTAGGGGCGGTGACTGGAGGGCTGCTCTGTGAAGCCTGTCTGACGAGGTGGCTGGAACCAAGAGGGCGCCAGATAAACGGCAGCCGTTCTGAAGCAGCACCTCCCAGACCACATCGTCTAGAATCCACACATCGATGTTTGCTCCCACTCTGCCTTGCTGCTATTATCATCTCTCTGTGACTAGATGGTTGGGCTTCTTAGTAGCGGGAGGGAAGTGGGTGGACATTAAATAATTTTGAACCCAGACTGCACAAAGCACAGCAGCAGACAAATAAGAACTCAGTGAACTGTTGTGCATCTTAACGTCCCAAGTGGTGTGACTTCCACACAGGGGCCCTCCACCCCTTGTTTGGTTTCTTGGACTCAATTCAGGGGAATAACAGTGGCCGGCCAGCCTCCCTCCTACTCTGGAATTCAGCAGCATCAGTGAATTGTGTTTGGGCCTGGACAGAAGCAGGTGGATCCTGAACAAAGCACAACGTGCCTCCGGATGCTTGAAATAAACATCCTCCCCCAAGAGAGGCTGCAGGCAGGCATCATGGGAGAGTGGGCAGGAGGAGGCCACGGCCTCACCATTTTGCTCGTGAGAATCAGACTGGTGGACCCCTAACTGCATGGGCTAGCATATGATATTTTATAAAAACAATCATCATCATCATAATAAAACCACCTAAGTTTTCTAAAGCAGCATTCTCAAACTTTGCCAAGACTCTCAGCATGTTAAAGAAGCACATTAAATATTGGAGTCGGGGGGAGGGGGACAGGCATTTTTCTAAACTTTAAGATATTACCCAATGTTAAGACTCTAGGATCAGTCACCTCCCTCTCTCTCTCTCCCTTCCTCCCTCTCGCTCAGTATTTTATTGACTTTGGTAAGGTTGACAATGCAGCTAAAATCCCTCTTTTCATATAGAGACTGGAATAATTAAAGGACCCGCTACAAGTCACACAAGTGGGCAGCTGACCAAAAGTCAGGGTGTCCCAGATCTCAGGTTCTTTCCAGAAGACACACTCTTTTCATCAGTCCCCCATCTGCAAGTCATTTTTTCTGCATGGAAACTGACCTTTGGTGTTTGAGCGGAGGGCAAGGAAGGCATGGGCTGGGGACATTATCTGGAGGCAGCTCACCTCCAATGAAGTGAACGTGACAGAGCAAGGAGGGTAGGAGCTAGCTGAGTAAATATCACCTCTGCTTACAAACATATGTGGTTCTAAAGAAAGGCAGTTCTGAAAGACAAATTGGAGGGCAAAGGATTTGAATAGAGATTTCTCCAGAGAAGATACCCAAATGGTTATTAAGTGTGTGAAAGGATGCTCAACATCATTAATTAGGAAATGGCAATCGAATGCACCTCACATCCAATCAGATGGCTACTATCAACAAATCGAAAATAATGAGTGTCGGTGAGGATGAAGAGAAACTGGAACTTCTGTGTTCCATTGGTGAGAACATAAAATGGTGCAGCTATTATGGAAAACAGTATAGTGATTCCTCAAAATATTAAAAATAGAGTTACCATATGATCCAGCGATTCCATTTCTGGATATACACCAAAAGAAATGAAATAAGAGTTTTAAGATATCTGAGCAAACATGTTCATAACAGCATTATTAACAATAAGCCAAAAGGGGAAAGCAACCCACGTGTCCAAAGGTGAATGAATGAATAAAACTGGATAAGAACATACAATGGAATGTTATTCAGCCTTAAAAAAATTCTGACACATGCTACATCATGGATGAACCTTGAGGACATTGGACTAAGTGATTATATATCAGTCACAAAAAGATAAGTACTGTATGATTCCAATCATACGAGATGCCTAGAATAATCGAATTCATAGAGATGGAATGAACAGTGGTTATCAGGAAGAAGGAGGAGGTGGGGAAAGGGAAGCTGTTTAATGGGTGGAGAGTCTCAGTTCTGGAAGATGAAAAGAGTTCTAAACATTGATCATACAACAGGGTGAATGTACTCAACAGTACTGAACTGCACGCTGAAAATGGTAAATTTCATGCCATGTATATTTCACCACTATTAAAATGATTCCTTGGTAGATTCCCCTGGATCAAAAGGTATGAAATAAGAGAATAAGGGCTTCCCTGGTAGCTCAGCTGCTAAAGAAGATGGTAGAGAGTCTATCTGCAATGTGGGAGACCTGGGTTCGATCCCTGGGTTGGGAAGATCCCCTGGAGAAGGGCATGGCAACCCACTCCAGTATTCTTGCCTGGAGAATCCCATGGACAGAGGAGCCTGGCAGGCCCCAGTCCATGGGGTCGCACAGAGTCAGGTACAACTGAGCAACTCACACACACACACACGCAAGAGAATAAAGTAAGCTTACATTCTGGAAACTATGGGGGAAACCACAACCACAAAAAAGTAAATTAATCTGATATTGCAGCAGATAAATGAACGTCAGACGCGGGTGATATGTCTACTAATGAGGCTTCTGAGATGTAGTGACAGCTGCTTGACAAGAGTATGGGATTCCCACCCTCCCTCTGGCGGACACAGGCGACCCCTGTCTAGAGGTGAAGCACAGGAGCAAAAGGAGAGTAGCTGGGATAGAAATGTCTACAGGAGACAGGCCCAGAAAATCCCCATAGCAAGAGCTAACAGACTGCATCCTTACTGTCTACCAGTGTAAAATGAGTGTCTGGAGAGCTGAGAATAACGAACGCCTGTTTCTGCTATGGGAACATATTAGATGGAAGAACATGTCAGCATCACACAAGTACTGGAGGGTGTGATGTTAGGGGGACCCGTGTCCTTCATGCTTCTCATTAGGCCTGAGTTTCCCCTCGATGAGAACCAGGGCCATCAGGCCCTCTGACGCCCAAGGTACGAAAGCAACCTAAGGGAAATTAGGGGAGAGGCTGATTATCAGACAAGCCTGCAGTAGGACTCCTGGAAAAGGAGTCTGGGAAACAGAGGCTGTGGCCCAAAATTCTGGAAAAAGGATTGCTGACTGAGGAAAACAGGAGACAATGCTGCCTGAGGGCTGGGGGAGAGGAACTCCCAGGAAGACAGAGGGATCAACAGTGGTGGAAGGAAAAGAAAAAAAAACAGAACAGCACCACATAGGTGATGCTATCGAGCTGATTCACCTCGGGCAGCGCAGAAGCCTTCTTTAGGATATTGGAGGAATTACTAGCTTTCCACATCCCTACTCACAGATTCTCCCCAAATTACAGTAGAGTGAGAATCTTTTCAGCCGTGGCACCAAGTAGATTAGACAGCAAAGATCTCAGAGAGAGAGAAAGCCTGCAGCACAGTAAAAGCAGTTATTTCTGGAGGAGCAGTACGTTGCTGGCACTTATCTTGTACGATGACCCTCGTTAAACATGAACTTTGAAGAGCAGTGGACAGACATTTAGAATAAATCCTCTGCAATTAGCTCTAGATCGTTTGTACGAAGAATTAGTATTCTGGCATAGACCACTGCGATGCACAGGAAAATAAGTGCTCAGCCAAGATAATACAGAGAGAGAGAGAAGATGATCGTTTTTCTTGGCTATAATTAGCAAACTGTTGGCAAAAAAAAAAAAGTTTTTTAAATGAGTAGAGTTGAAAATCAGCATCAGAAACACACAGAATCTTAACATGTACACACTGTATATTCATGCTTAACTATTTTATAAGAACTTAGCTATTCCCATTGTGTGAACTTATGTCTTCCAAATGTCTGTTGTTTTTTCAAATTGTAAGTTAAATAATTTTCTAAGGTATTATTTTAGAAGACCTGTCAGTCAGAATGACCCAACTGATAATCACAAGATACCAGCAATCAAAATGCACAGAAATAAGTAACATAACACCCTCTACAGACTACAGTATTTACCCAGACTCTATCCAATACACGCATGTCACGCGTCATACATGTAGTTCCCTTAAATGGATTCCCAACTTGTAAGAAAATGCTTTTTTCTGTAAGTAAATGTCACTCTTCCTATCATCCCATCTTTTATGCAGGAAATTGTTACTGTCAGGAAACTGGATTTACTGAAACAAAGCAGGGAGATCTGCTATCATCAGTAAAAATTAATACAATGCTGTACAGTTTTCCATGCAATAAGACATGAAACTGAAAGAAGAGGCATAACTACTAAAAGGAAAGAGAAAACTAACATGTTATGAGAAATGACATGATAGTTCACCTTAAAAATGAAAAATAATCATTTAAAAAAACTCCTGGAATTAATAAGCATGTTAAAGAAAATGGCTAGACCCAAGATAAATATGAAAAACTCAATGAACTTTCCAATATACAAGAAACAATCAGCTGGAATATATCATGGAAAACCTATAAACAAATCTTAAGAAATCCATAAAACCTATAGGAAAAAACATTTTAAAAATTAAAAAAATAAAAAGACACAGAACAATACCAGAGGAAAATCAGAAAAAAATGGTGAAATTTTAGAGCGGTTCCAATTAAAATTTTAATGTTTGGTGTTTTGTTTTTTTTTTGACTTGATGTTTCTAAAACTTTTCTAAAAACTGGATGAAAAATGCTGGGCTAGATATTGAAAGTGTTGATGCATAAAAGTATAAGGGCTTCCCTGGTAGCTCAGCTGGTAAAGGATCCCACCTCCAGTGCAGGAGACCCCAGTTCAATTCCTGGGTTGGGAAGATCCCCTAAGAAGGGATAGGCCACCCACTCCAGGAT
Organism: Antilocapra americana; assembly: GCA_007570785.1. NCBI lineage: Eukaryota > Metazoa > Chordata > Mammalia > Artiodactyla > Antilocapridae > Antilocapra > Antilocapra americana. Next base: position 5,094,106 of record ML663555.1, read on the forward strand.
TCCTGGGCTTCCATGGTGGTTCAGACAGTAAAGAGTCGCCTGCAGTGTGGGAGACCTAGCTTCGATCCCTGGGTTGGGAAGATCCCCTGGAGGAGGGCATGGCAACCCATTCCAGTGTTCTTGCCCGGAGAATCCCTGTGAACAGAGGAGCCTGGTGGGCTACAGTCCATGGGGTCCCAAAGAGTCAGACGCAACTGAGCGACTAAGCGCAGCACAGCACAGGGCACATAAAAACTTAATACAAACAAAAGGAAGACTTTCAGTCAACAAAGGAGAGAATCATGGAATAAATAATGCTGGGGGAACTGGTTATATGGAGAATGAAGCATTTACAGCAAAAAAAAAAAAAACTCTCTATATTAAAGAGTTATATGAAAATAATAATAAATAAATTGATTTTTTAGGTGACTGGTTTAAATTTCCTGAAGGACTTTCTTACCATAAAAGCAAACCTAAATCCGACTATATATTACAATACGTATGTGTGCGTGCTCAGTCGTATCCAACTATTTGCAACCCTATGGACTGTAGCCTGCCAGGCTCCTCTGTCTGTGGGATTTTCCAGGGAAGAATACTGGAGTGGGCTGCCACTTCCTCCTCCAGGGGAATCTTCCCGACCCATGGATGGAACCCATGACACCTGCATTGGCAGGCAGATTCTTAACCACTGAGTCACCTGAGAAGCCTATATAGTACAATAGGGAAGGGGGGAAAGTAAATTTAAATAAAATCATCTTTGCCTTCTTTGTCCACCAGATGGGGCCTCTTACTCCCTAAATCCAAAGCTCAATATTCAAAGCAGCCTGTCCATGTTAAACTGCCCCTGCCTCCACCCAACTGGGTCCTTCCAAGACTCACCTTAAGGAGGTTAAGAAGTAATTTCGGGAGGAGAGGTAGAGGGACGGAATGGGTAGGGGGTTTGACTTACACAGCTGGAGGTCTCATTGAGCTTCAGGCAGATGCTGTGGGTCAATTTCACTTCTTTGACTCTGGAACATTTTATTTCATTCTGTATTAAAAAAAAAAAGTAAATAAGTCAGCATCATTTCTTGCCCACCTCTTTCCTGGTTTGATTTCTATGAGCTACTTTTTAAAGAGGCTTTAAAAAAAAAGGAAATTTAAACATGTTGTTAGGAGACTAGAAAGTTATAAGACATACTTTTCTTTCACCTCACTTCTTAACACATCGGAGAGTCAAAACTTTAGTTACTAGCCTGGGCTTGCAGGCAAGTAGCTATTTGCAATCTTGGTAAACATTGGCTTGGATGGTGCAGAAATGGAAGAGGGTAGGATCTTTCCCCTTGGAGCTGTTTTTCCTTCCAGTGAATGACACACTTGCAGAGGAACAGATAGTGAGGTGGCCAGGCAGACTCTGGTGACACTCATTTTCCTCTTGAGCCCTGGGATGCTCCAGCTCTCTGTTCTGGCTCTGTCCTGCTGCCTGGATCCACGCCCTCACATTTCTGCTCTTCCTGTTGAAAGCTGCTGATGGCCACAAGCCCCAAGACTCAGCAAGGCAGGTGGGGCTCAACACTCCTAGTCTGCTTAGTTCCTCGCTGCCTCTCTACACCTGGCACACCACCAAATCCCTCGCAGAGAGGAAATAGTATTTGCCTAAACATTTTGGGAAAAGCAGCAGCGTTAAGTGCCAGGTAGTTTCCAAATATGCCCAAAGGCGAGTGGCACCTTGGGCCAAAACTAGACCAAGAGGTGTAAGAAAGAACCACCGAGGACTGGGTGGACACTGTACCCATGGCACAGATGAGTCCTGACACCAAACCCTACCCTTTTTTCCCTCCCTTTCTCTCCCTTTCTGCAACATTTAAGCTGCATATTTCTCATGTGAACTCCTACATGATCAAAATTCATTGGTTTGGAATAGCAGAGGTTAAGGGGAAGGGGGAGAGCTTGCATACACATGAAGCGAGGGGGAAACTTGTCATTTTTAGCCCAATTCACCCACCTTGATGATACTTTGGGTAGGAGAAAATGATGGAGAGGTTTTAATGGAAGAAGTCACAGGGCTGGTACTATTGTATAGGGAATCCAAAATATTTCCAGGATACGTGCTGGGCTGCAAAGTTGCCTTTGAAGTTGCAAAGCTGATGAGGGTAGAAGACACTGTGGTGGCTAGAGAGGTCTGTGACTGGACAGAAGAGTTCATGGTTCCAGAGACTGGGAGGCTCTCAGAGGTAGACGTGAAATTGACTGTAGACGCTGGAACTGACCGACACACAAGTGTGAATGAATACAGGCACAATGGCATAAACACACAGACACACAAACGCATCTCAGTTCATTCACACAGGCGCGGACGTCAACCCAGAAAAGGGGACCTGGGGAGTTAAAAATTACTGCACATCGTAACCCTTGGCAACTCATTTCTAGTCAGCTGTTGGAACCACAGCTATAATCTAGAATGCATTAGAAATACCCTCCAAGACTCTGAAACCGAACTGGAAACTGGTCTACCTTAGAGACACCAAAGACCCTCAGTTTGAATCTGTACACAGTTTGCTTCACTTAGAAAAGATCATAGGTTCTTTTATCACTAAGCTGGACTCAGGAGTACAAGGAGAATTACTGATCAGAACGAGCAGCCCAGACACTGACTGGAGAAAGCTGTCACTACAGGAAGAATAGTCTAGAACATACTTCAGGGTTCCCTAAGCATGATACTCAAGCCATTATTAAAAGGAGCTTGTATGTTTCCATCTGTGGGGGGACATAGAGGACAGAGGTGGTTTGCAAATATCCTAATACTTTACCCAAGCGCCAGCAGCATCCTTATGGGGGCTTGAGACGAGAAATCTTTACCTAAGGTGACTGTTGTGGTCCCATTGCTGTCCTGAGAGACATTGTAGAGGCTGGTGCTGCTAAAAGAACTTGAGTCCATGCTTGTCCAGTTGGACGTAGTTATAGGGACAGGGGGAGACGTTCCTGGGCTGGGTGATCCCGTGGCATTAGTAGTCACAGTCGTATTTGTGAAGCCCATAGAAGCTAGAGAGAAACAAAGAAGAGATGTCAGAGCCCACATCATCCTGAAGCCTCATGGCATCACCTGATTCAGTTTCTAGACATAGGGAGAATCCATCTAGAACATCCCCTGGCAACAGAGCAGAACAAGGACACCCTCCTAGACAGCTGACTGATTCCCCACCAGATTTTTTCCCAAGGAAAGAGAAAGAAAAGTTCACGGGCACCAAGCATCTAGCAAAGTATTATTTATACGAGGGGAAGTTGCAAGCAACTAAGTGGGTTACAATAGAGTAGATGTTGTATGCACTCAGCACACCATAATCACTACAAACAAAAATACGGGACAATTACAGCAGTTCAAGCATAGGAGGTAACGCCCACAATAGGCTAATGCAGAAATTTCAAATTACACCTGAATAAATATTGCCAAGATCTAAAACGTGGGGAAAGATGCGCCTCTATTTCCTTTTGAATGTATCCTTTTCTCCATTCAATTTATTAACTCGGAATAACCACTAGATTCACACCATCTCTATGCAATCCTTTAAAAAAAAATCTTTCCTTCGCAGATTGCCCCATTACCCAAATCCTTTCATTATCTCCCTCAGGGCCTTCAAACCTATTCTTTCTTTCTTTCTTTTTTTAAATTGAGGAACTGTGGCTCACAAGCCCAAGATTTCTTTTGGGAAACTCTGACCTAGGAATCTAGACGGTGGACTAGAGCGCATATGACCTGGTTTCTCATCAAACGTCGTGGGGACAGACCGCTGGGTCCTGGCTCTGCCAAGAATTCTATAATTTAATGTGTGTGTGTACTAATTTTTAAATGAGGGTCTTTTCTTACTTGGATTGTTGGGGAAATCAACAAGATAACAAATGCCATAGTATAATGTTTCTAGAAGTGGTTCTTCTCTGAAACTTCCTGCAGGTTCTTAACTCTCCCAGGTTTCCTGTGGTACCCAGCAGCACCATCCTTAGGTCCAGGAAGGAAATGCTACCTGTATGGACCCTGTGCTTAAGAGCCTACACGCACTGTTGCTTCTCTTGCCCTCCTTGTTCCCAAAACATGAGGAGTCCATGGGGCCAACAGAGGTGTACCCTCTCTTCTAGATGTTGGGACCAGAAGTCCTAGAACTTCTTGTCCAAACGGCTCTTTGCTTACTGGAAGACCTGCACGGGTGTCTTCTCCATCCTTCCAAGGGTGAACTGCAGCTCCAGGGAATGTTCTCCAAGCTCAAGGGTAGCCAGTGTGCAGGAAAAAGGTTAGAGCTCAAGCGTGTGGGTGGGGTGTCCCTTGCCTGCACGCACGGTCCCTTACAGTATGAACCAGAGCCCTGGTTAAGAAGAAAAGAGGGTGGGCAAAGGCTGAGAACCATTTCTTCCTGCCAAGCCCCACTGTGACATTGAATCTCAAGGCTCTGAGAGTCTTAAATTCAAATCTGGCCTTCCAGGTGGCCATGAAGGTACATTTTTAGGAAGACAGAACATATTTTATTTACCAGTTCGTTGGTCTGATTTATAACGAAATATTTAGACATATGTGATATGGGGCTCTACTGTATTCTTGGCTTGAGCCCTAGAAACAATTAGAGGTAGACTTGGTATCCAGAGCTCATATCCAGCAACACCATCCTCAAAGAAAGGCCCCTCGGGGCCCCAGGCCACCCTAAAGCTTGTCTCTAACTTTTCTGACTGAGATCTGAGTCTGCACTTTTCAGAGGTTTCCAGGTAAATGCAGTGCAGAAGAATACCTCTTCTTGTGGGCAGCCTCAAGGCAGAAGTCAGGCAGTGGTCTCAAGGCAAAGAATTTTCCCCCAAAGGTGGTGTCAGGTCTCATTCTCCGTCACCCACCTCTCTTCCCAGCCTGCTACAGGTAGGCTGGTACTCATGCTGAGTTCAAAGCACCTATCTGAAAATGATGGGGCACAAGAGGAGGAGGAACACGTGGTATTACTATTTCCATCTCAGAGATAAGAACCTGGATCACCGAGGTTTCAGCCAAGGGGGAGCACTGTCATTCATGCAGGGCAAGGAGCCACGGGGCCCCTGAGGTTTAGCTGACTCTTGAGTAGAAGCAGCAAGAGGGTCAAGGGATCCAAACTGCTAAGGATCAGGATGCATCTTCCATGCTTCGGAGAGAAAAGGATGGGCTTCTGGCTGGCTGGGGTTGGGGGGCGGGACAACTGAATCTCTCAAAATAAAATAGATGGGGAAGCAGACCCAGTGTCTTTGTCCTTAAATCAGTCCCTCTTGTCCTTTGTCATCCCCTTCTTCTGCTGCTTTCTATCTTTCCCAGGGGACCACAGAGGACGAGACAGTTGGAGGCATCCCCGACTCAGTGGACATGAGTTTGAGCAAGCTCAGGGAGATGGTGAAGGACAGGCAAGCCTGGCGTGCTGCAGTCCACGGGGTCACAGAGTCGGCCACGACTGAGCGAACGAACAACAAGTCCCTCTCAGAAATCTGACCCAATGTCTAAGTTCAGTGTAGGGGCATGTGGGGGGAACATTTGGACGCTGAATTGAAGGACCATCCTCCCAAGGTTACCATTCCAAGGCACCACTGGAGTTCCCCCTCGACATCCCTCCTCCTGCCCACCCTGGTTTCCGTCTTCCCTCCAGGACACCAATTCTTGGGAATCCCATCTGGCCCAGCCTGGCCCAGCCCTCTTCTCTCCCCAACAAAATCTGGGCCTGGCTGAGGTTACGTCATGCTTTTGAACCCCTCCCCCGGGGCCTCCTTTGCCCAGACAAACAGTTTTGAACTTTTCCAGATGTGAAGAGAGACCCGCTGCCTGTTCTGAGCACAGAGGTGGCTGTTCCAGAGGAGTGAAGCAACCCTGCACCCCGGTCAGCTTCTGAGCCAGCGGGGTCAGGCTCCTGGCGGGGGCTGCCTCCTCCCACCCCCGACCTCCTCCGCCAAGAATGGAGGAACAGGTTGCAGGATCTGTCTGCAAATGAGGAGGGAACCCCAACCGCAGATTCTCTTTCCTGAGCCCAGGCGGAGTGGGGAAGCCCATGAGACCCTTGAGAGACCGGACAAAGAGGGATGGCAGGAAGGCAAGGCTGAGCAATGGGGTACGTACGAGCTGGTGCAGGGCAAGGCGACACCTTGGCAGAGCCCTGGGGACCAATCCTGACCTACCCGCTGCGCCTGGAGACTGTTGGTGAGGGGGGCTCTTGTTTTCACGGTCTCTAGGGCCCCTTTCTAGTGCTCCCATGAAGAGATGGGTCTTGGAGGAACGCAATGAAAAGAATCAAGACCAACCAAAGACCGACCACAGGTCTGTATTTATCCTGTCTTCCCCGACATGCCTTGGCATTAGACCATCCAAGGCGGATCTTTCTTTATCCGAGCTTCTCATCCCCAACTGCGTATGGAGGTCACAGCAGCCTCCCAGCCAGATCCAAGAGACGGTCAACGACGCCTCCACCCGTTTCACTCTAGAAACTGGAGGGACGGCCCTCACCCAACCCAACAGAGCATTATGCCACAAGTTAAATCTGAACAAATGCTTGTCTTCTGTTGTTCACCTCTCACTCCATCTTTATTAACTGTGTCTGCTGAAGCAACCTATTTGCCCCTACCTACCCTACTTGATCTCAGCCCACGAACTTGGGATAAAAGGAGACAAGGTATTGGGCAGTTAGAGAAATGAGGATTCCAAGAAGCCAAATGTCACAAAATTCATGTTGTAAAAGTCATGCATTTAACTTACAGGTACTTATTTCAGAGGCAGTTAGTCTTGTTTGACACAGAATTCTAACAAATGTCTTCATCTGCCGTCCTAGTCAAAGCTAAAAATTAGTAAGAGACTACGAGAAGCAAACAACAAGGCGAAGCAACAGCTGAAAATGAATAAACAGCAATAAATTAAACCCAGACACGAGTATTAAAACCCACACTAATCTGGAACCATTTGTGGTCGGAGTAAATAAAAAATACACACTTTCATAAGTATTCACACTCAATGGACATGAATCTGAGCAAACTCCAGGAGACAGTGAAGGACAGGGAAGCCTGACGTGCTGCAGTCCATGGGGTTGCAAAGAGTCGGACATGATTTGTTGACTGAACAACAACAAGAATTAACAATGCCACTGAGTTGCACCATAACCAAATTATTTTCCTGATACATCTAAGTCTGAAGGTTAAAGCCCCTTTTTTCCCTAATACACTGAGAAAGCAGAAACATATGTAATAGGTTTGTAAAAGATTTCTACCTACAATTAATATATTGAAAATTCTTTTAAACTTTAAAGGGTGTTTACAAATCTTCAGAGATCCAGAAAGCTGTGCTACCTAAAATTATTAAATTCCTGTACTTTAGGAGATGTTTTTTCCCCATTATTTGGTCTTGTTTTTCACAGGCCCTCTGAGTTGTACTGGTTGTTCTTTTTTTTTTTTTTTGCTGGTTCTGTCTTCTGATCTCCTCGCCAGTCAGCCCCATTCTGCCCATCCTTTCAGGTTCTAGCACCTGGGCTGAGAGAAGTTTCCTGGAGGAGATCTTGGATATCTCAGATGCAGTACTGGGAAGAAGGAACAAGCTGGCCTCTGCTGGGAGCCCACAGCCTGCATTGATGGTTGATGAGAAGACAGAAGAGCTTCAGAACAGAGAGCTCGGACTCTGGAACTGGACTGTGTTGAAAGGTTCCTCTACCAGGTTCTAGCTTCAAGACCATGGGAAGCTTCTTCCCCTTTCTATACCTCCTCTGTGAAATGGAGATAAAAACAGCCCCTTCCTCCTTGCTCTTTAGAGGAATAAAGGAGATAGGGGGTGTTAGGCAGTTGCCTGTCTGCTAAGTGCTCCAGAAACAGTGATCATCTTTAGGGCATTGGACAGGGCCCTTTTCTCCTGCTTCTAGGAGATGTTAAGATGTATATCTGCACGGCTTATCTGGAAGAAGATCATATGCACGGTTACCTGAGTGTAGGTCTTGTCACCTCAGTTACATCACAGATTTCCTGAGCGCTGGAACTCTCTCTTAGGCTTGTTTATTTCGAACTCAAGGCCCTGAACACAATCCTTTCTGAGCTCACAGTATGCACCTGGGTTGAATGGCCACAGCATCAGGCGTGTTCACGCTGTCCACTTCTCTGTATTGATAGAACCATCTCCTTCAATGCTTTAAGAAGAAATTTACTTAGTTAAGGGAATGCCCATGAGAGGATAATCAGAATTAGGAAAGTTCTAGAAACCAAGTCATATGGTTGAGGGCTTAATGATATTTGATCTAGATCAATGGTTGGTGCTTGGTGCTGGTGGACCAAATCTGACCCATGGGTTGTGTGTTGTTTGGCCAGGGAGCTAAGAATGGCTTCTACAGGTTTAGAGTGTTGTAAAATAAAACAATGTAGAATATGTGTTCAGAGACCACATATGGACTCCAGAGCCTAAAATATTTACTATCTGGCCCTTTACAGGAAAAAAAAAATTCACTAATCTTTGATCCAGACAGGAAGAATTTGAGGAGAGAGAATAAACAATCTTCTTCAAGATTCATTTCACTTATTCATTCATTCTTAATTTTCCAAAGCACCAGTGATGTGCAGAGGACCAAACTCAGCACTGTGGGAGTACAAATTAACACCTTTTTACTGGGTGTTAGTGTCACTAGAATTTAAATAAATCCCTGTCCTCAAGGAATGTGTAATCTTGTGGGGCAGACTAGAAAGGTTGTTAAGGATTGTCCTGAAGAAAGATCAGATTTATGATAGTTCAAGGAATAGAATCTCAATCAATGACTAGAAGTTACAGAAAGGCTAATTCTACTGCAACACCAAAAAAAAAAAAGCTAATAATCATGAGATTTTTCTTTTAATAGAATAAACTACTCTGGGAGATAACAAGTTAGCCGTGTTCCTGGGAGCATTCAGGAAGCCTCCATGCTATGGGTCTCTGCAGGTTTGGGTCATGTGGGACTAGATCAAAGGCTGATGCCTTCCTATGCTACAGAGGCTAAGTTGAGGTGTGAGAGTAAACTGAGAGTCTGTGGCCTGAGTGTCCCCAGGGTTCTGAGACCCCCCTTTAATGTTCAAATAGCACATCTTGGACCCCCATCCACTTCCTGGGGAACCCTAATAGCTCGAGCTCTCTCAGGGGGCCTGCGTTTCTCCATTTCCATCATTTCCAGGAACCCCTGTTGATAGCTCTGCCCTCAGGCTGCAGGAGCTCTCCTTCTACACTGCTGTACTACAGGCTTGCCCAACACCCATTCCTTTATTGCCCCTACCCAGAGCAACACTCACAGTGCTACAAGGCCGGCATGAACTGACTGAAGATTTAAGATCATGCAGGGAGATTACAGCACAACCCAGAAGGGGCAACGGCAGAATCTTGAAACACTAGACATCCCTGTGCTAAACAGCCGGGCCACACCATAAGGAATTTTCCCAGCCAGGTCTTTTCCACCCTCCACTCACTACCGTTCCCCTTTTGCTCCAGGCGCTTCCCCCCTCTCTCTAAGCTTTCCTAAACTTTCCTAGGCTCGGAGTTCTTTAGCCTTTTGTCTCTTGGGTTCATCAAATACAAAGTTCCACTTTATTTTATCATGCTCAGCAATCCAACTTCCTGTCTGCCACTGCCCAGCAAAGGTTTGTGGGAGGGTCCAGGTTTTCTCAACCCAAGACTCTTAAGGCACTTTCTTTAACAAAAGAGATGGTGCTCTCCTGGAAGGTAGCAGGGGTGGATTCTTTGCGGTTTTTTCCCTCTTAAATCAGGAGCAGACTTCGCAATGAATCCAGAGGCCTTTTTCCTTTGTCCAAAGGGAAGTGATTCATTCTAGCAGGCTCTGGGGTGTATGTCCTGGGACGCACACCCTGATATATATCCCTCCTCATTTCTACCACATTCTACCAAGACACAGGCATCTTTCTCCTTAGCAAAGTTAACGGCCCTTGAGACTAAAAATCGTAGACACTGTGTTTTTATTTCTTAGCTGAGGAAGGAAGAGAATGTTCTCATTAGGAAAGTCAAAGCCCAGAAAAATATGGAGATTCTACCCTGGCAACTCTGAGCATTTTCTTTTGGATGGTGGTGTTTCATCCGTTTTCCATACCTTTCAGATTTTTAGCTCCCCACATTCGGGGCCATTTAGTGACATCCAGCAAGGTCAATGGGAGAGGGAGACCCAGGCCCGCTTCGGGTGGAGCCATGAACGCAGGCCTGCGCCCTCCTGCCCAGGAGCTAAAGGAAACTGGGCAGCGAGGTGGTAAGAAGTGGAATTGTCACTCCTTTCGATTTGCTTTTGTAAGAACTAAGCCTGAGTTTATCTGCTGCGGTGTGGTCCTTCTTGCCCTGAGCTTCGGAAGACAATGAGTCTTCTCAAGGAGATGAGAACTCTTGAAGGCAGAGACCCAGGAGGTGGAGCCAAAGGGATAAGAAAGAGATGCCCAGGCTCCTTTTATCAGTCAAACAGGAATGCTGAGGGAAACCTGCGTTTGCAAAGGCAGTGCCAGCTGGGCCGGCCCTAGGAGGGGGAGCACTGGGGACCATGGAATTAGTCAGCAGTCCCCAGCCTGCTCCTTCTCGGTCACCATGTGGCAGCGAGTCAAGGGTGGAGTCTCTCCCCTCCGGAAAATATCTGATAAAATTCTTTTCCCTTTTCTTTTTTCCCCTCTTACCCACAGGCCCAGACAGGATATGGGTGTGGGGTCAGCAGGCACCAACGACCCAGAGGAAGAAGAGGAATGTGAAGGGGTGGGACGCGCTGGACAAAGAGGAAGGACAGGCCAGGAGGGCTTGGAGGAAACAGCTACCCTGCGCCTGACCAATGGGCTCCCCTAGTCACCTGCGAGGCTTCTCTCCCCAGCTGGGGGGTGACCTTGGTCAGACCCCGCCCTGCCTCTCGTCACCCCGCAGAGTGACCCCGTCTCCAGCAGAGAAAGTCCGCCTCTGGTTCGCTGCTGTACCCAAGCCGGGGACAGCTTCTCACAGGGACTGAAAACTGACCTTCCCAGAACAAAGCTCCGGGAGAGGAGAAAACTCCAGGACTCCCTTCTGCGGTCCCTAAAGTTCACTGTAGCCATACCACAGAATCTCTGCAAAGTCCCTTCGTTAGCATTTCAAGGTAGAGTCACTCATTTCATTTACCCCACACTATATCAGAAAATGACTCCTGGTATTAAATAAAAACAAACCCCAGAAAGTTCTTGAGGAAGGCATAAAGCTACAAAGTAGCCCGAGCAGTGGGGCAAGACTGAGCGGAGGGACCCAGACCCTGCCGCTTATCCCCAAAGCGGACTCGCTGAAGTTCTCCATGTCTGCCCAGGGTTCTGCAGAGGTTAAATCGCTTTCCCGTCCCCTCCGCTGCAGGCCAAGGCGAGACTGAGACTGGCCAGCTGAGGAAATAAGAAAAGGGTGGGCCTCACTGGGCCTGGGACCAGGTCACCATGAGCTGTGAAGCCAAAGGCGCGTGGAGCATCGGATAGGAATCCAAGCTGCTGGTCAACTCAGCCCGTTGTGAGCTGCAGACAGTCCCCAAGGCCGTTCCCCATCCTAGGGCTTCAACATCTTAGCAACAGCTTTTTTCCGGCCCCAAACAGCATGTCTGGGTCCGCAAACAAGTCAACCCAGAGCCTAACAGAGCTTCCCCCTGCCTGGAGTCTCTCTCCAACTGGGTGGGCCCAAAGGGAGACAGCGTAAGAGGCCTCGCTGGCTGACCCAGGGCACTCAGAGGGGCCGTGGTGGGTGGCTTTAAGGATGCAGCTAAGACTAGGGAATTGGGAGCCCTGGAGGCCTGGAAGCAGAACCTGGAGCTAACAAGAGAATAACCTACAATATTTAAATCTGGGATGCTGGGAAAGTTTGAGGGCAGGAGAAGAAGGGTTCGACAGAAGATGAGACGGCTGGATAGCATCACTGATTCGATGGATATGAGTTTGAGTGGACTCAGGGAGTTGGTGACGGACAGGGAGGCCTGGCGTGCTGTGGGTCACAAAGAGTCGGACACGACTGGGTGACTGAACTGAACTGAAGCTCCATGAGATGAGGCGGAGAGTGTTACCCCCAAATGAAAGCAATTACAAACAAATACTAATTGCATGCCTACCAATTTTTTTCTTTTCAACAGAAGTGACAGCAAGAGCTTAAGAAGTAAGGGCCCGCCTGGCTAAGCAAAGGAGTGCCCACCAGCCTGCTGGTCTGTCCACTAGTTAGAACTTGGAGAACACGGCAAGGAAAGAAAACCCCCCAAATGTAACGAGCTTGACTTTGGGCCGGGGTGAGTGGTCGTGGTGGGGAGAGGAAGGCAGAGAAGTACAGAACAAATTCCATTTACCCGTCCCTTCTCTCCAGAGAAACAGGTGTGGATGCCCAGAGAAGGACTCCTAACCTAGCTTTCCCATCTTAAACGCACTCTCAGGGACTCTTCACTACAAACTCCCCATGTCACCTAACTCCGCCTGCCTCCCGGGCCTCTGGACCCCGAACCCGGGGCCTCGTCCCAAGCCGGCTTCGCTCCCATTGCTTGAAGGTCCAGTTCTGGTTCCCTGTGTCCCGGTGGTCGGTGGGCGCCAGCGCTCCCTTCCCAGCACTTCCCAGCACTTCCCGGCTCTGGCCACCACTTGCTTTCTGAATCAACCATCAGCTACAAACTTTTCCTTTCCTTTCCTTTTCTTCTCTCCTCCCCTCTCCCCCGGTTCTGGCTCCAGCTCTGCGCTCCGTGCACCTTTGGCATCTCCAAAGCGCTTTATTTCAGAGAAGAGTCTTCCCGCCTGACTCCGGGAGACCTGGGGCGCGCCGCCCGGTTTACACCTGGGCTACGCTCAGGGGGTCCCCTTCCCGTGGCGTCCCACCCCCACCGACTCCCAGGTGAGGGGCCGGTCCCCACCGGGCTCCGCTGGAGCCGCCTCGTCCCACCAAGCCAGGAGCTGCGGCCGTGGGCGCGGGGGCGGGGGCTGGCTGGGGCGCCGCGGGGTCCCCCCTGGCTCGGCGGCCGCCTCGACCCCGCGCGCTCCGCGCCCGGGGAGCGCCGACCCTCCCCGCCGCCCAGCCGGGCGGGCGCGCGCGCGGCCCGTACTCACGCAGCAGACTGAGCAGGCAGAGCGCGGTCCAGCCCCGCGCCATCCCGCGCCCCGCGCGCGCGCCCCTGCGGCCCAGCATCGTTCCCGCGGCGACCCCGGAGAGATGCGCAGAGCGCGAGACACTGCCTGGCCCGGCCGGGACGCGCGGCTCCCCGCCCCTCCGCCCGAGCGTGGGGTGGGCGAAACTCGCTTTTTCCCCTCCCCTCCCTCTTCGGTCCTGGCACGGCCAGCCCCTCTCCTTGGCTGCCACTAACGTGAGCTTCCCGCTTAGTCCCAAAGGCGGAGGACGTTAGGAGGGAGGCCCGGGGTTGCCGCTGTCGAAGCCAAAAAAGGTTTTGTAAGGGACCCCAGACGCCCTGTTCAACTTGCTAGAGCGACCCCAGCTTATTCAAGCTAACTTTTAACCCTTTGGTGTCAGCCTTACAGGTATCCAGGGCAGGTTTCCTCTGATTTTTCTTTCTTTTTCTTTTTTCTCATTTCCTCTCCTTTTTTTGTTTTTCTTGGTTTTTAAGTTTTAAGTTGAGAACAATCTTGCAGAAGGAATCTACTGGTAAGGACCTGAGTTTACAAGTGTGAGCATTTTTGCTAATCAGGTAAAAACAGGGACGCCAGGTAAAACGTCCCCGTGTTAAACCTGATGCAGACTCCGCGATGTGTGATAACGATGCAGGAAGCCTGGGCAGGACAAGTAAATGATGGTAATTGTTCACCTTTTTCCCCCTTACAAGATTTGTTTATTTTAATTTGGAGGGCTTTTAATTTTTCTCCCTGTGACTGGCCCTATTTTCTCACACAGTTTGATCCTGTCACCATCATCATAAAGACAAAGAACTCTACTAGTGCCTGGGATGTTTTCTCCCCAGTCATCCCATCTCCAGGCTTGGGGCTGAGACTCTAGGGGCTCCATCCTGATCTTCTACCAGAAAAAAACACTTCTCCTGACTCCGCTCCCTTTTACCTGGTTGATCCTGGAGCTGCATTCTCCTCAGGAGTTGTTCTGGATGTTGGTAAACTGAATTACAGAAACTGTGAGCTGGGGGGTCAACCTAGTCATGGCCTGGATTGTGGAGGTGAGACCCGAGGGAAAGAGGAGCCTGGAGGAGCAGATGATGGCATGGGGAAGAGAAAGCACGGTCTCGGAGACCATGCTCTGAGATCGTGAGTGGGCTCACAGGATTACAGATAGCCAGTCCAGTCTCTTCCATGATGACCACGGCACCGAACCCAAAGGGGCAGAAAGCCCAGAACCCTCAGCTCCTCTCAGATTTCCTTCTCTGCGGAGACCCCCTGGCATTGTGAGAGTGGAAGCATGTCCAGGTCTAAAAGCAAAACCCAGAACTTCCACTGTGGTCTTGTTGCCTGACTTTCCTTTATAGAGGAAATGAAGCTTTGCAGCACAGAAGGAAACCAAAGCCTTGGTAGCACACCATAGTGGTATGCTGTGACTCTGATGGAAAGTGCAGATGGGAATTCACATCTGACCACACTGACCACACTGTGATCTCAAGGGCCTGCAGATGGGGACAGAAAGGGTTACAAGACACATTTTTAAAATCAGGCTTTAGTCCTTGGAACTCCCAAGTGAACAGAGAAAAGGAGTTGCCCTCCCCCAACCCGCCTCACTCAGCTCCAGGAAGCAGATCTGCTTTACCCCCAGTGAGAGATGGTGAACAGAATGGGAGGTTGGAAACCCCATATGAAAACCAGTTTGCCGCTCTTGGCTCTTCCTTCATCCTCAGTAAATTCTTCTGGTTACTTTAAATGCCCTTTGTCTGCCCTAGCTGGAGCACAGGAAACAGGAAAGGACTTGTCCCTAGCACCTGAATTTCTTAATTCGTTTTGGGGGCAGAAGAGACAATGATTCTGTGGAGCAGAGCTTCTCAAAGCGTGGTGCACACAGAATCAAGGGTATGGTCTGCAACTCTACACTTCTAATAGGCACTCCCCTTTATACATGCTAAAGTTTAGGAAGCCCTGGTAGAGAACAAAGACAGGCTAGGTACAAAGTGGATGATGGACTTCAGGGAGGGAAATAGGCGTAGGGGGCATTGGAGGCTGACAGACCACTTACCCTGGGAAACCAGAGCTGTTCTTCTCTGGCTTAAAGGACTATGGATAACACCAGGACCATGACCCTAGGGGATAACTGACCACTCTCTCTATTTTCCAGGGTCCCTGAAACTCATGACTCCGAGCACACATAACCTAACCCTGATCACTCACAAACTCGGGTTCTGGCCACTGGACACACGTCCATCCTGGGACCACATCCTTATGTTCTATCACAGGCCCCACAGAGTTGAGCTAGTAAGTTCCTTCAAAGCTCTAGCCTATCTTGGCTACTCCTTAATGTCTCCGCTCCCCAACTTTGTCACATGAGCTGTTGCTGAAAGAGGACGTTAACTACACCACCCATCGTGGAGGATGCAACAGTCATCTGTACCAGAGGCTCTGTTGGACCCTTTAGAGACCACTTGGTCATGGCTACCCTTACCAATGAACATCCACCACCCCAGGCCCCAAACACATACACGTCATATCAATCCATTTAAAACAGACCCTCATCTTGTGTTAAATGTAACTTCTTTGATGTAAAAAAGTAAGGAAAATTATTTTTAAAAATTTTGAGTTTTATGGTATATTCTTCATTTTGTTCTTGTGATTCAAACTTTAGTACATTTATCAGTTCAATTCACTCGCTCAGTTGTGTTCAACTCTTTGCGACCCCATGGACCGCAGCACACCAAGCTTTCTTGTCCATCACCAGCTCCCCGAGTTTGCTCAAACTCATGTCCATCGAGTTGGTGATGCCATCCAACCATCTCATCAAAAGAGTGAGTTGCATTTTATAAGTTGGTTAAGTTTATCTTTAGGAGGTACTTAATAAAACATTTGGTCATTTTGATTTATGATTTTCATATTTTGGAACCAAGACATTTTTTTCCCCCACATTGCTTTCTTATCTTGGGTCTTTGAAAGTTTTCAGGATTTGGAGCCTAGTTTGGCAGGAGGGATCCTTGGTGGTGGAAGTGTCAGATATTAATATTAGAAGGAGGTGATGAGAACCTGTGGTCAGATGTGAGCTCATTCTTTCCTCTTTCCACCTGCCATTCTCTTCAGTACTTCCTCTTCGCAGAACATAACCAGAAACCACAGAGGAGTCTGGGAAATATGGCATGCAGTGTCTTTTGGGAGACTGGTTCCTTGCAGTGGAAACCTCCAAGTGTGTTTGAGGCAGGGTAGAGAGGCCCCAGACCAAGAAGGCTCAAACCAAATGATGGTGACCAAATCATCCATTTGGGGGCTTCCTTGGTAGCTCAGCTGGTAAAGAAATCTGCCCGCAATGTGGGAGACCTAGGTTCAATTCCTGGATCGGGAAGATCCCCTGGAGAAGGGATAGGCTACCCACTCCAGTATTCTTGGGCTTCCCTGGTGGCTCAGATGGTAAAGAATCCGCCTGCAATGTGGGAGAGTTGCAGGAGATCTGGGTTCAATCCCTGGGTGAGAAGATCCCCTGGAGGAGGGCATTTCAACTCACTCCAGTATTCTTGCCTGGAGGATCCCCATGAACAGAGGAGCCTGACAGTCCATGGGGTTGCAAAGAGTCAGACATGACTGAGCGACTCAGCACAGCACAGTACAGCAACCCACTTGGGATGGGGTGCAACAGTGTGAAAGGACTGAGCTCTCTGAATCTTGTGTTTTGCTCCGCTAGTGTAGTTGCAAGTATCAGAAATGAGGTTAAGGAATCATGGGGAAGATGCGTGGAACTAAGGTGCACTTGCTCTACTGGGAGATGCTCTGCTGGGAGCTGCAAGGGCAAGCAGGTCTGGCAGCAGGCTTATTCATACAGCTCATACGTTCTGGGCAGCCGCCTCTTTTTGTCAGCGTTTTCTGCAGCAGAGCATCCAGGGGCCACAGTGATGCTACTAACAGAAGAGAGCTTAAGGACGACCGGCTGTCAGCCCTCAGGGGGCACGCTCTCCACTTGTGACTTATGACTCAATTTTTCTATTCCTTGCTACATGTAAGTAACACTCTTGTTTGTTCCCTTCTTTTTATATAATACATTCCATTTATTCTATTTTTCATGTCTCACAGATTACAAACTCGCTCCTGCTTTTAGTCATCTGAATTCTGCGGATGTCTCACAAACTACTTGCTTACTTACCATCTATAGTTAATACTGATGATTTTCCCCTGTCCTGTTTGCTTTCCTTGTCCTCTGTAGTAGAAGTGAATATTCTCACGGAGTAGAGCAAACATACATTAAACTCTGCATTATAGAGAAGATTACAGAAGTGTGGGGTTGGGACTGAGAGATGCAGGGTGAATACTTGGCACTAACCCAGGTTCAAGTATTTTTAATACAGAGAAACACTTGCCCAGCTCTGTTTACTGAGTGGTCTCTCCTTTCCCTACTCATCTGAATTGCTGTTTCTGTTCCATAGATACACTTCATGTACGTGTGGGCCTCTTTCTGGGCTCCCTATCCATTGGTCACCATGTGTGCCGCTTCAGATAAGTCCTGATATGGTTAGGTCAAGTGAAGACTCAATTTTTTGCTCAGAAAAGTGACCTGGCTATTCTAGGCTCTTTGAAAAGCGGAGGTTAGAGTCGCTCAGTGGTGTCTGACTCTGCGAGCCCATGGCCCATGTAGGAATTCTCCAGGCCAGAATAGTGGAGTGGGGAGCCTTTCCTTTCTCCAGGAGATGTTCCCAACCCAGGTCTCCTGTATTGCTGGCAGATTCTTTACCAGCTGAGCCACAAGGGAAGTCCAAGAATACTGGAGTGGGTAGCCTATCCCTTTGCCAGTGGATTTTCCCCACCCAGGAATTGAACTGGGGTCTCCTTCATTGCAGGCAGATTCTTTACCAACTGAGCTATCAGGGATTCTCCCATATAGATCAGAATTGACTTATCAGATTCCTCCCCAAAATAACCTTTTGGATTTTGATCAAATTTCCCTGCAGATTAATTTGGAGAGAATAGAATCTTCCACTCAGTGAAGCTGGTATAGCTCCCTGTTACTTAGGTCTCCTTTAAAGTTTATGTTTTTCCCTGTAGTGGTTTTAATTCATCTTTTGTTAGATTTATTCCTAGGTAATTGATGTCCTCTAATGCTGCTGTAAATAGTATCTTCTATTTAAAAATTTTTTTTTCTGGTATATGAAATGACAGCTCATTGTTTTATATTAATCCTCCATTGAGCTACCTTGTTAAATTCTATCATTTCTACGTATTTGTAGATTCTTTTGGGTTTTCTATGTAAATGATCATATCAACAGCAAATAGTGATAATTTTAGCTTTTCTTTCCAGTCCTCCCTTTGAATTCTTTTTTATTTTTTAATGTTGATGTACTTGGAAAACATCTGCAACAAGAATGAAAAATGGGTGATCTTATACATTCTTGACTCATTTCAAATTTTAAAGGGTAATGTTCTAATGTTCCCTCACTTAGGATGACATTTGCTTAGTTTTTTAAATGTGTTTTTTATATCATGCTAAAGAAATTACCTTCTATTTTAATTTATTAAAAGATTTCTTTAATAGTGAATGTATGATGAGTTTTTTAAAATATCTGTATCTATTGAAGAGATAGCTTTTTCTCTTTTAATATGGGAGTGTAGTGAATTACATTTATAGACTTTCTAACATTAAACTGACTTTGCATTAAACCCAATCTTGTCATGGTTTATTATCTTTTTTATACATTGTAGAATTTAATTTGCTAATGCAATTTTCTATTTATGGCTTGTGTTTCTATATTTATAAATGAAATGGGTCTATATTTGTTGATTTTGGTATTGGGGTTATGAAGTCCTTATAAACTGACTTGGAGAATATTTTTTTTTAATAGTCCCAGGAAGAGTTTTCATAAGATTGTGATGATCACTTTTTTAAAGATTTGTTAGAACTTTCCTACGAAATCACTTGGGCCTGATATTTAGTGTGGGGCTATTTAAAAACACTATTTTCCATTTGTTTATGAGTTCTCAGTTTTAAAACATTTCCTCTTGAGTAAATGTTGTTATTTTTCTAGGAACTCATTTATTTATGAAAGTTTTCAATGATTTTTGGTAAAATTCCTTTCATCTTATTTATCTTATTTTTCCTAGATATCTTCATTTTCACCCATATTGTTACTTGCTTGTGAATAATTTGTGTCTTAATTTGTTATAAATATTTAAGTTACAAAAGTGTTCAAGTTGCACGTATATGTTATGTTGGGACGACATCCCTCTCTTGCACTTGAGTTGGCGTGGGGTGGGGTCTCTTCCTTAGAAGGGAGTGAGCTTGGGCCAATCATCCAGGGCAGGTACCCGTGATAATATGTTAGCATCTTTCATAGGCCCCTTGGGATATCCTTAAAGCCAAAAAATGTAATGATGTTCAGAAAAGAGGCATCAAATGCAATGTTTCATTTCTCCTTCCCTTCGATATTGGCTCAGATCTGCCATCTGAGTTTTGCTTCCTAAGGGACAGGTTTCTCAGTAAGAGAGAAGGACGTGGCATTTCAGCTGGACTCGCATGTAATCCACAGCTTTTCTGTGCGTGGCTATTGCTATAGCTATTAAAAGCTAATGATAAGTCACGTATGTGGGAAGAAAGCCCAGCGCGGTGTGGTGATATTTTGCAATGGGAAGGGAGGAGAGGTCAGTGTGTGAAGGGCTGTAACCTGCATCACATGCTCCTCTCTGGCTGGCAGAGTTAGGGGCACATGCTGCCTTCCTCTTCGCTTCTGTGTACAGCGTGGACCTTTTTTAGTTTTTACAATAATGATGCATTACTTTTACAAACAAAAATGACAAAGCTATTTGCACTGTGAAAAGGAAAAAAAAAAAAAAGTGTGCTGATTGTTACTGTAGTCCTTCTCTTAAGATTTGTTAGGACCTAGGTTGTCTGAGGGAGCAACCAAGTGATAACCGAAAACAGCTTGGCTTAACAGTGAATGTGTCGGCAGTGAGGGCACTTGGATAAATGTTTCTAAGCCGTGGGAGGCAGCCCTCTGACAATGGGTCAGAAATCCATGGCCTGTGAATGTGAGTGGGTCTGTACCTCTGCTATTGGTTTTGCTTATTTCCCTTGTGTCTTCTCTAGGCTTCCAATAAGTCTTCCTGCCAGGGCAGGGCATCCCTCATGAGTGCGACCAGATAGCATTTGTCTTCCAGTAAAACCAGAGTAGAAGAGGGGTCAAGGCTACCCTGGGGGCTGCGGTGTCATGGATTCAAGGAAATGCCAATGTGAAGGATTTATTTGCAGTAACAGAAGTGGAGCTACTTGGCAAACTGCGCTTCCTCACTAGGAAACTCTGTGATGCCACCTGAAGGTAGGAGCAGGGAAGCGATACCAAGGATCCAAGAGTCACCTCGGGGGGCTAGAGTCCTCTTGCACCCAATACTACATCTAGCGCGAGGGCCAGCAGGCCGGAAAACCCAGGAACCCGTCAGTCTTGTCTCTGGACACCCGAACCGCCGACTTTAGTGACATATAGTTGATGGAAGCCAAAGCAGAGAGGGTAGTTATTTTTAGCTTGGGGCAGGAAAAGGTGGCTGGAAAGGAAACATCTGTCCCAAACTATTGACTGTTGTACTTTACATAGAGGTCTTTTCTCTCTTGAAACCATCACATAAAATAAGGTGGTTAGCTGGGGCCTGGCTGTGGGAACATTCCTCCCTTTGCCCCTCTCCTACTGCTTATCTTCTGAGTTAGGGCTACGCCTAAAAGAGACCACACCTCAGAGGCAGAGGGTGGGGGGAATGGGTCAAGAACAGCCCAATTCCTATGAATTTTTCGGACCCCTCCTAGTTTACTATCTTCATCCAAGACGGCCCCACCCTTTAGGGTACAACTTTTGCAGACTCCCCAGCTGGGAATCACCAGAGGCCTCAGGCTGTGAGAATCAGACGTCTGAGAGCCAGAACACTCCTCAGCTGTGCTGGTGTCTGACCTCTGAGCAGAGAAGTTGTTCCTTCTTCCAGGGCAGCAAGAAACGTCCTTTTCCTTTAAAACATGGCCGCCTCCTATGTTCTCCGTCTGAGGGAGGAAAGGGGCAGGTGTGCCCGCAAGGAGGCAGGGAGCTCTTTTCGCCTCAGCAGAAGCATTTTCCATTTCTGAGCACACAGAGCAAGGCTGAGTGTAGCCACAGAGGCTCAGGATGGACAACGTGAAGGAAGCAGAGAAGCAGAACGTCGGGTCGGGCTGAGCACGGCCAGGACTCAGCAGCTCTGTTCCTGTGGACGAAGGCATGAAAATGGCTCCTCCAGAAGTGGCCGCAGTGCAGAAGGGGAGGAGAGAGACCAAGTGTGTCATTGGTTGAGGGGTTTCCAGCCTCTTGTCTTGGAAAACTGACCAGAACAGTGCTGCTGTGTTCTCTCTTTGGTTGAGGGGTTTCCAGCGTTTTGTCTTGGAAAACTAACCAGAACAGTGCTGCTGTGTTCTTTCTTTCCCTCCTTTCTCTCTCTCTCTCTCAATTCCTTCCTGTTTTTGGCCCAAGACTGGAAGCGGAGAGAGAAACACTCGCTATCCAGATTGAGCAGACTGTTGCCAGGAGCAATGATGAGGGAAGAACTAGAATAAGACAGCCTCCAAGGGTCCACTCCTTCCGTATCCTGGGGCAGTCCCAGCAGAGCAGTGTCAGAGCTGGAGGGCTTGGAGAGTGTGAAACGGGATTGCTAAATTGCCTGAGTCTCTAAAAAGATCCATATGTCTGGGCGGCATCAGGCTTCTGGGCTCAGGGAGGGGCCGATAACGTCATCTGCTGGAGGGGCGTCCGGTTCTCTTCCTTTGGGGAGGATTCGACGTCAGTGTGACTAGAAGCTGTTAGACTTTGTGATGACCCAGGTTGGGAACTCGGGGTGAGAGTGTTTGGGGTGTGGAGGAAGGGAGAGGGACAGAGAGTAAATAGGAAAGGTGAAGTTTCTAAGGTCACGTCTGGGAAACACTTAGAAGGGAAAGAGTTTGGAAACCCCAGCATACTGATTTTTTTCTTTGAAATTTTTTCTCATGCCGGGAGAGTTCTGGGGAGAGCCACTATGCAGTTGGATGTTGGGCCATTTGCCTACTTCGTGGGAAGTCTAGACGCCTGTTCCCATAACTAACCCTCCAGAGCCAAGGAAGAGTCACTCTCTTCCCCCTCACATCTTTAACCTCCAAACTGCAGCTTCCTTTGGGGTAGGGGGTGGCAGATGGTACACAGCTGTGGGACTCATCTGGTCTTGCAGGGATCAGAGGAAGGCGCAAAGGCCAGCTGGAATCCCAGTGGCTACCCTGGAGGCGTGGCTCCGAAGATCTGGGGTGGTACCTCTGACAGTCTACCCAGATCCCATCTTGGACAGATTTGCTGCGTTTCCTTTGTCCTCCACGCCTCTTCTCCACTCCGACTTCAACTGGATCAGACAGAGAAGATTTTGTGAGAGTGGCCAGGCAGCTGCTTCCCAGATGTGTGTCTTCTCCAGAAATGGCCATATCCAAACGCGGGAGCTTTGAGAAGATTGGTTGGGGATGTAGGGATGGGACTTGGGAGATTCCTCTGAGGATGTCCTGACTTAGGAGAGCTAGCCTGGCAGTCGTCTGGAGACCCCAGAGTGAAGCCAGAGGACTGGAACTGGAGAAAGGAAGGCAAGGCCCTGCAGTGTTCGCAGCTCTTTGCTCCAAAACTCTGTGTCCAAACATGTGACTTTAGTACATTTGCCAGATAATCTGACTCATTGTGTGTGTGTGTGTGTTTGCTTCACAAGTAGAACACAGTCTTCTCCAAGGAGGTCTTGAGTCTGCCACACAACTTCTCAGTAACTCCACTGATCCTGCATTTCTCACTTGGAACACGAGTAGCTTCTAGTCTGGTCTCTTGATAACCATCTTTTTGGTGGTTGTTGTTTCTTCTCCTCTTTATTCAAAGAGCAGGCAGAGATAATGTATGAAGAATTAAAACTGAGGCATTTCATTCTCTTGTGGAAAACTCTTCAGTGATTGCCCTTTGCTCTAAAATAAGATCCAAACTCCTCACCATGATCCGGAGACCTGGCTGGCTGGACTCTTACTTGTCTCTGATTCTCCTCTCTTAGTCTCACCTCCTTGCCCAGTGTCCCCACCATCCTGGCGGTTTGGGGTTCCTAAAGCCTCCCAAAGTCTTTTCCCACCTTAACTCTTGACCCAAGCTGTTTCTTTGACTGCTCCTCTTTCTGTAGCCTGGCTCATCGTCCCCTCTTCCCTGACCACCCGTGGAAAATAAGCACCCCCACCCCATTTCATTTCTCTTCTCTCTCACAGCCCACCCCACCTTGAAACATGCATTCATGCTGATATCACATTCTACAACCACGCATTTACTTGTTGGTTCCTTGTCTTTCTCTTTTGACTATAAGCAACACAGCAGCAGAAGCCGTGTGTATTTTGTGCCCTGGTACAGTGCAGATGGATAACAGACCCTCTCAATATTTACTGGATGAATGAATGCTCTGTGTCTTTATTTTCCTTTGAGTAGTCTCCACTTGCCCAGACATCAGTAAAAGAAAACGCTTTAATGCTGGGACAAACATAGGATTATCACATGCTATTATCGTTGTTTCAGAGAAACAAGGTCATTTTTACAACCTCAAGGTTGAGTGGAGCATAAACTCAAAAGAAAGCCCTTTCTACAAAGACACAGTTGGTGATCTTATCCCAATTTCTTCAGTTTCCTGTGAAAATGTTGTCACAGATAAGCCCACGTCTTCTGACTGCGTTTGGAAACCTTAGCCCCATCTCACAGTCCTACAACCCACGACACTGCCCAACGCGGGCTGGGTGTTCAGACTCTGAACATCCGGGTGGATCTGACTGAATCCGTGCCCCTGCGTGGGGCCCAGTCCTGGCATCCGCCGCCTGTGATAGGGCTCAGAGAGATGGTTGCCAAGGCGACCCCGGCTCCAACCGTACCCACCAGCTTCCCTCTGAGAGGCAGGCCGAGCCATGCCTGCTGCCGAGGGGACTGAGCTGAGTGGGCTGCGGGTGTCTGAGACGTAAGCTGCTGCGGCCGGGGCCAGGGCGGGGGTCGTCTCCTTGTGTGCAGGGCAGCCCAGGGCGAGAGGGGAAGCAGCCAGAGTGGGTGGCCAGTTCCTGTCTCTGACCCTTGGAGCGGTGCCTGCAGCTCTTGCCAGGCTCCCACACCTTGGCTAAGAATAGCTCAGCTCCTTCCTGCTGGCCTGCAGGCCTCCGGAGCCCAGAGGAAAGAGCCGGACTATATAACCTCAGGCTGGGCTGACCCTTCCGGCGATTCTCTCCTCCGCCCTGCAGATCAAAGGGCTGCCGGGATTGCAGCTCTAGTTTCTGATGCTCCCGCCTAATATTAGTGTTCTGCTGTCGGTGGGGGGGTGGGGGGAGGGAGCTGGCAGTCAGGCCACTGCTGAAGGCCGGGGGAGCAGGAGGGTCTGGAAACTGAAAACTAACGACTCTGGGTACCCAGGGTTGGGAGGATGTGTGCTTGGGAGAGAAGCAGGTTTGCCTGGGGTCTTCAAGGTGAGCTGAGGTTATAGTAGAGAGCATCAGACTAAGGCCTTTCGAGGAAAGGAGCTCCTGGTTCCCAGTGACGACGACCAGAGTGGGCTTGGGCACCCATACGGGCACACAGCTCTAAAGCTGGCTGAAGCAGTTGGCCTGAAGACCACACTTTGAGAAACAACCAACAACGGATGGCTTAGCAGTCCAGAAAGCACATCCCTGAGTGAGGGGCTGTCCCTGTTCTGGACCAAGGCCATGAGGGTAACTTTGGGTCCATCACTAGGCTCCAGTGACTAGGGAGGTCATTTCATTTGGACAGTGAATGAGGATGTTATTAACAGCTATGCCAGGAGAGCAAGCCTCATGGAAACTATCCTGGAAAACCAGACATCTGGTTGTTGTAACCATCAAACGTTGTTGCACCTCCCTGTTCTCCTCTCCCTCAATTTCTCAGTAGGAAGAGATGAGATGGAATACACGAAATAGAGCGTTAGAAATTGAGGGGCCACAGAAATTTGGGGCTTATGATCAAGCTTCTCTGTGCTTCATAGGTCCTGTCCTTCATAAATCAAGTGGAGGTTAATTATAGCCACAAGGAAGCTGGGAAAGAAAGGAGAACTTTGTCAGGAAGTCCATTGCTTGGCTGGGGTCGGGGACTGCCTGGACTGAGAGATAAGCTTCATTGACAAGCCAAGGGCAGCAGCTTTATGCAGCTGAAATCCTGGGCTGTAGCATACCCCGGAGAGAACCCCCACATCCTCTTTTACAGCAAAGTAACCTCAGCTCCCCAGTTAACTGTTCACTGTCTATACCGTTCACTTGAATAGACAGTCCACTGTTGATTCATTAATGAGCATGTAAGGGACAGAGCGTATGTTATGTGCCAGCTTCTGCGTTAGTTTCTAGAGATGTGAAAACAAACAGATTCCTCCCATCTCTTAAGGAACTCTCAGTCTAGCAGGGGAAACAGGGCTAAATAATTTTAAGAGTGATGGAGCAATCTGCTTTGGTGGAAAACCCGTTTCCAGAGTCCCTTTCTCAGAATCACTGAGGACTTTCACAGTCTTTACTTAGACAGATAGCAAAATCATTGCTAATATGATGATGAAATTTACTTCAGAGTGTTTCAGAGCATTTGTTAGGAGGATAGACTTTGGAGCTGATTAAATCTAGATTTGGATTCTGCTAACTCACAAATTACATACTCTTCAGCAAGGTTCTCCAGGCAGATAGCAGTGCTGTTTTGTCAAGCAGTGGATCTGAAATTTTAACATGTGCACAGATCACCTGGGGGATGTGTTAAATGCACATTCACACTCAAGAGGTCTGGGCCAGGGCCCCAGAGTCCATATTTTGAATAAGCTCCTGGGTGAGATTAATGCTGCTCCTCTGAGGACCACACTCTGAGTGGCAAGGACACGGAGCGCTGAAAGATGGAATGGGTGCTGAGCACGGTGCTGACAAGCCGGAAGTGTTCAAAAATGGGCCTTGAAAATAAGAGTCGCTCAGATGTGTCCAACTCTGTGACCCCATGGGCCATACAGTCCATGGAATTCTCCAGGCCAGGATACTGGAGTGGGTAGCCTTTCTCTTCATCCAGGGGATCTTCACAACCCAGGGACTGAACCCAGGTCTCCCACATTGCAGGTGGATTCTTTACCAGCTGAGCCACAGGGGAAGCCCAAGAATGCTAGAGTGGGTAGCCTATCCCTTCGCCAGCGGACCTTCCCAACCCAGGAATCGAAGCGGGGTCTCCTGCATTACAGGTGGATTCTTTGCCAACTGAGCTATTAGGGAAGCCTGAAATGTACCTTACTACTATTCAAATGAAATACTAAAATGTTCATTGATTTTCACCTAGATCTCTCCCCATATATTACTTATTATCATAGTCTAAAAGCAAGTTTCTTAAGCCAAGGAAACACTCCCTGTTCCATCTCTTGGGACCTGCACGAGGCCAGTCCTCTGTGTAGTCCGTGGCAATGGGGTAATTCCAGCAGAGAAGAGTGGAAGACTGGGAATTTGTTTCTAATATCCCCCTAGATCCTTGTGATGGAAAGAGCAACGGGAACTCTCGCTGGGCTGTCATCTCTCCTGCAGGATGTATCTACCTGTGGGTACTGAGAAGGTGGCACTCTCAGACCCAGTACTAACGGGAAAGAGGGAAGCGAGCATGCGGATAGCAAAACACGATTAAAGTCTAGAGAGTTTTATAGATGGTGGTGGTTTTACGGTATGGCTCCACGTGTGTTGACACTCCTACCATCGAGAGGCAGGCTGTATGTCCTCTCCTCTTAAAGTTGAGCTTGCTTGCCACTCCTTCCACCAGGAGGGTACAGGGGAAGAGCTGCCACGTGACTCCTGAGACTGGATGGGAAAGGGCCCTGCGGCCTCCTCCTGCTTCTCTGGGATGCTTGCTCTCCTGACATGCTGCCTCTTTTGGAAGCTAGGTTCCGCAGGCCACAAGGAGAGACCCCATCAAGGCCCTGGTTGACAGCCTCAGTGGGGTCCCTTCACTCCAGTCTTCCCGCTGAGGCCCTAGACCTCCTGGTGGAGCCGAGTCAACACCTTCTGGCTGGGACCTGACCCACAGAATTCACGAATATAATAACACAGTTGTTTTATGTTGACACATTGCAGGGGCAATAAATAATTTAAGCCACATTGTTATTTAGAATAAGAAAGTATAGATATGGTGGCTAAAAATGAAAGCTGATGTTAAACCCTTATTTACAGGTAGTAAACATTGTTTTCTGTGAAGTTAATAATTCATTAGGTTTTTAGAAAGTAAACATCAAATCTCTAGCAAATTAAATTTAAATTCTGCGATTAAGTATTAATGTCATTAGAAGAGGAGTAAATAGTGAAAAAAAATCATACTTTGGAATCTGGATTTGAATTCCAAATTTAAAACTTGCCAGTTGTGTGAAAGACAGGTTTACTTTTCTATGTCTTTTGTTAATAATATATTAAGTATTTATGTCATTTCATGATATGGTAAATGGGACAGTAATAAAATGAGAAGCTAAGCAAACTGTGTTGAGGAAGAAAAAAAGGTTTCTGATGAAACTGCCCTCTAAGCTAACCCTTAAAATGAGTGGGAATAACTGGGTTAGATATTCTCAGACTGTAGAATTTCAAAAATCTCCCCCACCAATTTAGGATAGTTTTAGGTGGGGGAAGCTTTCAAAAAAAGCAGTTTTCTTAAGTATGGATAAAAATTTGAAGAGCCAGTAATAACCGAGCCAGTTTTCAGCCAAACAAGCTGAATATCTTAGTCAGTCTAGATCAAGATAGATTATAAAGATACAGCAATGGAGATAGCATGGTTTTGGAACAAGGGGAGACAAACTGATGGATGAAACAGATATATGCCCACAAGCATTTGGTCTGATTTATAACAAAGGTGATGGCTCAGAGGTTGTGAAGAATACAGCCGCAGAACAGAGAGATGTGAGACCCAGGAAAGCAGAGCATCACAGAATGAAGGGGAGAAAGAGCTTCAGGGGGGAGAAAGAGGACAGAGCCAAGGACAGCAGAGGTCTATTAAATTGGAAAGCTCTTCTGAATTCAAGTTTTCCAGCAGTTAAGACCAAAGTGGGAGCCCCTCCGCCAGTGTGGACAGGAACCAGAGTGTAGTGGTTTGCAGAGTGAGTGGAAGGGATGGGTTAAAGAAAGAAAGTACAGGCTGCTCTCCCAAGAACTCTGGTAAGAGGAGAGGGGAGGTATCCATGATAAGGATTCTTTTTTAGGTTTATTAAGGATAGTGCAGGCTTGAGGATGTTTATAAGTTAAGGAGATGGTGAAAATTGAGAGAAAAAGTAGAACATACATCCCACTGAATATATATTGATAGACGAAATTCAGTGTATTTCTGGGGAGAAAAGAAGATTAAGAGTTAAGAATAACACATGGAGAAACTATATTTTATGACACTTTAAATGTCTCCAGAAACTATTAACATTTCAGTTTAAAATAGCCCAGTTCTCAGACATCCTCAGTTATATCTCAAAGGCCTTTTAGTGGCTTAAAAATGCGTTTTGCAATATATCAGACATAAAAAAGTCTATAAAGAGTACTGCAAGGAACTTGTGAGCCCTCACTCACCTTAGAAAATAGAACATTATTAACACAGTTGAAGGCCACTTTTTGCACCATTTGTGTATGTGTGACCGTAACTGTGAGCTTTTGTGCTATCATTTTTCCTCAGATAAAGAAATGTCAGATTTAGAGAAGCAAGAAAAGTCTTGCACCTCTGCTTAGCGGTAGCTTGCATGTGCGAATGCTGAGTCTCTTCAGTCCTGTTCCCCTCTTTGCGGCCCCGGGGACTGTGGTCTTCCTGGTCCCCTTGTCCCTGGGATTCTCCAGGCAAGAACACTGGAGTGGGTTGCCGTGCCCTCCTCGGCAATAGCTTAATATGTTATTGTTACTTCTCTCACTGTGCTAGTATACTTTTGCTTTCAGTTCAGTTCAGTCGCTCAGTCATGTCTGATTCTTTGCGACCCCATGGACTGCAGCACGCCAGGCCTCCCTGTCCATCACCAACTCCCGGAGCTTGCTCAAACTCATGTCCATTGAGTGGGTGATGCCATCCAACCCTCTCATCCTCTGTCATCCCCTTCTCCTCCCACCTTCAATCTTTCCAAGCATCAGGGTCTTTTCCAATGAGTTTTGCATCAGGTGGCCAAAGTATTGGAGTTTCAGCTTCAGTCCTTCCAGTGAATATTCAGGACTGACCTCCTCTAGGATGGACTGGTTGGATCTCCTTGCAGTCCAAGGGACGCTCAAGAGTCTTCTCCAACACCACAGTTCAAAAGCATCTACTCTTTGGCGCTCAGCTTTCCTTATAGTCCAACTCTCACATCCATACATGACCGCTGGAAAAACCACAGCTCTGACTAGACGGACCTTTGTTAGTAAAGTAATGTCTCTGCTTTTTAATAGGCTGTCTGGGTTGGTCATACCTTTTCTTCCAAGAAGCAAGTGTCTATTTCACGGCTGCAGTCACCATCTGCAGTGATTTTGAAGCCCCTCAAAACAAAGTCTGTCACTGTTTCCACTGTTTCCCCATCTATTTCCCAGAAGTGATGGGGCCAGATGCCATGATCTTAGTTTTCTGAATGTTGAGCTGTAAGCCAACTTTTTCACTCTCCTCTCACTTTGACCAAGAGGCTCTTTAGTGCTTCTTCACTTTCTGCCATAAGGGAGGTGTCATCTGTGTATTTGTTATTGGTATTTCTCCCGGCAGTCTTGATTCCAGCTTGTGCTTCATCCAGCCCGCATTTCTCATGATGTACTCTGCATATAAGTTAAATAGGCAGGGAGACAATATACAGCCTTGACGGACTCCTTTCCCGATTTGGAACCAGTCTGTTCTTCCATGTCCAGTTCTCACTGTTTCTCCTTGACCTTTTGCTTTAAAGTTTGTTAAAAATATATAGTAGGTTGGTGACTACTGCTGCCTCTTTATACAGGGCTTGTATGAAATAAGAATTATTTGCTTCTTGACTGTTTTTATAGAACTCACTTCTAAAATATCTGAGTGAGACTGAGTATGTGTGAGAGTGTGAGTGTCAATTTTTAATGATTCATTCAATTTACTTAACTGTTATAGTAATATGCACTTTTTGTTTCTTTTTGAGTCAGTTTTGGTATATAATATTTTCCTTTTCATCTGTTTTTTTAACTTAGAGGAATATAATTATTCATATTATTCTCTTAATATTTTAATTATCTCTTACATCTGTAGTTTTGAATTATCTAAAAATCCTAATATTATTTTCCTTCTTTCTTTTTTAAAACTCAATCTAGTCAAAGGATATCAATTTTAAGGTTTTTAAAGATATCAAATTTTGGTTTTGTGTGAATTCTACTGCTTTTTGTAATTTTTTAAGACTCATCTCACTAATTTCCATTCTTTCTTATTTTCTAGACAAGCATGAAAATTTGTAAAATTCCCATTAATAACAACTTTCTCCTTACGTATATCTTGATGTGTGCTATTTTATTATCCATTGAATTTAGGCATTTTCCTGTTTATACCTTGGTTTGTTCTTTGATCCAAGGAATTTTTAGAAGCTTGTTTTAGAATTTTTCAAACATATTGAGTTTGTTACATTATTAAAAAAAAATACACTTAAATCCATTTTGGTCAGAAAACGTAGTGTCAATGATATGACGGCTTTCCCACTTACAGAGACTTGCTTACCAGCTTATTGATAAAGTTTCATTTTCATAAGTGCCCCATGTGTGCTTGACCACAATGTGTATTTGCAAATTATTGGATTCAGAGTTCTATATACAGCCTTTGGAATAAATGTGTTAATTGTGTCTATGAATTCTTTTACTTGTAGCTAATTTTCTTACTGCTTGATTTGTTATTTTTGGAGGGGATTGTACCAAAATTTCTACTGAGCAGATGAATTTTGCTCTTTAGGTCATTCTACCCTGTTTTACTGTGTATATTTGAAACTATATCATTAGATAGAGAAAAGAATAGAATTTTTATATTTTCTTGGTGAATGAAACATTTAATCTATTTAACCTTTAGATTAACCTTTGTATTAAAGTGTGTTTTGTCTCATACTGATGTAGTAGCTACATAGGCTTTCTTTTTATTAGCATTTGCCAGAAGATTTTTCTTCATCTTTTTATTTTTGACATTTCTGTGTCCTCACTTCAAGGTGTGTCTTTTGTAAACAGTATAAAGTTGAATTTTCCCAGGACCTTTTTAATAATCTCTGCTCTTTAGCTGGTAAGTTGTCAGTCCACTTACATTTATTATGATTACTTATCCATTTAGATTTATTTCTACCATCTTACTTTATATTTTCTATTTGTCCTACTTTTTATTTTTCCTCTTTATTTTCTCATCTTTTTAAATTGATCATTTTTAACTCAATTTTTAACATTCTATTTCAATTATTTTAGAAGTTAAACTGTTATTAATAACAAACATTAATTTTAATGAAGTCTGCATACAAGGATTTCTCCTTTTGTGTTACATGTTATTGTATTCCAGTAATTCAATTCTGTTTTCATACATTATCAACTCATTCAGCAAATATTTATTGAGTGCTTGTTGTGTGCCAACACTGTGCTAGTAGTATGGGGTATATAAAGAAGCAAGATCTTCCAAAATAAAAATTCTTACTCCATTACCTAATGAGGGCAGGCCTATAGTTGATTTCTAAGGACATAGTTTTGGTCCCCCATCCCAACAAGAACAAAGACCAGATAGAAATTTTAAAATTTCCTTGTGATTTATCTTTGCATATAAGCTGGTAGAGGCAGAAGTTGAAATAGATCAATTTAGCTGCATACACATACATATATTTATATATGCATATATGACAGATTTTATCAATTACCTAATTCTATTAGTATTTACCTCCATATCTCTAAATAATGTATTTACATTGTTACTTCCAGATTTTTCATTTAAGTCATTACTCACATTCCCTATGTTGGCAGATGAGGTTTACCTGTCTTTCACTTTACCTCCTCTATTATCCCATTCACTCTTCTTATGCCTACTAAATTAATTCCAGTAAAGACAATAAGTGATTCAGTTTGCAAAATTATAGTGGCCTGTATGATCTGCATTCTGCATATACTATTTTATTATTATACAAAGTCTACTTACAAGTAAGCCAGGCAACTTTTTTTTTTTAATTTCCTGAATTATTCTTTAATCTTCCCTGGAAATAACTATAGTCTTGAATTTTCCTTTTTATTTCATCAATTAAATCCTAACACTGCCCCCTCCTCTCAAGACATTCAAACGCACCAGGCATTCTATCAATTTCATCTTTCTAAAGAAATATTTCTTAGAGCCTTTGGATGTGCTCCTGTCTGGACTGGCTGCCCCCACCGCCTGAAGCACAGCTCTCATTCTAGGCTCTCTCTTTGCCTTCATCCCAAGGATTCTCTTTTCCTCTCTTGTGTTGGATTCCCTGTTTCTTGTCCCCCATTTCCCTCTTTCTTAATTTATTCCCTCTTTATTAACAAGCACATTCTTTACCAGCTTTCTAAAAATTGACGTGCTAGAGACAAACTTTTTCGTATCTTATGTGTTTGAAATTGTCTTTATTCCACTCTCACAGTTAGTCTAGCAACAAATAGAATCATCGATTATAAATTGGTTTCTTTTATAATTTTGAAGGCCCTGCTCCATTGTTATTTAGGTCCCATGTTGCTGTTAAGAAATTCAAAGCTATTCTTGAAATTCAAAGCCAATTCCTGATATTTGGATGCGACATTTTCTCTTCCTGGAAATTGTAGGATGTTTTCTTTATTTATTAGGTTCTGAGAAATCTTAATGTACCTTTTATGGACTATGTTCAGCTATAATATTGGGTTCTCAATAAGTCCTTTATCTCTGGAAACATATAACATTCATTTGGGGAAAATATCTTGAAGTACTTTGTTCTTTGGATATTTCAATCTGAAACAAGTCCTCTCATTTTATCTTTTCAATAATATTTTCCATCTTATGTTTTTTACTCTATTCTAGGAGCTTTTCGCCACTTTTGTTATATTTTTAATTTCTACCAGAATGTTTTTTATTTCTAGATTACCTTTTTTAAAAAAAAAAATATTCTACTTCCTGCATGGTCTCCATTTCCTCCAGGCTGCTTTTTTTCTTCCTGTTTGTTTATTTGCTTTTTTGCTTTGGTCTATGTCATTCTTTAATATTTGATGACTCTTGAAATTTATGAGTGGAGTACCAGCAAGCTGACTGTGAGCTCTGAGAGAAAGAACATGGTTTGTCAAGTGTGGTCTCTATTATAGGGGTGTTCTGGCTGGGATATATTTTTGGGAAAATCCCTGGCATCAGCAGCTTCAGATCTTTTCTCTTATGTTTGCCAGAGGCCAGAAGATTTTCAGTTCTCCTGCCTAGAGTGTTTATTCCTAGCTGCCTGCAACCTGGGCACTAGTGGGAGAAGTGAGCTGGATGGGCGTCCTAAACAAGGGCTGTTTTCTGACAGTCCAGAGACTTTCTGTTTCATATTCTTCAGTCACCAAATCTCCAGACAGCCTGCTGTAGTTTAGAAGGGGCAGTATCTCACGGTATGGTAGGATGGGACAAAGGGGAGCAGAGTGGAAGTTGGGGAATCTTCAAATTTGAGTTTCTGCTTCAACCAAATTGATCTTCAACCTATCATTACATTTTTAAAAAACTATGTTATACATGAAAGTGAAAAAATTGTTAGTTGCTCAGTCATGTCTGACTCTTTGTGACCCTATGGACTATAATTCACTAGACCTCTCTGTCCACGGAATTCTCCAGGCAAGAATACTGGAATGGGTAACCACTCCCTTCTCCAGGGTATTTTCCTGACCCAGGGATTGAACCCAGGTCTCCTGCAGTGCAGGCAGATTCTTCATCATCTGAGCCGCCGGGGAAGCCCATTTTATGTCTAGAATTTGTATTTGTTACTGTTAATCCCATACCCCTAATTTGTCCCTCCCCTCTCACTCTCCCCATTGGTAACTGTAAGTTTGTTTTCTGTGTGAGTCTGTTTCTATTTTGTATATACATACATTTGTGTTATTTTTATAGTCCATATATGAGTGATGTCATATAAAATTTGTCTTTCTTTCTCTGACTTAATTCACTAAGCATAATATTCTTTAAGTCCATCCACAGTGCTGCAAATGGAAATAATTCATTGTTTTTAATGGCTAAATAATATGTATATCTACATATAATACCTCTTCTCAATCCAGTCATCTGTTGAAGAGCACTTCAGCTACTTCCATGTCTTGGCTATTGTAAATAGTGCTGCTATAAACATTGGAGTGCATATGTCTTTTGAATTAGAGATTTCACTTTTTCTGAAGATATACACAGGAGTGGGATTGCTGGATATATGGTAGTTCTATT
Source organism: Antilocapra americana (assembly GCA_007570785.1). NCBI lineage: Eukaryota > Metazoa > Chordata > Mammalia > Artiodactyla > Antilocapridae > Antilocapra > Antilocapra americana. The sequence goes on from ML663555.1 coordinate 5,128,479, forward strand.
TTTAGTTTTTTAAAAGAAACCTAGATACTGTTTTCCGTAGTGGCTACATCAATTTGAATTCCCACCAGCAGTGTGTAAGAGTTCCTTTTTTCCACATCGTCTCCAACATTTGTTATTTGCACACTTTTTGATGACAGTCATTCTGTAAGATGTGAGGTGATGCTTCACTGTGGTTTTGATTTGTGTTTCTCTAATGAGTAACCGTGCTGAACATCTTTTCATGTGCCCAGAGGTCATCTATATGTCTTCTTAAGGAAAAGAAGGGAGTGTCTGCCAACCCCAAAAGGAGTGAAAGAACCACAAAACATCATACAAGAGAGGGTAAGCTAATGCGGTGATAGAGACTTGGTAACGTGGTGGGAACTTGATCACTGGAAAGAGACATTTCAATAGGAAAAGAAATGGGAAGTTGATGTTTCCTCACCAGAAGCTATTATGATTAGTGTTTTGCCAGAAAAATCTAAGGGCTTTGTGCTGACTCCTGGGACATGGAGGGATAGAGATAATTAAGCATAAAGAAACCATCTAGGAATAGCCACGGTGGTTCATAGACCAGCTATGGCTTCCACAGTCAATTTATTTTTCTTTTTTAAGGAGAGAAGAGTTTATAAAGATATCAAAAATTTCAAATATATTTAAGATTTGGGATTTTAAAATTTTATTTAGGATTCCAACTTTATTTCAACATCACAGGACTGCTTTGAAGTCCTGTTTGGAAGTCATCTAGAGTGGTCTATTTGCCAAATATCTCTAAGTCACATAAAAATGTTAAGTTCTTTGTACTTTACAAGACTGTTCTAGGCATGAGAGCTATAGTACAGATTTGTTCATGACACCACCTGATTCTGTTTTCACTTTGTGACCTCAGACATCCTGTGTTAAAAAAACCCAATTTATTCCTGAGAATATTTTGGATATTAAAATTTCAAATAGCTTGAGCTCATATTTCATGATTTTAAGTGAGAAAAATAAAAAAGCATTTCTTAAAACCCCAGCCAATTCCACCAGACCCCCATTTATCATTAAAACCCTCTTAGAAATCTCTGTAATAACCCACGGATGATTTCTGAACTATAAAGGATTTAAAATGACAATTGCATTTAATGAACTCATTAGCGAGTATAGATAAATGCTCTGTAACCATGTTGTTCAATAGCCAGTACACATTATGCTATCATTTCTACCTGCTTATTTTCTATTGGTTGTCTTCTCTCAAAAATGCTTTTTCACTCTCAACTGTCTTTTTAGTGATTTGGGTTTTTACAGGTCTCTTTGGTTCGTGTACTTGGTTCACAGGCTTTCCCACTTTCTTAGAAGGCATTCTCACTGAACACTGTGGGGAAGATGACAACAGTAACACAGAGTTTAAACAATGCAATCAGCAGCGCAAGCAGGAGAGAAGCTGGCTTGCCGGGGAAGTAGCTAAGACAGACTGCAGGGCATCCTGTGTCCGCTTGTCCAGACTTGCGTTCAAATGATGAGTTTTTACTGGCCCCAGCATGCAAATACTTTACAGCAGGTTTTCAATTAGGGTAATGTACGTGGGGTAAAAATGGTTCCAAGTCATTACAGGGAATATTTGCAGAGTGAGGATTCAGGTAGTAAAAGCAGTATCTGTATTGTATCCTGTGTACCCATTGTCTTTTCTTAAAAAAAAAAACAAAAAAACAATATAATTAACAAAACAAACACAGTACAAAAATAAAACCAACTGTACTTATTTAATTTTTCATGGTTTGCATTCTGTCTTCTGATTAAACAACAAAACTCCTGGTGGAAATGATCTCATTTTTATAATTCAATCCAGCAAATGATGCTGGCCGCCTACGTGGTGGCAGGCACTGTGCCAGGCAGAAAGCTGGTTGTGACAGAGACAGAGCGCCGTGGCTGAGTGTGCAAGCCAGTTCAGCAGGTGTTCATTTCCTCCCAGTTTCCAAGTCCAGTTCTATGTATCTGCCACCGGGTGAATGGGTTATTTCTCCATTGCACCCTACCTCCCCAAACAAAGCAACCGTGCCAAGGACCAAACAATCTGATCATTTATATTGATATTCTTCCAAAATATGATTGTTAAAATAAGAGTATGAATTATTAGGTCATCACTAATCATTGTGTATGCTTCTTGTATACTTTAGGGAAATGCAGAAAGAAGGAAAAAATAAACAAGGGCAAATTAAATATCTTTCTCCCATTAAACTTCAATTTTAGCCCTAATCGCTTCTTCACCTAACCCCACTTTTCTTATTTTGCAAAGGCAAGCTTTTAACTTCTTAAATGAAATTTCCAGTGTTAAAGAGTCTTAGCTCTTCCAGTGTTCTGAGAAGCTCACAGTTTCTCCGTTTCTCTGCTCTTGGGCTTCTGATAGATCTGGGCTCAAAAAGCCTGTAGTTATTTTCTTATACTTAATAGAGAAAAGGCATTCTGTTTCCCTCTTGGTTCTCTGAACAGACTCTGACGTATTTTAACTGGCCAGCTAGATTTCCAGAGGAAATCTGGCTTTAAGCTTCTAGAAGTGACCTTCCTCTTTCTTTTCTTTTTGTGGTTAGAAGAGGAAAGAGCAGAAAGACAATGGCAAGCACTGACAAACATGCATACACCCAGCAGGGCAAAAAATTCTCCCAGTTGTCCGGGGACCTGTCCAGGCTGCTTCCTCCCTCCTTGTTCTCTGAAGCAACTCACTGCTGTCTTTACTGAGGAGACAGTTTGCAGATTCCCCCAGACAAGCACTGTCTGATAGAAGTATATTATAAGCCACATAGGCAACTTAAAACTTTTTATAGCCATATTCAAAGGGTATAAATAAGCAAATTAATTTTAATAATATACCTTACATAACATGATATATTTAATCATATAATCAATATAAAACATATTGAGATGTTTTAGGCTGTTTTGTTCTTACTGAGTGTACTTTAGACTTACAGCACGCCGTATTTGGATGCTCAGTTTTTATGAGGAATAGATGAGGTATATGTACTTTTATGTAATTCACAGTTGGATAAGTATGTTCATGTACTTAAGGTGTTCTAAACATTCATTCTCCTTCAGTACTGCATCCACATGGACAAGACTGGTTCATCTTTTTAAAAATAATTGCTTTGACTTCAAAGCCAAAGATACCAATTTCAGATTCATGTCAAAGCTAAGTAGATTCATTAACTCTTCTGTTAGCTCAGTAATATAAACACTGAACTCAAAATGGTATTGACAGATTGAAAAGCAGTTCTTTATCAGCTTTGAGTTCTTCACGTTTTTCTTGTAGCTTTTACAGTCAGTTTACCTAAATGCTATCAATCACAGTGAAAATTGTTTTCATATTTGCTCATATAAGAAAACTGTAAAGTCATTATTAATTGATCATATAATGAAAAGTTTCAATTTCATCTTAAAATCTTGTGTCTCCATAGCTAGGTCACAGATAAGCTTTTCCTTTTCTTATGCCTTCAAGTTTAGCTCATTCATAAGCAGTCTGAAAGTGTAAATCACATTGCCATATTTTGTTTTTGATTTTTGGCTATTTGGCAAATATTCCTTCATTTTCAAGAAAATCTTAAATTAGAGTGAAGGGTACAGCAAACCCTTGTAAAACTCTCACCACTCAACCGAAGAGCATTGGCAAAGAAATCATGAGGCCGTTAAACTCAACATCTTTTATTTCTTTCAACAGTTCTTTTCACTTGCAATGGTTCATTGGATTAGCATACAAACTGAATGATTTTAGCAACTATATCCATGACAAATTTCATGGTGTCTGCTTCAACTAAGCATAAATATTTGTAAGATGGATCATACAGTGAAACAAAGACTTAGAGAAAACATCAGTTCCTTTTAAAAAATTCCAATAAACTAGGTTTTGTTTTTTTGGCCTAATATGCCTGAGAACTGTTTGCTGTGTTAGAAATTAATTTTTTAATATCGAGCCAATATTCGTCTTTGACAGATGTAAAATATTTAAAAAATATCTATACCGTGAGTTTGCTATTTTAGGGCCATGAATGCAAAATATTTCTTTGTAAACTAAGAAATCTTTGGAGACAAAACATACCCAAGGTACTAATTGTACAGTGTTTTTTATGTCTTGTGACTGATTTAAAGGCAACCCAAGAAAACAAAAAGCTTATCTGTGACCTAGAGACAGGTTCAAATTTTTTTTTACAATTTTCAGGTTTTGAATCAGTTGATCTTTGGTATTGTTAGGAAGATCTTGTATTTTTATCAATTTTCTAACAAAAATTTCTGTAACTGAGATAATAGTTTCTTTTACCATCTCTCCATCTAAAAATGTGAAAATGAACGCAATTTTATATCTGGCCAAAATGACAAGCTCAAATCTTATTAAAAGTCTTAAGAATTTGGGATGACACGGATAGATCTGGAAGACACTCTGCTAAGTAAGTGAGTCACAGAAGGGCAAATACTGCATGATTCTACTTATATGAGCTATCTAAACTAGTCAGACTTACAGCAGTAGCAAATAGAATGTTGGTTGCCAGCGGGTGGAGGGAGAGAAAAATGGGCAGTTGCTATTCAGCAACTTGCAGTTATAGAAGACAGATAAGTTGTAGAAATATGCTATACAGCATATCTGTAGTTAACAATATGGTATTGGGCACTTAAAATTTGTTAAGAAGGTAGATCTCATGTTAAGTGTTCTCTCTCACACACACACACAAAGGGACACAAAGAAACTTTTGGAGTTGATACACATGTTTATTACCTTTAATGTGGTGATGGTATCACAGGTATATATAATGTGTGTAAAAACAACAAATTGAATACATCAAATATGCGCAGGTTTTTGTATTTCAATTATATCTCAATAAAGCTGTAAAAGAGAAAGTGAAGATAAATTGTCTACAAAACAAGAAAAACTTAGATGTTTAATCTGGATTTCAGGTAACTAATTTCATCGATTCTTTTTCAAACACTGGAGGAAATGTATCAAATTCATATGTGTTTTCTGAAAAGTCTCTTAACCTTGTGTACTTTATTATCGCTAAAGATTTTTATACAACAATCTTTCTCATTCTGCTCCATGTCAGCACATTACAGTTGTCATTCATTGTGAAATTTACAACATACCTTTACCAAGCATTTTTTTAGTGTTCTCACCAGCTTTTGCGCCTGCATGCAATTCTGCATCAGTACAATGCCTTCACTTTGAACTAAAAAACTTGTCCATTCTTAATTTTTAAATAGAAAAGTAATTTAATTGTATTACAATTAAAACAATATTTTGTATAATTTATTATTTATAAATTGGTATAAATTATACCAATTATAATTTATAGAGGTATCATTGGAACTTGTGCTGTCTGTATAAAACATTCAAATAAACACGTTATAATGTTACATTGGTGTTTAGGGGGAAAAAATCACTGAAATTGAAATCAGTGTGTAGACATCAACTTGGTCAGTACAGTGTTTACATGTAATATTAGATATAATGTATGTAATACAGTAATGTGAGAGTAAAATTTCACAGTGAAGGTTAAATGCTGTCCTACCAAAATAATCAGGTCATATTGTTAGAAAAACATGTTATACTCTTTCAGTTTTTAAATGTAAAGTATCAGTTCAGTTCAGTCACTCAGTTGTGTCTGACTCTTTGTGACCCCATGGACTGCAGCACGCCAGGCTCCCCTGTCCATCACCAACTCCTGGAGCTTGCTCAAACTCATGTCCGTTGAGTCGGTGATGCCATCCAACCATCTCACCCTCTATTGTCCCCTTCTCCTCCTGCCTTCAATCTTTCCCAGCATCAGGGTCTTTTCCAAGGAGTCAGCTCTTCACATCAGGTGGCCCAAGTATTGGAGTTTCAGCTTCAGCATCAGTCCTTCCAATGAGTATTCAGGACTGATCTCCATTAGGATGGACTGGCTGGATCTCCTTGCAGTCCAAGGGACTCTCAAGAATCTTTTCCAACACCACAGTTCAAATGCATCTATTCTTTGGTGCTCAGCTTTTTTTATGGTCCAACTCTCACACTCATACATGACTACTGGAAAATGTAAAGTATCACAATTAAGTAAAATGAAACATTGACATATTTCAAGGGCTCAGTGGCCACATGTGGCTGGTGATTATGGTACTGGCTAACGCAATCTCAGATTATCACTACTGAGAACTGATAGATACCAAACTGAGTCTAAAAATCCCCAACAAAGGGATTTTGATTCCACTTTAATAGATGAATATTTAAAAACACACATGAATAAAACACTGGAGTGGGTAGCCATTCCCCTCTCCAGAGGATCTTCACGATCCAGGGATCGAACTTGGGCCTCCTGCATTGCAGACAGATTCTTTACCATCTGAGCCACACAGGGAAACCATGAAGAGTTGCTTTAAAAAGTATGTTTATGCTGTGATTCATGGTGACTCCTCCAAATAAGAGTGTAATGAAATAACAGTATACATTAGGAACAAAAAAAAATATCAATTTTCAGAAATCTAGCTTTCACACATTTCACATTTTTGTTTTACATATTCTATTAGATATTCCATGTAGACCATTTAACACAATGTCTGGAGCATGATAAAATGACACGTTTATTTGTTTTCTCTCCTTGGTCATCTGATTGCTGATACTTTTGAGGTCACAGAGTTTGGTGCTGTTGTCCGTCTGCTGCTGCTGCTGGGAGCAGGGGGAAGCCCAGGGATGATGGCTGAGAGCTGAAGCAGGGCTTCTGAGATAGCAGTTGTCCTTGTCACCATCTCTCTCCCCCACCCATGACCCGATCCCTTGACTACCAGGGTCTGGAGCTTGCTCACCATATGCAGTCATCATCTCAAGCGGGTATCTTGCTAGACCCCATCCTCTCTGACCACAGGGAACCCTGGCCACCGAGGGCAGACTTTACTCATGAGAGAGCTTGGAGGAAACAGATCAAGACTTCATTCAGCTACTGTTTGGGAAACAAGGAAAGAGATCTTGTTTCTGCCACCTTTTCCTTTGTATCCCTAATGTCCTGTGGCGGAGAGGCGGGGGTCAAGGAAGGGGGCTGCGTGGCTCCTGGACCCTGTAAGTTACTAAGTCTTGATCCTGCCCCTCCACGATCACAGCTGCTCCTGCCTGCCCAAATGGGCCTATTAAAGATTTTCATATGTTCTAAATCACTGGAGCTTAAGTGAGACAACATCTACAGGAAGCAAAACAAAGGACTTTCTAATCTTTAGCGTTTGGGGAAGATATGTTATCCTGCCTAAAAAGATGTAAGCCTAGTGTTCAGCTTCTGAATACAGCGCTTTTAAACATTGTCAGGATATGTTGTTAGAAGCATTGTTATAAATTAGAAAAAGAGAGTTGTAAAAGCTAAAAATTTTCATTGAGAGCTCACTATATCCTAAGTATCTTGTTAATCCTCAAAGCAGCATTAGTTGTGACTGTTTTCATCTACAGTTTTGAGATGATGAATCTGAAGACATGAGATGATACATGACCTGTCCAAGAACATAAAGCTGGCAAAAGTCGAACATGACTAAAGTGACTTCGCGCACTCATGCACACACACACGTATATGTGTGCATGCTAAATGATGCATGCATGCTAAGTCACTTCAGTTGTGTCTAACTTTTTGTAACCCCAAGGACTGTAGCCTGCCAGGCTCCTCTATCCATGGGATTCTCTAGGCAAGAATACTGGAGTGGGTTTCCATTTCCTCCTCCAGGGGATCTTCCCCACCCAGGGATGGAACCCCTGTCTCTTCTGTCTCTTGCTTTGGCAGGCAGGTTCTTTACCACTAGCGCCACCTGGGAAGTTACATATATAAATATATATGTATATGTTTATGTATATATGGTTGTTGTTCACTCATTAAGTCATGACCGACTCTTTACAACCTCATGGACTGCAGCACACCAGGTCTCCCTGTCCATCACTGACTCCTGGAGTTTGCTCAGACTAATGTCCATTGAGTTGGTGATGCTATCCAACCATCTCATTCTGTTGCCCCCTTCTCCTCCTAGCTTCAATTTTTCTCAGCATCAGGGTCTTTTCCAGTGTGTTGGCTCTTTGCATATAATATATATATATATCTGAAACATTCCTAGTTTTTAATCACTTCTATTTGATCCTTTCTGAACATATATCTCAATTATCTATACAGTGATTTACTCACATTTGCTTATAATATTTACCCAGTATTTTTGCTGTTATTCCTACTGTTGAATTGAATGAACTATCAATTTTTTTAAATTTCGGGTTGCATATTTTACTGCCTATTTTAGAGAGGACTTGATTAAAATTTGGCTCAAACAGGAATTTTTTTTTTTAGCATAGAAGTTTATTAAATGTTACTCTTCATTTGAACACATGGAGAACGGGTGGATAGAAAGAAGGATTCAGCAGAAGGGGGAATTTGAATTACCCATCGTTTTACAAAGACCTCACCAGACTTCACAGAAATCTCTGAAGCTGAGATGATCCCTTGCTGTGGTTCTGAGCTGGATCAAGGGGGCAGAGGCATTCCTGAGTAAGATGTCAGTCACTGACTGCAGACTGTTCAGGGATGGGCGGTGCCCTCAGGCAGAGTGCTTCTCTTTAGGCAAGACTTGAAGACTGATTGCCCAGTGTTTGCAATAGTGGGTGAAAAGTACTTCAGCCCTGAAGAGGTGTCTGGGTGATACAGGACTCTGTCCACTACACCCAAGTGGAAGCTCCTTCACCTGAAAGCTGGGAGGGCGGAGACTGCACACTGCTGATGGAGGAGTTTAGGGGAGGGATGTGGGAGACGCCTCCCTCTCTGCTCTGCCTGTCTCCTGCCTGCAGTGCAGCAGACCGGCTTCGATCTGTGGGTTGTGAAGATCCCCTGGAGGAGGGCATGGCAGCCCACTCCAGTACTCTTGCCTGGAGAATCCCATGGACAGAGGAGCCTGGCAGGCTACGGTCCATGGGGTCGCAAAGAGTCAGACATGACTGAGTGACTAACACTTTCAAGATTGAAACACAGTCCAAAATAAGATAATTCATGGTAAAGCCCTGAGGAGCACAGCTGAAGGATGCGAGGAGAGTGGACAATTAGGCAGTTACATCGGACCGACTGGCGCAGGGCCCAGAAGCTGGCTCTAAGACTTCTGGCAGCAAGGGCAAGACCCACACACGTTAATTGCTGCTGCTGCTGCTAAGCCGCTTCAGTCACGTCCGACTCTTAGCGACCCCATGGACCACAGCCTATCAGGCTCCTCCGTCCATGGGATTTTCCAGGCAAGAGTACTGAGAGGGGTGCCATTGCCTTCTCCGCACATTAGGTTGAATCGTTTTCAATTTCTGACAGTAAGAAGAATACAATTCAGCTGCAGACAACTCAAGTAGGAATTAATGTATGAGCCTTCAAAAGAGGGGGATTAAACAATATGGACAATATCTAACCCTGGTTTTCTGAGACATAGATGAATCATTCCGATAGCTGGTTGCCATGTTGTTCTTAAGCAAGAGCACTTGCCCTTGCATACTAGCCTGCTACTTGCGAAAGCGTCTCCAAATGCTGAAAAAACGTGACACTGCGCTTCCTTCTGGGCTAGAATTCCATGATTGGAACCTGGAGACTCTCTGATGGGTGGTTTAGATGCTTTGACCCTCTCTGATCCCAGCCGCCTTAACTATTTCTGGGCATGTGCGAAATAGTTATAAATAAGGACCACATCCTCTAAACGCTATAGATTTTTCTGAAGTGTTATTAAAATGAGAACTAGATGCGAGATGGGAAAAGACAGAAATGAGTCATGCTCTGTTGGAATGTTAAAAGCTAGACAGGCTTCTCAGGCAGGCTGCTCACTTCAAGGGCGGCCTGAGACATCCAGGCTCGGGCAGGGGGATAACTCGGGCTAGCAGGCAGCTCACTGAGGTGCTGGGGACTGTTCCAGAAAAGATGGTAGTGAGATGTTACTATTCTCTACATCCTTCGGATGAGGAAACTGAAGCTCAGAGAAATCCGAGGCCGTACATAAGCCTCCCTGACTGCAGAGTGCAGTACTGAGCCAAGAGATGTGAGTCTCCTCCAAACTACTTGGGAAAACAAGACTTCAGCTTGACAAGTGATTGGGCTGGATATTACCACCAGTCCACACCTCTCAAAGCAAAAGTCGCTATTATCCGGTACTTTTTTCCAAAGAAGTCGTCTGTTGGGTGCTGCTGATAAGTGATAGTGTGGAAAAGTCACTTAAATAGCAGGATGATTCAATTTAAGCAGTGAGAGAAGATTGTATAAAGTTGCTCTTTGAAATTTTAATAAAAGCTTAATTATTTCTATAATTTAATGGTGGTATAATCAATATTAATTAGCGGTCCTTTTGGCAGTGGCTAAACTACAAATCCAACCACTGTTTAAGTCCTATTTATTTATTTATTACCAATTTTTAAAAAACAGAAGTCTAGCTTTCTTAAACTAAGCATTTATTATAATTACCAAACTCTCCATTCTAAGGATTATATATTGCCTAAAATTTGTAAATCTGGAGTGTAATTAATTTACAATATTGTGTTAGTTCCAGATGTACAGCAAAGTGATTTAGTTATATATACACACAATCATATACATATATATAATATATATATACATAATATATATATATATACTCTTTTTCAAAGACCTCTTTATTGTCAAATTCAAGAAAACAAGGCCACTGTTTCAAAGGAGAAAGGTCAGCCTTCTTCTTTCCTATTACAGAGGGACATGTCCCTAATTTTCCTAGTTTTATAAAGATTAAAAAATGAGCAGTGCTAAGTTCATTGTCCCATTTGATATCATTTAAAACTGGTTGTGTCTGTGCCATGAGAATCTAACTATTTCAAACGTGCTGCTTTTCTGAGGCACTAGAGAAGCAGAGGCTAGCCCGAAGTCTGTGATACAAATTGAATGATGTTAAGTTACACAAGGGTCCTTGATGCTTTCACAGTGCGGAGGAAAACTTATTCTTTAATTGAGCTTTGTTCTTATGCAAAGCCATTTTTAGTAGTAATGAAGAGGAAAAGTTAAGATTTGACATCACCTCCTACTCCTTCTGCCTCTGTAACTCAGCTTGCCCCTTGCAAAGTCTGGATCACGTAGGTCACGTAGTCTCAGAAAGTGGGGACTTGAAATACTAGGAACTGGAGCTTATCTCGATCCCCCTTGTCCTGCTCTTTGCAGTCACCCGGCCCCTGCACACCTGCTTAATCACGCCTGTCCAGGCCAGGCACCCCCTCCCCATCTTGACTGCTGTTCCCGCGTGTGAAACCCCTTAGTTTAAACCAGCCGATTAACAGCCAGTGTTGCCCACTGCAGTCTGTCTGTAAAACTCTGTAATCCCTTTGTTCAGGGCTCAGAGCCTGGAGGGTTAACTCCTCTGGGCCCACCAGCGTAATAAACCTGAGTTCTCCAACTCTCTGAGTGTGGTGCTTGATTTCTTGAGTACTGGTTTCTGCAACAGTAATAGTAGGAATAGGGAAGTGGGTGTAGATGGGAGGTCAAATTAGTGGACTGAGGGACTGCAGAAATTTGAAGTGATGTGAGAGTCAAAGACAACATGCATTTTAAATTTTAGTAGCTCAGATGATGGTGCTACCATCAGTGGAAGTAGGAGAATTAAGTAGGTTTGGGTGGTAGAGGGACAGGGATCATGTGCAAGAATCTATTTGAAGGTAGATAGTTGGAGCCAGTGAAGGTTCTAAAACACAGTCATTCTGCCTCCCTTATTTGAGACCCGTGCTGTCACTATTCCCCATCAATACTGATACAATGTCAAGGGTCCATAACCATTTGATTCAGTTCAGTTCAGTTGCTCAGTTGTGTCTGACTCTTTGCGACCCCATGGACTGCAGCACACCAAGCTTCCCTGTCCATCACCGACTCCTGGAGTTTGCTCAAACTCATGTCCATCGAGTCGTTGATGCCATCCAACCATCTCCTTCTCTGTCATCCCCTTCTCTTCCTGCCTTCAATCTCTCCCAGCATCAGGGTCTTTTCAAATGAGTCAGCTCTTCACATCAGGTGGCCAAAGTATTGGAGTTTCAGCTTCAACATCAGTCCTTCCAATGAATATTCAGGACTGATTTCCTTTAGGATGGACTGGTTGGATCTCCTTGCAGTCCAAGAGACTCTCAAGAGTCTTCTGCAACACCACAGTCCTAAAGCATCAATTCTTCAGTGCTTGGCTTTCTTTATAGTCCAACTCTCACATCGACACATGACTACTGGAAAAACCATCTGGTAAAGGTCTGAAAAAAAACTGATGACACCATCTCACAACCTGATGCAATTTACAGAACCAATGCCTGGTCATCCATCCATCTAGTCTTTCGACTTGAGTGAACTGAAGTTTACTCATCTATTTATCTAGCATGTGTTTCTATGAGTCAGGTACTGTGCTAGGCACTGGGGATGAAATAGTTAAAAGCACAAGGAGCTTATGATCACTCTGGAAAGATGATAAGAAAGGAGGCAATAACAACAGAGTGAGTACGCAATGGTAGCAATCGGAGAAAGAACATTAAGCCAACTCATGGCAGAAGCATGTGACTCGGCCTCAGTGAGTCAGAGAAACCCTCCTGGGAGGTACGACGTCCAAGTGGCAGGAGGAGAGAGCCAAGTAGAGTGGTGAGCATCAACACAGTTGGAGCATAAAGGATGATATGAGGGGCAGTGAGAGTTGAGAGGGGAGAAGTAAATGGACTCGACCAGGAGGTGCCTCGTAAGTCGTATTCAAGGCTTTGGACAGGATTTTGAGAGCAGTGAGGTGCTATTACTGAAGGGTTTAGAATTCTCTCTCTGCTTGTAGTGGAAAGGATGAAGTGGGTTTGAAGCAGAGCTACAAGGAATAACTCTGTTGTCTCCAGTCACTTGAGGCTGAGAGCCCAGGGCAGAGAGCCCTCAGCTCCTACCTCATCGGAAGCACTTTGGGAAATCAGAATCAAGGTGGCAAGAGCTTTCACCCCAGCACCCATCCCACACCCCACCCTCTGGTGCTCCCTGCCCTCTGCCACCACTTTAGTGGAGCTGACCAAGGAGTGATGAGCACCTATACTCTGCAAGGATCTTCTTTGCCCCAGTCATAGTGTAAGAACGTCACAGCTTCCTCACAACAACCTTCTGACCTAGGGATGACGTTAGCTCCATTTCACTGAAGAGGGAACTGAAGCTCCAAAATATGAGTGCCTTGCCCCCAGCAGCACAGGTAGTAACAGAGGGAGGATGTGAAGCCAAACAAACTGACTCAAAAGGCCACACTTACAACTGCAGGGAATATGAAAGCTGCTAGTAGCAATCATTCCTCTACTTTGGAGAGTCTGAAAGATTGAGTCACACTTTTTGGTGAGAAAGTTATTAATACAACACAAAATATGCCATTTAACCACATGTAAGTGTAAAATTAAGGGGCATCAGTTACATTTGTACTGCAGAGCAGCCACCACTACAATGTTTCCAAAACCATTTCTATCATCTCAAACAGAAATTCAATACCCATTAAGCAATAACGTCCCCTTCTCCCTTCCACAATCTAAATGGAATCATCTAATATTTGTCTTCTGTCCCTGGCTTATTTCACCTAGCAGAAAGTCATCAAGGTCTACCCATGTCATAGCATGTAACAGAGCTTTTTCCTTTTTTACGACTGAATAATTGAATAATATTCCACTGTATATTGTTCCACATTTTGTTGAGCCGTTCATCTGTTGATGGACCGTAGGTTCTTTCCATCTTTTGGCTACTGTAAATCATGCTGTAATGAATATTGCTGGCCTAGCATTTGCTTAAGTCCCCACTCTCAATTCATTTGAGTATTATATAACTAGGAGTAGAATTACTGGGTAGTATGATGATTCTATGTTTAGCCTTTTGAGGAACTGCCAAACTATTTTCCACAGCCAGTGCACCATTTTACTTCCCTACCAAAAATATACAAGGGTAGAACCACAGGACTTGAAAGGTAGAAAAGATCCTGCAGTGTATTTAGTCAGCTCCCTTACTTTATAGCTGGGGAGACAATAGTAGTTTCAAGATTAGTCAGGTTTTGATCACTGACCATAAGCCAGCCATTTTATATACATTATTCCACCCTGTCCTCTCCAAACCCTTGTAAAGTGCTTATTATCTCAGTTTTATAGAGGCTAATTAACATGCTCTGCATCTCACAAATGACAAATGGTAAAATTGAGCTCTGAACTCAGTTTAGTCTAAAATTAACTCAGGATCCTACAAATGGATCTTCTCTGTGGCACAGGATTACCTGCTCTTCCTTCCTGGAATTGGTTCTCAGTTGATTCCAGCTCTAAAATGAGTTCAAGATTTTGCAGGCCTGTGAATGCTTTCGATTACTGTTGTAAACTGATCCGGAATTTACGTTTTTCATATTATCTGGGGTCACATCTTAAAAAATGCAGTTTCATTGTCCATGAACAATGGAACAGGCAGGAAACAAAACACTTTGTTGTTATTGTTGGGTAAATATAGCCTCCGTGCTGGTTTTCCTTTTCTGAATTTTCTCCAAAGTATTTCTCCATAAGCTACTGTAATCTGATCCTTAAACAGCATTCTGCTAATTCAGATGCTGTTGGAGTTGTAGGACTCCTCTGTCTTTCTGTTCTTCTTGGGTGTGCTTATCACCCATCTCTTGTCTGGTTTTCTTTGTTGTGGATTGAATTTCCATATGCTGCGATACAGTCCTGTAGCCTTTCTCTCCAACCATCTCTTTCCTGGGTAAAATGTTTTGCTCGCCATTGTTAAGCTTGCCATTGTTATGACAACATAACAATGCTTCTGCTTCTCCTCTGCTTTATCCGTGTTTGACTTCATTGATTTGTTCTCCTTAATATCCTCATTGCATAATGTATTATACAGTGGCCTCCTTTTTTTCTTCCTTCCTTCTCTAAGTAATTTAGTTGGGCATTTTAGGGGTCATATTACTTTTCTGGTCACATTTAGGATTTGAAATCTGGGTATTGGTGATAGTGAGAATTAACCTTGGCCTGCTTCTCAGTCCACTCTTCTTATTTGTGGGATGAAAGCACACTTGAGAGAAGAAACAGCCATTGCAGCTACTTCCCAGCACCTCTGTAAAGGGGTGCTCTTTATTTTTTCTTTTCTATTAGAATTCTACATTTTGTAGCTAGATTTTCACTGCCATTGGCTCACCTAGCTACCCCCAAGCATCCTGCTGGCCACTCTGGCTTCTTAAAATAGTAGCTGACCTTTGTTGCTGTTGTTCAGTCGCTCAGTCGTGCCTGACTCTTTGCGACCCCATGGACTGCAGCCCACCAGGCTTCCCTGTCCTTCACGGTCTCCCAGAGCTTACATTTGTACACAGCTCCATATTTTATAAAGTGCATTGGACTACATTATGTGACTCAAGTCTGACTTAAATGGAGTAAGTAAACATTATAATCCTTATTTTATAGATGAGAAATCAAGATACAGGAAAGTTAAGAAATTTTCCCAAAGCCACACCGAGTGGCAGAAGTAGAATTCAGACTTCATATTTTTCTTATATTGTGTTATATTTTATCAGCATTAGTGTGTTAGTCACTCAGTCATGTCTGACTCCTTGGGACCCCATGGACTGTAGCCCACCAGGCTCCTCTGTCTGTGGGATTCTCCAGTCAAGAATACTGGAGTGGGTAGCCATTCTCTTCCCCAAGGGATCTTCCTCATCCAGGGATTGAACCTGGGTCTCCTGCACTTCAGGCAGCTTCTTTACCATCTGAGCCACCAGAGAAGCCTTTAGATAGAGTCAAATTCTTTCTGGTTCTTAGTAATCAGTTTGAGACTTTAATTTTTTATCTTATTTTTTAGTTTGTGACTTTAAATAAAGCTAATGGAAAATTAAAAGGAAATAAAGGTAGGACGAACCAGAATATATACAAGATGAAGATGGGCACATTTCTAAGACCTAGGTCTGGACCACATATTTCTTCACTGATCAGCATAGAACTCATCACAAACTTAGAGGCTTAAGAAGTCCATGCGTGTTAAGTCACTTTGGCGGGGTGTAACTCTATGGGACCGACCCTATGGACAGTAACCCACCAGGCTTCTCTGTCCATGGGATTCTCCAGGCAAGAATACTGGATTGCATTCCCATGCCCTCCTCCAGGGGATCCTCCAGACCCAGGAATAGAACACATGTCTCTTTACATCTCCTGCACTGGCAGGCACGTTCTTTACCTAGAACCACCTGGGAAGCCCAGAGGCTTATGACATACCTACTTATTATCTCATAATTCAGATTTTGAAAGTAGTATGCCATGGTTGGGCTCCTGCTGAGGGTATCAGAAGGCTAACATCAAGGTGTTGAGCAGGCTGGACTCTCATCTGGAGACTCACTGAACTTGTGAGTCCTCTCTGAGGCCTGATAGACTTTTCCTGACTCTAGTCCCAAGGACTTCCACATGCCTTTCACCACTGCCCTAGAGGTCTCTGGGCTCCCCAGTCCTGAGAATCCCGTGTCTCAGCACTGGGCGGCTTGCCTCAGCACCACCCACTGATAGTCACTGTGGTTCCTGCTCCCTGGGGAACTTGAGCCTCTTCCCCAGGGACCCAGCCGGCATCCCGCCTGGCTCCCATTCCTTTCCCCACATGGCATGAGACGATGAGTTACACCTGGGCTCAGCTCTGGACGCTCCTGCGGCTTCCTCTCCATTTCCTGGGCACAGTCACATGAACGAAGGTGTCTCCTTCCCAATATCTCGCCGCCCTCTTGGCACCCTCTAGCCATTCTCATTTCTGATAGGACGACCACATTGGGTCTCAAGCTCATTTGTTGAGCCGGGTGACAGATATCACAGGACCCAGTCAATACTACAGACTGGTTCTCTCAAAAGAATCCCATAGTCCACTTGCCCCAAGAAGGGGGGCTTTTAGAATGACACCTTTAAAATGTTATAATAGTAAGTGCTTGACATTTTCGTAGGTGCCTGTCTGTATATAAGGATCCTGGCAATCCTACAAGTGAAGTATTATTAGACATATTTTACCTGGGAAGACGTTGAGGCTCAGAAAGTTCAAACAATTTGCCTAAGGATACAGCACCAAAGAGCGACAGAAACATCTCAGTGTGCACCTCTTCCACGCCTGTGATCACTTGTTCTTAAGGGGAGAATAACACACGTACTACCAGAACGCCGCAGACACGGTGGGAGCGGTGTCACAGCCTCACCCCTGGGCTCCCGGGTGCTTAAATCACATTTGGGCATGGTTAACGCTTTGATTCAGGAAACGTCCTGCCACTGGGGGAGCCCTCGCTTCTGCTGCGCTCCATCATGCCGCTGTCACCCACACATCCCAACACATTGTTTCGCCATGACTGGAGCAGCAGAACAACTCCTACGACAGCTGCCATACAGCGCCACATGGAAAAGTCACGAGTGGTGCGTGCGTCTTGGACAACAGCCGTGTCTGCTTCCTGTGCGGATGCGTGGCGGGTGCACTCGCGGTGGGGCTGTTTCTTGAGCGGTATGACTGTGTGTTTGGGATAGATGGAGGCTCTGGGCAGGCCTTTTGACTGGGAGCCCCTTACTCTCAGGTATAAAACAGATCTATAGCAGAGAAGGCTTGCGGTGGGAATGGATTCCTTTGCTCTGACCCTGCTGGCTCAGCACTGCCATTTTCCAGCTCCCCGGGAAGCCTGCTGGCAATCAGTCCTGGTATCCGCCAAGAGGACTGTTTCCTTCCAAGGGAACCTTCCCAGCCCACAACCTTAGCCTCACACTAGCTTAGGCTGGCCGTGTTCTGCATCCACCCTCCTTTCCACGGTGGATTAGACAGGATTTGGATTCAAGGACAGTCGACCCAAAGACCGACCAGTGGCTGATGAAGTGACCAGGTACGAAGCGCTCTGAAGAAATGGTAGATCAAGAGGCCAGCCAGGGTCTCATTCTTGGAAATCTGAACTGGAAATTGGAGAGTACCAGCCAGTTGGTAGAAACAGAAAACAGGAGACAGAAAGCAGGCAGAGGGCAAGAGAGTGACAGAGCCCCACTAGTGGGGGCACAGGGGACTCCCGAAACAGATGGGGGAGAGAAGACAGTCCGACACCTAGAGCTGCCAAAAGTCTCCATGTCTTCCTCATAATGCCCTCTGATGCCCTGTTGGACTTTTTCTTTCCGCTTATGTATTCCAGTGCAACCTTAATCACATGACCTGTATTAGGATGGCAGGCAGCAAGTAACAGAAAACCCAACTAAAAACGGTCTAAATAAGAAAAATTATCTTTTTTTCTCACTTAAAGTCCCAAGGGTTCCCCCCACTTTCTCATCTCAACCCCTCAACCCTAGCCACCACCCAAGGTCAGTTCATTTAGTGGTTCAAAAGTGTTGTGAAGACTCCAGGTGTTTCCTGACTTTTTCCGTCACCCCAATATGCTGCTTGTCCTTCTAGGCTAACTTCTTCCTTGGTCCAGGAAGATGGTGGCAGTTCCAGGTAACGACATCCAGAGGAAAAACATCATGGACTTTTCTTGTGTTCATCAACTCTTCATCACCTCTCCAATCTTCCATCATGTCTCCTTGGCCAGAATCACACCTGATGCCCACTCCCAAGTCATTCCCTGGGGCCAGCAGGGAGAAACTCAGCCTCCCCTGACTGGCATCACACTTTAACCCAGATAGTGCCACCTTTCAGCTGGCCGGGGGATGGACACAGCACTGTCTGCTCCACTTCTTACCTCGGGCACCCAGCAATGACGTTCCATTTCATGAAATGAATTGGTTGCCTTTCTTTCCAACTCAAAGAGTCAGCTGTCACTGAGCTCCTCTTTAGCAGGTACATGTGGGGAGTTCAGTGAGTCTGTAAATAGTTTTGTATGGGGTCCTAAAGTCTTCATTCCTTCCAATATTTTATGGGCACACACACACACACACACACACACACACACACACACACACACACGGAGTTAAGAGACTCTGAGGGATGACCTTTCACAATGCAGCTCACCATTGAACTTCCCAGTTCACTTCTTGCCTTCTCGGGCCCCTAAGCAGTGTAGCAGTCAGCCTTTTGGAGGCAGGGCCTGTCTCTAGCCTATAGGGAGGCTTTTATGGACCAGGGAGTCTCCAAATTTCATAGTGTATCACAGAAAGGGCTGGAGATCCCCTTAAAGCAAAGCTTGCTGGCCTCCACCTGCAGATCGTCTGAGTCAGTAGGTCTGGGACCATGTGCCCTTCCGACAAGTTCCTAGACTTTGAGAATCACTGCTCTAGGGCCAGGAGTGCCCATCTTCCTTCCATCCAGAAGGGAAGCATCTAAGCAGGCCACTTGGCCACTCACATCATTTCTTCTGCAGCAAGGGGAACCTGCATCCGTGTCCCTCGCTGTCAGCCCCCCTCTGGGCAGTAGTGGCTTCACAGCCTAACTCTCAGGGAGACAGAGGCCACTGGGCCCGGGAGTGTCGGAGGGTGGAAACCTGGCCGCCTGCCACAGGAGGAAAAGGAGAAGGCACTTACACGTGTGTTGGACCCTAGCTGGGGACAGGGGCCCAGAACCTCAGGCCTTTCCCCGCCCTGGGGCCTCCCGGCTTTGAAATAGCCTGCTACATACGGTTGCTGTGAGCATAAAGAGGAAAGAGGGGTTTGAAACTGCCCAGCCAAACGCAAAGCTCTTTATGATCTGCAGTCTTAGTCATCACAAAAAGGTAAGTCAGGGCTGTGTAAAGGCTCCTGGGGAAGAGGGGCGGCCCGGGTCAGTTTCTGGGTCCCCGTGCCTGTCGCCCTGGCCAAGCTGGGGTTCACCCCCCCCCCCCCACCCCCCAAGCGTGTGCACTGGGCCGGGGCCATGCGGGCCCCTGACCCGTGCGTGCACGCAGACTGAAGACGAGGCCTGCGTCTCCCGTCCTTGCCCAGCCTGCTCCCGGATCCCAGCAGCGCGCCAGGGCCGTGGAGCCCCGAGGCGACGCGAGTCCGGGGAGAAAGCCCGCGTTTCCCTCCCGCCCTTACGGGGTCGGGAGCGGGCTGGGGCGGCCGCCGGGGGACCCGGTGCAGGCCGCTTGGCAGAGCCGCCTGTGGGGAGGGCCCCTCCAGCGCGGCTCCGCGGAGCCCCGGGGCCGCGCCGGCGCGTCCCAGCATTATTCAGCACCCCGCGTCAGCCTTGGCCGCGGCCCCTGGCGCGCGCCGGCCGCTTTTGGCCGCCTTGGCCCCGTCTGAACCCCGCGGGCCGCGGGCCAGCGCGGGCCGAGCGCCGCCGCGCCTGGCCCCTCTCCCGACGCCTCCCGGCCGCCCGGGGCGGCTGCGCCTGGCCTCCCTGGCAGGCCCCAAGCTCCTCCCCACCCCGGCCCTCGCGCCGATCGCCCACGGGTGCAAAACCCCGGGGCCGGGCTCCCGGGGTGGCGGGCGTGTGCGCGCCCGGGGCTCCCTGCGCGCGCCGCCGCTCCCTGTAGGGGCGCGCGGGGGGCTGCCCCACCGAGGTCGCCCGGTGCCTGGCGCCCAGGGGTCCACCCTGACCTTGGGCTCAGCGCTCCTGGGAGAGGCCTGTGGCCGCTCCGATGTCTCCGGGCGCACAGGTTGTGGAGGTCCCTGCGCGCCCCTCGGGGATCCAGCCGGGCGAGGTTCCAGATGTGTGCAGCTGTGCAGCGCGCGGGCTTCCAGCAAGTTCTGGGTGGGGGCCGAGTCAGAAGCGGCCCCTGCTGCTCTCTGTGTGAACCGGGTGGGGAAGCTTTGCCTGGGAGGGCCGGCGCAAGGCCACAGAATGTTCTGCGGGGAGTGAAGGGCCTTTGGATGAGGAGTTGAAGGCTTGGGTTGAGGATGGGGTCTTGGTGCCACCATCTATTTCCCAGCTGCCCAACCTTGAGAAATACAACCTCCCCCATGTTCTTGATTGTCAGTAATATAGCCATCAGGGGAGTGCTTCTTATTTTCTGTACATTATTCTTTCCAGCGACACACAGGGTCGGTGTTACCCGCGTTTTGCAGACGAAGTGGGATTCATCCACGCTTGCCAAGGTTATACCTGTGACTTGAAATTATCTCTAATTCCAGAGACTGGACTGTGAGGATGTTGATGGGAAAGGAAGAATTTTTAAAATGTAAAAGAGTGATGGATACCATTCTCTTCCGACTACCCTCAGTGCCGAAGCCCCACCCGCAGGCATGACCCTTGCCCCTCCCTAACTCCACAGCAGCACTTCCTTAGGACAGCTGGTAAAGAGGCAGGGGTTCAGGGTGGGGACCCTTGACAGCAAGCCTCCCCTGGAGCCGGAACCAGAGGGGGCCTCGCCCTCTTCCCATCCACATCCTTCGCTCTTCTTGCAAAACCAGATTCTCTGCTGTGGGGTTTCCTCTCCACCATCAGCTGGGCAAAAGGATTTCCTCCTGTGTTTAGAGGAGGAAGTGGCCCAAGGTGGGCCACACAGTGATTCTGGACCACGTCCTCCCCCCCCCGACCAGAGCCCACCCACCATCAGGACCCTTGGGCCTCTCAAAGTGCCTCAACTTCCTCATCTGTGCTCCAGCGTTCACTTTGCAGATAAAATGGTGGGAATGCTGGAGGGAAAAGGGCCTGGGTGTCAGAGAAATCTGGGTGCTAGGCCTTGGTAAAATGAAAACTTCTAGAAATACTACAACTGGTCTTGCCTGATCCCGGGAGAGTTGTGGTGAGACTCAAAATGGATACTGGCCACACCAGGGCTTTGGGAAGTGTGAAATGCCTCACACATTCACACAAGGCACTGGGAACAACAGGGATATAAAAATGAATGCCATCTGGGAATCGTCCAGGCCAGCGGGGGAAATAAAGATGGCTATACACATAGTCAAAACATAGGACTGCCTGCAAGCGCTAAGCATACACCCCTGTGGTACTGCCTTACTGCTCTGTGGGGTGACAGAATGCGTGTGCATCTGGCTAACCGTCCACACTCCTCCCCCAGGGCAGGAGGCTCTGCCCACACGATCGCTCTAGCCCGGTGGTCCCAGTCTCCGACGAACCCCCTTCTTTCCATTACAGTGGGTCTGTGGCAGGGATAGTTTCCTCTTTGGGAGGAGGGGAATTAGTTCCCTGTTGCTGCCGTAACAAGTTATGTATGTCGTGGCTTAGCATGCATCCTACAGTTCTGAAGGCCCGGAGTCCAAAATCGGTCTTGCTGGGGCTAAAATCAAGGTGTCCGCAGGATTGTGTTCCTTCTAGAAGCGCTAAGGGAGAAGCCGCTTCCTGCCCTCTGCCTTTGGAGGGCACCAGCATTCTGCAACATGCACCCCCTCCTCCATCTTCAAAGCCGCCAGTGTTGAGCCAAGTCTTCCTCACCTTGCATAGGCTCCAAGCTCTGCTTCCACTGACACACCTTCTGACTCTCCTTGTAAGGCCTCTTCCAGATTACATTGGGCCCATGTGGCTAATCCAGGATAATCTCTTTAAGATTCTTAACATAATCACATCAGTAAAGTTCCTCTTGCCGAGAACACATTCATAAGTTCCACAGACTAGGTACTGAGCATCTTTGGAGGGAGGCCACTTGGCAGGGGAGGGTGGGACTGGGGCCTCAAACCACAGCAAAACCTTTTTTCTAAGGAGAAATATCAAAGGTTCAACTCTTTCCTTCAGTCAAGAAGTTGGAATTTGCTGTGTGACACCAGGAGCTCAGCCCAGTGCTCTGTGACAACAGGTGGGACGGGGTGGGGTGTTCAGGAGGGAGCGGACATATGTACACCTATGGCTGATTCACTGTGATGTGTGGCAGAAACCAACCCAGTATTGTAAAGCAATTACCCTCCAGTTAAAATAAAAAAGAAGCAACATAGCAACTTCTCCTATAAATGTGACAAACTTTGAAACAAAATACACCTCTGCCTGCCTTCCTGTATCCATTTAGCATCAGATTCCCTGCTATGAGGGAAGAAATAATGAAGAGCCACAAACACAGACTCCACATGGGGGAAGCTCAGTAGGTTGGGAAATTGTAGCATGTGCCTCACTGGGAATGAAAGTTACAGGCCTTTGAAATGATTAGCTGTTAACCATTGTTCACAGCTCTTCAGCTGCTCTTCTCTGCAATCTTTTGGCGCCATTCATTTCTAAATATTCTTAAAGCATCAATACAAACCTTGGCTCCTTTTCTTTTCCACAAGAACTACCTGGAAAAAAAAAATGGTGCTGTTCTGATTGAAGTGGGCACATGGAGCCCCTCAAACATCCCGTCAGATTCTAGGAACACAGTTTGAAATCTGTTTTGTGAGGTCGTTTCTCTGAGTGAAATAACAAAAATAACTTAAGTTAGAAATTACCTTTCAGACCACTAGGGAAAACACCATGTTGAAAATTACTTCTTGCAAGCAAAAGCAAGGAACACAGTATTCTTTCAAGAACTGGCTCTTGTTCTGAGACTTGATTTCCCCAGCTTTGCCATACAACATAGGCGCTTCCATGCCATAAGCCTTTAGTTACAAGAGTAAAAGGGTCAGTGTGCAATATATTGAAAAGTACATAGGTCCAGAAACCAGGTGGGAGGAGCTCTGACCCATTCATTCATTCATTCATCCCGGATTTATAGAGTACCTATCAAGGGCTTCCCTGATGGCTCAGGTGGTAAAGCGTCTGCCCACATTGCAGGAGACCTGGGTTCGATCCCTGGGTTGGGATGGTTCCCTGGAGAAGGAAATGACAACCCACTCCAGTACTCTTGCCTGGAAAATCCCATCCATGGATGGAGGAGCCTGGTAGGCTACAGTCCATGGGGTCGAAAAGAGTAGGACACGCTGAGCAACTTCACTTTCCGGCACACTTCACTGCCCTGGCACAGTCCGGGGGTAGAAGGGGGCTCCAGGTAGACAAGCAGGGAAGTCTGGCATGGGCTGTCTGAGCACACTGTTGGACAGGGCTCTATGCGTGAGGCACAGGGGAAGGCCTGGAAAGCTTTCTAGAGGAAATGGTGTGTAAACCTGGACCTAGAAGACAAGGAGGAGGCAGCCTGCAGAGACTGGGGGCTGCAGGAGGCTGGGCGCATTGAACCTGGCAAAGCCCAGAGATGAAGAGGTGAAGTGAGGGGCTCTGTTGCCCAGTAAGCAGGGGCTGATGATGCCGTAGTGCCTTGAGGCCCTTTTAAGGAGCTCGAACTTTTCTCCCAAGAGCTAGGGGAGACATTACAGGGTCCCAAGAACTGACTCATTGGAAAAGACCCTGATGCTGAGAAAGACTGAAGATGGAAGGAGAAGGGGACGACAGAGGATGAGACGGTTGGATGGCATCACCGATGCGATGGACATGAGTTTGATGGACAAGCTCCAGGAGTTGGTGATGGACAGGGAGGCCTGGCGTGCTGCGGTCCACGGGGTCGCAAAGAGAGCAACTGAACTGAACTGAAAGTAAGGGCTCACGCGGTAGGGTTTGCTCCTTGCCGGCTAACTCGGTGACCCTGGACAACGTGCTCGCCCTTGGGACTCGGTGAGCAGTAAGTCCAAGGAGCCCGCCGGCCCCTCCGGCCGTGCGGCCAGGCCTCCCCGGCCCGGGGTCGGTGCGACTTCTGCAAATCAAGGCGGCCTCGCTCAGCTCGGCGCGGACAGGCGGTCGGCGGACCCGAGGCCGGAACGGCGCGAGGCCAGAGGCCGCGGAGAAGAGCGGCGCAGCGGCGGCCTCCGAGGTTGAGGGAGCACTTTGGAGCGCTCCGCGGCACACCGCCGCCTCTGACCGCGCCCCGGGCCTCGGAACGCGGCCGCGGCCGCCCCTGCGGGCACCGGCCGCCGCTCCCGCGCGCGGCCCGCAGAGCCGGCCCTCCCGGGCGCGCGCGCGGGCGGCCGCGGGAACC